>JAQFWZ010000059.1:415000-472500 GCA_027789725.1 Dendropsophus ebraccatus
TACATGACAGGCTGGGATCAGTGATCACTACACATAGAGGACAGATTGGGGTCCATGATCACTACACAGAGGACAGGTCGGGAATAGTGATCACCTCTGGAGATGAACGAACCTTAAGCACAGTGGGTTCGTCTCAGCCAGGAACTCACGACATTTCATTACCAGTGGCTGAAGAAGTTTCATGCAGCCATAGGCTGTATCCATGTTTTTCAGGACTCCTAACGGCTGCATCCGGCTTTTTCAGCCACCAGTAATCAGGTACAGAGAGTTTCTGGCATATAGAGGAAAAGACTGTATCTGTGATCACTACACGTTGGGGTCAGTGATCACTATACGTACAAAGGACAAATCTTATCTTGGTTGGAAGTCCTCGCACCCTTGCTCCGGCCATACTGGCACCACCCAAAGGACAGGGTCTCCTCTACAAGCTCTCCAGTCTAGATTTACCGTCTCACTATGGCAGCATTCCTACGTTGTGCAGAAGATGCATTAACCAATGCACCATTCATTTTAAAGTTCAGAATCATTTGTCTTCCTGGACACATGGCACATGAAGTCTCATACCAGTCCAGGGAGACATCTGCTTGGACATCTCCACTCGGTGAACGACTCAACACTGTGAGGTCCAGTCTGCAAGAGTTCCTAGCCATCCTTAGGAGAGTGTTAAGATCCTTATTGCCTCTTCTGCAGCTTCCTCCATAGTCAGTGTGCATCATGAAGCCACAATGATCGCTAACTAGTTCTGTACAGAGTTGAATAGCAGTTGTGGTTTCTTTCTGGAAAGGTTTAGTCGGTCATGTAAAGGATAAGTTGGCTAGTCGTGACTGCCCCACACCCCATCCCTGGATAATCTTATTAGGTTAGCCAACCAAACCGACATGAGGCTCTTAGGCAATGGGAAGCAGATGTTGTTGGACTGGTGCAGAGGCTTCCAAACCCTTCTGTAGATCTTTATAGACCCCTGTTCCTGTCTTCATGGAAAAGCTGGTAAAGGTAGTCACCTTTCTGATGCCGTAAGCCAACACAGGCATAACAACATGTGCCTATACTGTGGGAACAAGAGGAAGTCAGTGAAGCCCAGAAGCTCCAGGACCTTGGGTAAGTAGGGGAAGCTACCCTCTCTGATAACATCACCATATCTGCCATTCTGACTTCTTCTGGGTCATGCTCCACAAAGTCTAATAACTTTGACCTCTAGCAAAGGAGCTTGAAATGCCTCACCCTCTGTAAACGGTGAGGTTCTGCCACAGGTCATCTGATACGCCATGCCACTTATGACCCTACACACAGCGACCCACCAACAACACTTGCCTTTCAGAAGTCCACCAGCAATCTCCTTCTGGGTCTGACTGGGCGGCAGAAGCATGTCAAAGACAGAGACTGTAACGGAGACAATGGAATAACAACGTCCTTTGGTGTCTGACGCTCCTCATCCACCACTGTTCCAACCTGTAGCTCTCCATTATGTGGCCTTGCTGGGTTTTGTACTGACAATGCTGACACTTTTAGCAAGAAATAAAACCCTACGAGTGGGTTATCTTCTTGCAGCCCAAGATTTTTCATCAAGCTAAAACATGAGAGTGATGAATGAATGACGGACGGCTCTGAATACTCGTGATGGGCACTTTGAGTATGTAGTTATGCCCCTTGTTATCCAGTTATGGCCCACAAGATCTTCTGGTAATGATATATTCTAGGATCTTCTCTATACCTCCATGGTGGAGCACTAAGGTGACATCCTGCTCGTTTCTCAAGATCTGTACAATTATTAAAATTGTGTTTATTACGCTAAATAAGACAACAGCCCCTTAAGAGACCTCACTGCCCTTCCTTGGATATGTGATCTCATATGTAGGTCTAGAAATGGATCGAGACAAGCTCATGTGACCTTGTCTGAAGGGTCCGAAGGCCATCCAATACTTCCTTGACTTCTCCAGTGATAACCAGCAATTTGCACCGTGTCTTCCCTGATGACTGGCACTGTATTTGCACTTAATGCTGAGATAATAGCAGAATTGGAGGCCTGAAGGAGAAGCCATCTTTATACAGTCCACCTTCGGCTCTGCCTCAGTCCTCCATTGACACCAATCCCTCTCGGTCGGGAAGCAGCTGCTTTATCTATGTACGTTGGGGCAAGGAAAGGCCTTTTCTTGATCTTACGTTCTTTAGTTGATCTTGTTGGACAGTGATGGTCTCGTCCTAGACGTATAATAGTCATGATATGTTCCTGTAGGACCAGGGATAAAGCTTGGGCTTCTAACAGATGTCTTATATGTCCTTGCTGTAGTCATGAGAGCTTTCTGTAGGTTCTAGAATGAAATTCCGGGCTTCTTCGGGAGATCTTCCGGCATCTTGGGCTGATCTTGCTCAGATAACCTGGTCTGGTGGCCACTCGTAGAACATCTTCCGGACATTGTTTGGTGGCGTTATGTATCCTTCTCCTGACTGATTGGAATCTAGAACCCTCCACATGAAAGGTCATCGATCAGTGTGGATCCCGGCCCACCGAAACAACCAACACACATCCGAAATAAGACGATTCCTGCAAGATCCTTTGTGACCATGATGCCATTACTAGTACTACTACTTATAGAGGGGGCACTTACTTATCCACAGCAGGATGTGGCAGATATGGATATTAAACACTGTATTATATTCTGTACAGCTTCACATGGGGGGCACTTACTTTGTCACATGACTGCATGGCTTGGCCCTGTGTTGGGGCTTGTTTGTGTGGCAGAGGGCTGGCACCTGCAGTCAGGTGGGTGAGATCAGGTGAGGGTGGAGACAGGACAGGTTGCTGTGCCCAGCGGGTGGTTGGGGGAGGGGAGACATGTTGGATGGAGGGGATGCTGCAGAACTGGTCCGTCCTGTAATCCCTCCCTGCGTGCGGGGGGAGGGAGGATCATTATAAGATATGACACAGCCGGGCGCAGCGCTGTGTATCCGGCTATGGTAACAGAGTGCTAGCTCTGCAGACAAGGTTATACCTGAGAGCCTCATTGGGTATGCTGGGGCCCTCCTAGTCACGCACCTCCGGGGCCACTCACCTGTGGTAGACGCCGGGATGAAGCACAATCCACACAGATCCCTCAACATAGCCGCACGTGGCCAAAGCCATATGTCATCTGTACGTGTGACATCATCACTGGAGCCTGACAGCTGTATACACCAATACGTGGGGCCCCTACACAGCACTCCCTGCACTGTGTCCTGTATATACCCCAGTCCCTGCACTGTATCCTGTATATACACCAGTCCCTGCACTGTGTGTCCTGTATATACACCAGTCCCTGCACTGTGTCCTGTATATACACCAGTCCCTGCACTGTGTCCTGTATATACACCAGTCCCTGCACTGTATCCTGTATATACACCAGTCCCTGCACTGTCCCCTGTATATACACCAGTCCCTGCACTGTGTCCTGTATATACACCAGTCCCTGCACTGTCCTGTATATACACCAGTCCCTGCACTGTGTCCTGTATATACACCAGTCCCTGCACTGTGGCGTGTATATACACCAGTCCCTGCACTGTGTCCTGTATATACACCAGTCCCTGCACTGTGTCCTGTATATACACCAGTCCCTGCACTGTATCCTGTATATACACCAGTCCCTGCACTATGTCCCCTGTATATACACCAGTCCCTGCACTGTGTCCTGTATATACACCAGTCCCTGCACTGTGTCCTGTATATACACCAGTCCCTGCACTATGTCCCCTGTATATACACCAGTCCCTGCACTGTATCCCCTGTATATACACCAGTCCCTGCACTATGTCCCCTGTATATACACCAGTCCCTGCACTGTGTCCTGTATATACACCAGTCCCTGCACTGTATCCCCTGTATATACACCAGTCCCTGCACTGAGTCCTGTATATACACCAGTCCCTGCACTGTATCCTGTATATACACCAGTCCCTGCACTGTGTCCTGTATATACACCAGTCCCTGCACTGTGTCCTGTATATACACCAGTCCCTGCACTGTGTCCTGTATATACACCAGTCCCTGCACTGTGTCCTGTATATACACCAGTCCCTGCACTGTGTCCTGTATATACACCAGTCCCTGCACTGTGTCCTGTATATACACCAGTCCCTGCACTATGTCCCCTGTATATACACCAGTCCCTGCACTGTATCCCCTGTATATACACCAGTCCCTGCACTGTGTCCCCTGTATATACACCAGTCCCTGCACTGTGTCCTGTATATACACCAGTCCCTGCACTGTGTCCTGTATATACACCAGTCCCTGCACTGTGTCCTGTATATACACCAGTCCCTGCACTGTGTCCCCTGTATATACCCCAGTCCCTGCACTGTGTCCTGTATATACACCAGTCCCTGCACGGTGTCCCCTGTATATACACCAGTCCCTGCACTGTGTCCTGTATATACACCAGTTCCTGCACTGTATCCCCTGTATATACACCAGTCCCTGCACTGTCCTGTATATACACCAGTCCCTGCACTGTGTCCCCTGTATATACACCAGTCCCTGCACTGTGTCCTGTATATACACCAGTCCCTGCACTGTGTCCCCTGTATATACACCAGTCCCTGCACTGTCCTGTATATACACCAGTCCCTGCACTGTGTCCTGTATATACACCAGTCCCTGCACTGTATCCCCTGTATATACACCAGTCCCTGCACTGTCCTGTATATACACCAGTCCCTGCACTGTGTCCTGTATATACACCAGTCCCTGCACTGTGTCCCCTGTATATACACCAGTCCTGCACTGTGTCCCCTGTATATACACCAGTCCCTGCACTGTGTCCTGTATATACACCAGTCCCTGCACTGTGTCCTGTATATACACCAGTCCCTGCACTGTGTCCTGTATATACAACCAGTCCCTGCACTGTGTCCTGTATATACACCAGTCCCTGCACTGTCCTGTATATACACCAGTCCCTGCACTGTATCCTGTATATACACCAGTCCCTGCACTGTGTCCTGTATATACACCAGTCCCTGCACTGTGTCCTGTATATACACCAGTCCCTGCACTGTGTCCTGTATATACACCAGTCCCTGCACTGTGTCCTGTATATACACCAGTCCCTGCACTGAGTCCCCTGTATATACACCAGTCCCTGCACTGTGTCCCCTGTATATACACCAGTCCCTGCACTGTATCCTGTATATACACCAGTCCCTGCACTGTGTCCCCTGTATATACACCAGTCCCTGCACTGTGTCCTGTATATACACCAGTCCCTGCACTGTGTCCTGTATATACACCAGTCCCTGCACTGTGTCCTGTATATACACCAGTCCCTGCACTGTGTCCCCTGTATATACCCCAGTCCCTGCACTGTGTCCCCTGTATATACCCCAGTCCCTGCACTGTGTCCTGTATATACACCAGTCCCTGCACTGTGTCCTGTATATACACCAGTCCCTGCACTGTGCCCTGTATATACACCAGTCCCTGCACTGTGTCCTGTATATACACCAGTCCCTGCACTGTGTCCTGTATATACACCAGTCCCTGCACTGTGTCCTGTATATACACCAGTCCCTGCACTGTCCCCTGTATATACACCCGTCCCTGCACTGGTCCCCTGATATACCCCAGTCCCTGCACTGTTCCCCTGTATATACACCCAGTCCCTGCACTGTGTCCCCTGTATATACACCAGTCCTGCACTGTGTCCCTGTATATACACCAGTCCCTGCACTGTCACCTGTATATACACCAGTCCCTGCACTGTCCTGATATACACCAGGTCCCTGCACTTGGTCCCTGTATATACACCAGTCCTGCACTGTGTCCTGTATATACCCAGTCCCGCACTGTGTCCTGTATATACACCAGTCCCTGCACTGTGTCCCTGTATATACACAAGTCCCTGCACTTGTGTCCTTGGTATATACAACAGTTCCCTGCAACTCGTGTCCTGATATCTACACCAGTCCCTGCACTGTGTCCCCTGTATATACCCCAGTCCCTGCACTGTGTCCCCTGTATATACCCCAGTCCCTGCACTGTGTCCTGTATATACACCAGTCCCTGCACTGTGTCCTGTATATACCCCAGTCCCTGCACTGTGTCCCCTGTATATACACCAGTCCCTGCACTGTGTCCTGTATATACACCAGTCCCTGCACTGTGTCCTGTATATACACCAGTCCCTGCACTGTATCCCCTGTATATACACCAGTCCCTGCACTGTGTCCTGTATATACACCAGTCCCTGCACTGTATCCCCTGTATATACACCAGTCCCTGCACTGTCCTGTATATACACCAGTCCCTGCACTGTGTCCTGTATATACACCAGTCCCTGCACTGTGTCCTGTATATACACCAGTCCCTGCACTGTATCCCCTGTATATACACCAGTCCCTGCACTGTGTCCTGTATATACACCAGTCCCTGCACTGTATCCCCTGTATATACACCAGTCCCTGCACTGTGTCCTGTATATACACCAGTCCCTGCACTGTGTCCTGTATATACACCAGTCCCTGCACTGTGTCCTGTATATACACCAGTCCCCGCACTGTGTCCTGTATATACACCAGTCCCCGCACTGTGTCCTGTATATACACCAGTCCCTGCACTGTATCCTGTATATACACCAGTCCCTGCACTGTATCCCCTGTATATACACCAGTCCCTGCACTGTGTCCTGTATATACACCAGTCCCTGCACTGTGTCCTGTATATACACCAGTCCCTGCACTGTGTCCTGTATATACACCAGTCCCTGCACTGTGTCCTGTATATACACCAGTCCCTGCACTGTGTCCTGTATATACACCAGTCCCTGCACTGTGTCCTGTATATACACCAGTCCCTGCACTGTGTCCCCTGTATATACACCAGTCCCTGCACTGTGTCCTGTATATACACCAGTCCCTGCACTGTGTCCTGTATATACACCAGTCCCTGCACTGTATCCCCTGTATATACACCAGTCCCTGCACTGTGTCCCCTGTATATACACCAGTCCCTGCACTGTGTCCTGTATATACACCAGTCCCCTGCACTGTGGTCCCCTGTATATACACCAGTCCCCTGCACTGTGTCCCCTGTATATACACCAGTACCTGCACTATATCCTGTATATACACCAGTCCCTGCACTGTGCCCTGTATATACCCCAGTCCCTGCATTGTGTCCTGTATATACACCAGTCCCTGCACTGTGTCCTGTATATACACCAGTCCCTGCACTGTGTCCTGTATATACACCAGTCCCTTCACTGTATCCCCTGTATATACACCAGTCCCTGCACTGTATCCCCTGTATATACACCAGTCCATGCACTATGTCCCCTGTATATACACCAGTCCCTGCACTGTGTCCTGTATATACACCAGTCCCTGCACTGTATCCCCTGTATATACACCAGTCCCTGCACTGTATCCCCTGTATATACACCAGTCCCTGCACTGTCCTGTATATACACCGGTCCCTGCACTGTGTCCTGTATATACACCAGTCCCCGCACTGTGTCCTGTATATACACCAGTCCCCGCACTGTGTCCTGTATATACACCAGTCCCTGCACTGTATCCTGTATATACACCAGTCCCTGCACTGTATCCCCTGTATATACACCAGTCCCTGCACTGTGTCCTGTATATACACCAGTCCCTGCACTGTGTCCTGTATATACACCAGTCCCTGCACTGTGTCCTGTATATACACCAGTCCCTGCACTGTATCCCCTGTATAAACACCAGTCCCTGCACTGTGTCCCCTGTATATACCTCAGTCCCTGCACTGTGTCCCCTGTATATACCCCAGTCCCTGCACTGTGTCCTGTATATAAACCAGTCCCTGCACTGTGTCCTGTATATACACCAGTCCCTGCACTGTGTCCTGTATATACACCAGTCCCTGCACTGTATCCCCTGTATATACACCAGTCCCCGCACTGTGTCCCCTGTATATACACCAGTCCCCGCACTGTATCCCCTGTATATACACCAGTCCCTGCACTGTGTCCTGTATATACACCAGTCCCTGCACTGTGTCCTGTATATACACCAGTCCCTGCACTGTGTCCTGTATATACACCAGTCCCTGCACTGTATCCCCTGTATATACACCAGTCCCTGCACTGTGTCCCCTGTATATACACCAGTCCCTGCACTGTGTCCTGTATATACACCAGTCCCTGCACTGTCCCCTGTATATACACCAGTCCCTGCACTGTCCCCTGTATATACCCCAGTCCCTGCACTGTGTCCTGTATATACACCAGTCCCTGCACTGTGTCCTGTATATACACCAGTCCCTGCACTGTGTCCCCTGTATATACACCAGTCCCTGCACTGTGTCCTGTATATACACCAGTCCCTGCACTGTATCCCCTGTATATACACCAGTCCCTGCACTGTGTCCTGTATATACACCAGTCCCTGCACTGTGTCCTGTATATACACCAGTCCCTGCACTGTGTCCTGTATATACACCAGTCCCTGCACTGTGTCCTGTATATACACCAGTCCCTGCACTGTGTCCTGTATATACACCAGTCCCTGCACTGTATCCCCTGTATATACACCAGTCCCTACACTGTGCCCTGTATATACCCCAGTCCCTGCATTGTGTCCTGTATATACACCAGTCCCTGCACTGTGTCCACTGTATATACACCAGTCCCTGCACTGTGTCCTGTATATACCCCAGTCCCTGCACTGTGCCCTGTATATACCCCAGTCCCTGCATTGTGTCCTGTATATACCCCAGTCCCTGCACTGTGTCCTGTATATACACCAGTCCCTGCACTGTGTCCTGTATATACACCAGTCCCTGCACTGTGTCCTGTATATACACCAGTCCCTGCACTGTGTCCCCTGTATATACACCAGTCCCTGCACTGTGTCCTGTATATACACCAGTCCCTGCACTGTCCCCTGTATATACACCAGTCCCTGCACTGTGTGTCCTGTATATACACCAGTCCCTGCACTGTCCTGTATATACACCAGTCCCTGCACTGTATCCCCTGTATATACACCAGTCCCTGCACTGTATCCCCTGTATATACACCAGTCCCTGCACTGTATCCCCTGTATATACACCAGTCCCTGCACTGTGTCCTGTATATACACCAGTCGCTGCACTGTGTCCTGTATATACACCAGTCCCTGCACTGTGTCCTGTATATACACCAGTCCCTGCACTGTATCCTGTATATACACCAGTCCCTGCACTGTCCCCTGTATATACACCAGTCCCTGCACTGTGTCCTGTATATACACCAGTCCCTGCACTGTCCCCTGTATATACACCAGTCCCTGCACTGTGTCCTGTATATACCCCAGTCCCTGCACTGTGTCCCCTGTATATACACCAGTCCCTGCACTGTGTCCTGTATATACACCAGTCCCTGCACTGTGTCCCCTGTATATACACCAGTCCCTGCACTGTCCTGTATATACACCAGTCCCTGCACTGTGTCCTGTATATACACCAGTCCCTGCACTGTGTCCCCTGTATATACACCAGTCCCTGCACTGTGTCCTGTATATACACCAGTCCCTGCACTGTCCCCTGTATATACACCAGTCCCTGCACTGTGTCCTGTATATACCCCAGTCCCTGCACTGTCCCCTGTATATACACCAGTCCCTGCACTGTCCCCTGTATATACACCAGTCCCTGCACTGTGTCCTGTATATACCCCAGTCCCTGCACTGTCCCCTGTATATACACCAGTCCCTGCACTGTGTCCTGTATATACACCAGTCCCTGCACTGTCCCCTGTATATACACCAGTCCCTGCACTGTGTCCACTGTATATACACCAGTCCCTGCACTGTGTCCTGTATATACCCCAGTCCCTGCACTGTGCCCTGTATATACCCAAGTCCCTGCATTGTGTCCTGTATATACACCAGTCCCTGCACTGTGTCCTGTATATACACCAGTCCCTGCACTGTGTCCTGTATATACACCAGTCCCTGCACTGTGTCCCCTGTATATACACCAGTCCCTGCACTGTGTCCTGTATATACACCAGTCCCTGCACTGTCCCCTGTATATACACCAGTCCCTGCACTGTCCCCTGTATATACACCAGTCCCTGCACTGTGTGTCCTGTATATACACCAGTCCCTGCACTGTCCTGTATATACACCAGTCCCTGCACTGTATCCCCTGTATATACACCAGTCCCTGCACTGTGTCCTGTATATACACCAGTCCCTGCACTGTATCCTGTATATACACCAGTCGCTGCACTGTATCCCCTGTATATACACCAGTCCCTGCACTGTCCTGTATATACACCAGTCCCTGCACTGTGCTGTATATACACCAGTCCCTGCACTGTGTCCTGTATATACACCAGTCCCTGCACTGTGTCCTGTATATACACCAGTCCCTGCACTGTGTCCTGTATATACACCAGTCCCTGCACTGTGTCCTGTATATACACCAGTCCCTGCACTGTGTCCTGTATATACACCAGTCCCTGCACTGTGTCCTGTATATACACCAGTCCCTGCACTGTGTCCTGTATATACACCAGTCCCTGCACTGTGTCCTGTATATACACCAGTCATTGCACTGTGTCCCCTGTATATACACCAGTCCCTGCACTGTATCCTGTATATACACCAGTCCCTGCACTGTATCCCCTGTATATACACCAGTCCCTGCACTGTGTCCCCTGTATATACACCAGTCCCTGCACTGTGTCCTGTATATACACCAGTCCCTGCACTGTGTCCCCTGTATATACACCAGTCCCTGCACTGTGTCCCCTGTATATACACCAGTCCCTGCACTGTGTCCTGTATATACACCAGTCCCTGCACTGTGTCCTGTATATACACCAGTCCCTGCACTGTGTCCTGTATATACACCAGTCCCTGCACTGTGTCCTGTATATACATCAGTCCCTGCACTGTGTCCCCTGTATATACACCAGTCCCTGCACTGTGTCCTGTATATACACCAGTCCCTGCACTGTCCCCTGTATATACACCAGTCCCTGCACTGTGTGTCCTGTATATACACCAGTCCCTGCACTGTGTCCTGTATATACACCAGTCCCTGCACTGTGTCCTGTATATACACCAGTCCCTGCACTGTATCCCCTGTATATACACCAGTCCCTGCACTGTGTCCTGTATATACACCAGTCCCTGCACTGTCCTGTATATACACCAGTCCCTGCACTGTGTCCTGTATATACACCAGTCCCTGCACTGTCCTGTATATACACCAGTCCCTGCACTGTGGCCCCTGCATATACACCAGTCCCTGCACTGTGTCCCTTGTATATACACCAGTCCCCGCACTGTGTCCTGTATATATACCAGTCCCTGCACTGTGTCCACTGTATTTACACCAGTCCCTGCACTATGTCCCCTGTATATACACCAGTCCCTGCACTGTCCTGTATATACACCAGTCCCTGCACTGTGTCCTGTATATACACCAGTCCCTGCACTGTATCCCCTGTATATACACCAGTCCCTGCACTGTGTCCTGTATATACACCAGTCCCTGCACTGTGTCCTGTATATACACCAGTCCCTGCACTGTGTCCTGTATATACACCAGTCCCTGCACTGTATCCCCTGTATATACACCAGTCCCTGCACTGTGTCCTGTATATACACCAGTCCCTGCACTGTGTCCCCTGTATATACACCAGTCCCTGCACGGTGTCCCCTGTATATACACCAGTCCCTGCACTGTGTCCCCTGTATATACACCAGTCCCTGCACTGTGTCCCCTGTATATACACCAGTCCCTGCACTGTGTCCCCTGTATATACACCAGTCCCTGCACTGTGTCCCCTGTATATACACCAGTCCCTGCACTGTATCCCCTGTATATACACCAGTCCCTGCACTGTCCTGTATATACACCAGTCCCTGCACTGTGTCCTGTATATACACCAGTCCCTGCACTGTATCCCCTGTATATACACCAGTCCCTGCACTGTGTCCTGTATATACACCAGTCCCTGCACTGTGTCCTGTATATACACCAGTCCCTGCACTGTGTCCTGTATATACACCAGTCCCTGCACTGTGTCCTGTATATACACCAGTCCCTGCACTGTCCTGTATATACACCAGTCCCTGCACTGTGTCCTGTATATACACCAGTCCCTGCACTGTATCCCCTGTATATACACCAGTCCCTGCACTGTGTCCTGTATATACACCAGTCCCTGCACTGTGTCCTGTATATACACCAGTCCCTGCACTGTGTCCTGTATATACACCAGTCCCTGCACTGTGTCCTGTATATACACCAGTCCCTGCACTGTGTCCTGTATATACACCAGTCCCTGCACTGTGTCCTGTATATACACCAGTCCCTGCACTGTATCCCCTGTATATACACCAGTCCCTGCACTGTATCCCCTGTATATACACCAGTCCCTGCACTGTGTCCTGTATATACACCAGTCCCTGCACTGTGTCCTGTATATACACCAGTCCCTGCACTGTGTCCTGTATATACACCAGTCCCTGCACTGTGTCCTGTATATACACCAGTCCCTGCACTGTGTCCTGTATATACACCAGTCATTGCACTGTGTCCCCTGTATATACACCAGTCCCTGCACTGTATCCTGTATATACACCAGTCCCTGCACTGTATCCCCTGTATATACACCAGTCCCTGCACTGTGTCCCCTGTATATACACCAGTCCCTGCACTGTGTCCTGTATATACACCAGTCCCTGCACTGTGTCCCCTGTATATACACCAGTCCCTGCACTGTATCCCCTGTATATACACCAGTCCCTGCACTGTGTCCTGTATATACACCAGTCCCTGCACTGTGTCCTGTATATACACCAGTCCCTGCACTGTGTCCTGTATATACACCAGTCCCTGCACTGTGTCCTGTATATACATCAGTCCCTGCACTGTGTCCCCTGTATATACACCAGTCCCTGCACTGTGTCCTGTATATACACCAGTCCCTGCACTGTGTCCTGTATATACACCAGTCCCTGCACTGTGTCCTGTATATACACCAGTCCCTGCACTGTATCCCCTGTATATACACCAGTCCCTGCACTGTGTCCTGTATATACACCAGTCCCTGCACTGTGTCCTGTATATACACCAGTCCCTGCACTGTATCCCCTGTATATACACCAGTCCCTGCACTGTGTCCTGTATATACACCAGTCCCTGCACTGTGTCCTGTATATACACCAGTCCCTGCACTGTGTCCTGTATATACACCAGTCCCTGCACTGTGTCCCCTGTATATACACCAGTCCCTGCACTGTGTCCCCTGTATATACACCAGTCCCTGCACTGTGTCCCCTGTATATACACCAGTCCCTGCACTGTGTCCCCTGTATATACACCAGTCCCTGCACTGTATCCCCTGTATATACACCAGTCCCTGCACTGTCCTGTATATACACCAGTCCCTGCACTGTGTCCTGTATATACACCAGTCCCTGCACTGTATCCCCTGTATATACACCAGTCCCTGCACTGTGTCCTGTATATACACCAGTCCCTGCACTGTGTCCTGTATATACACCAGTCCCTGCACTGTGTCCTGTATATACACCAGTCCCTGCACTGTGTCCTGTATATACACCAGTCCCTGCACTGTCCTGTATATACACCAGTCCCTGCACTGTGTCCTGTATATACACCAGTCCCTGCACTGTATCCCCTGTATATACACCAGTCCCTGCACTGTGTCCTGTATATACACCAGTCCCTGCACTGTGTCCTGTATATACACCAGTCCCTGCACTGTGTCCTGTATATACACCAGTCCCTGCACTGTGTCCTGTATATACACCAGTCCCTGCACTGTGTCCTGTATATACACCAGTCCCTGCACTGTGTCCTGTATATACACCAGTCCCTGCACTGTGTCCTGTATATACACCAGTCCCTGCACTGTATCCCCTGTATATACACCAGTCCCTGCACTGTATCCCCTGTATATACACCAGTCCCTGCACTGTGTCCTGTATATACACCAGTCCCTGCACTGTGTCCTGTATATACACCAGTCCCTGCACTGTGTCCCCTGTATATACACCAGTCCCTGCACTGTGTCCGGTATATACACCAGTCCCTGCACTGTGTCCTGTATATACACCAGTCCCTGCACTGTATCCCCTGTATATACACCAGTCCCTACACTGCCCCCTGTATATACACCAGTCCCTGCACTGTGTCCTGTATATACACCAGTCCCTGCACTGTGTCCTGTATATACACCAGTCCCTGCACTGTATCCCCTGTATATACCAGTCCCTGCACTGTATCCCCTGTATATACACCAGTCCCTGCACTGTGTCCTGTATATACACCAGTCCCTGCACTGTATCCCCTGTATATACACCAGTCCCTGCACTGTATCCCCTGTATATACACCAGTCCCTGCACTGTGTCCTGTATATACACCAGTCCCTGCACTGTGGCCCCTGTATATACACCAGTCCCTGCACTGTATCCCCTGTATATACACCAGTCCCTGCACTGTGTCCCCTGTATATACACCAGTCCCTGCACTGTGTCCCCTGTATATACACCAGTCCCTGCACTGTGTCCTGTATATACACCAGTCCCTTCACTGTGTCCTGTATATACACCAGTCCCTGCACTGTCCTGTATATACACCAGTCCCCGCACTGTATCTCCTGTATATACACCAGTCCCTGCACTGTCCCCTGTATATACACCAGTCCCTGCACTGTCCTGTATATACACCAGTCCCTGCACTGTGTCCTGTATATACACCAGTCCCTGCACTGTGTCCTGTATATACACCAGTCCCGGCACTGTGTCCCCTGTATATACCCCAGTCCCTGCACTGTCCCCTGTATATACACCAGTCCCTGCACTGTGTCCTGTATATACACCAGTCCCTGCACTGTGTCCTGTATATACACCAGTCCCTGCACTGTCCCCTGTATATACACCAGTCCCTGCACTGTGTCCTGTATATACACCAGTCCCTGCACTGTGACCTGTATATACACCAGTCCCTGCACTGTATCCTGTATATACACCAGTCCCTGCACTGTGTCCTGTATATACACCAGTCCCTGCACTGTGTCCCCTGTATATACACCAGTCCCTGCACTGTGTCCTGTATATACACCAGTCCCTGCACTGTCCTGTATATACACCAGTCCCTGCACTGTGTCCTGTATATACACCAGTCCCTACACTGTATCCCCTGTATATACACCAGTCCCTGCACTGTGTCCTGTATATACACCAGTCCCTGCACTGTGTCCTGTATATACACCAGTCCCTGCACTGTGTCCTGTATATACACCAGTCCCTGCACTGTGTCCTGTATATACACCAGTCCCTGCACTGTGTCCTGTATATACACCAGTCCCTGCACTGTGTCCTGTATATACACCAGTCCCTGCACTGTGTCCCCTGTATATACACCAGTCCCTGCACTGTGTCCTGTATATACACCAGTCCCTGCACTGTGTCCTGTATATACACCAGTCCCTGCACTGTATCCCCTGTATATACACCAGTTCCTGCACTGTCCCCTGTATATACACCAGTACCTGCACTATATCCTGTATATACACCAGTCCCTGCACTGTGTCCCCTGTATATACACCAGTTCCTGCACTGTCCCCTGTATATACACCAGTACCTGCACTATATCCTGTATATACACCAGTCCCTGCACTGTGCCCTGTATATACCCCAGTCCCTGCATTGTGTCCTGTATATACACCAGTCCCTGCACTGTGTCCTGTATATACACCAGTCCCTGCACTGTGTCCTGTATATACACCAGTCCCTTCACTGTATCCCCTGTATATACACCAGTCCCTGCACTGTATCCCCTGTATATACACCAGTCCATGCACTATGTCCCCTGTATATACACCAGTCCCTGCACTGTGTCCTGTATATACACCAGTCCCTGCACTGTATCCCCTGTATATACACCAGTCCCTGCACTGTATCCCCTGTATATACACCAGTCCCTGCACTGTCCTGTATATACACCGGTCCCTGCACTGTGTCCTGTATATACACCAGTCCCCGCACTGTGTCCTGTATATACACCAGTCCCCGCACTGTGTCCTGTATATACACCAGTCCCTGCACTGTATCCTGTATATACACCAGTCCCTGCACTGTATCCCCTGTATATACACCAGTCCCTGCACTGTGTCCCCTGTATATACCCCAGTCCCTGCACTGTGTCCTGTATATACACCAGTCCCTGCACTGTGTCCTGTATATACACCAGTCCCTGCACTGTATCCCCTGTATAAACACCAGTCCCTGCACTGTGTCCCCTGTATATACCTCAGTCCCTGCACTGTGTCCCCTGTATATACCCCAGTCCCTGCACTGTGTCCTGTATATAAACCAGTCCCTGCACTGTGTCCTGTATATACACCAGTCCCTGCACTGTGTCCTGTATATACACCAGTCCCTGCACTGTATCCCCTGTATATACACCAGTCCCCGCACTGTGTCCCCTGTATATACACCAGTCCCCGCACTGTCTCCCCTGTATATACACCAGTCCCTGCACTGTGTCCTGTATATACACCAGTCCCTGCACTGTGTCCTGTATATACACCAGTCCCTGCACTGTGTCCTGTATATACACCAGTCCCTGCACTGTATCCCCTGTATATACACCAGTCCCTGCACTGTGTCCCCTGTATATACACCAGTCCCTGCACTGTGTCCTGTATATACACCAGTCCCTGCACTGTCCCCTGTATATACACCAGTCCCTGCACTGTCCCCTGTATATACCCCAGTCCCTGCACTGTGTCCTGTATATACACCAGTCCCTGCACTGTGTCCTGTATATACACCAGTCCCTGCACTGTGTCCCCTGTATATACACCAGTCCCTGCACTGTGTCCTGTATATACACCAGTCCCTGCACTGTATCCCCTGTATATACACCAGTCCCTGCACTGTGTCCTGTATATACACCAGTCCCTGCACTGTGTCCTGTATATACACCAGTCCCTGCACTGTGTCCTGTATATACACCAGTCCCTGCACTGTGTCCTGTATATACACCAGTCCCTGCACTGTGTCCTGTATATACACCAGTCCCTGCACTGTATCCCCTGTATATACACCAGTCCCTACACTGTGCCCTGTATATACCCCAGTCCCTGCATTGTGTCCTGTATATACACCAGTCCCTGCACTGTGTCCACTGTATATACACCAGTCCCTGCACTGTGTCCTGTATATACCCCAGTCCCTGCACTGTGCCCTGTATATACCCCAGTCCCTGCATTGTGTCCTGTATATACCCCAGTCCCTGCACTGTGTCCTGTATATACACCAGTCCCTGCACTGTGTCCTGTATATACACCAGTCCCTGCACTGTGTCCTGTATATACACCAGTCCCTGCACTGTGTCCCCTGTATATACACCAGTCCCTGCACTGTGTCCTGTATATACACCAGTCCCTGCACTGTCCCCTGTATATACACCAGTCCCTGCACTGTGTGTCCTGTATATACACCAGTCCCTGCACTGTCCTGTATATACACCAGTCCCTGCACTGTATCCCCTGTATATACACCAGTCCCTGCACTGTATCCCCTGTATATACACCAGTCCCTGCACTGTATCCCCTGTATATACACCAGTCCCTGCACTGTGTCCTGTATATACACCAGTCGCTGCACTGTGTCCTGTATATACACCAGTCCCTGCACTGTGTCCTGTATATACACCAGTCCCTGCACTGTATCCTGTATATACACCAGTCCCTGCACTGTCCCCTGTATATACACCAGTCCCTGCACTGTGTCCTGTATATACACCAGTCCCTGCACTGTCCCCTGTATATACACCAGTCCCTGCACTGTGTCCTGTATATACCCCAGTCCCTGCACTGTGTCCCCTGTATATACACCAGTCCCTGCACTGTGTCCTGTATATACACCAGTCCCTGCACTGTGTCCCCTGTATATACACCAGTCCCTGCACTGTCCTGTATATACACCAGTCCCTGCACTGTGTCCTGTATATACACCAGTCCCTGCACTGTGTCCCCTGTATATACACCAGTCCCTGCACTGTGTCCTGTATATACACCAGTCCCTGCACTGTCCCCTGTATATACACCAGTCCCTGCACTGTGTCCTGTATATACCCCAGTCCCTGCACTGTCCCCTGTATATACACCAGTCCCTGCACTGTCCCCTGTATATACACCAGTCCCTGCACTGTGTCCTGTATATACCCCAGGTCCTGCACTGTTCCCCTGTATATACACCAGTCCCTGCACTGTGTCCGGTATATCACCAGGCCCTGCACTGTCCCCTGTATATACACCAGTCCTGCACTGTGTCCCCTGTATATACACCAGTCCCTGCACTGTGTCCTGTATATACCACCAGTCCCTGCACTGTGCCCTGTATATACCCACAGTCCCTGCCATTTGTCCCTGTATATACACCAGTCCCTGCACTGTGTCCTGTATATTACACCAGTCCCTGCACTGTGTCCCTGTATATACACCAGTCCCTGCACTGTAGTCCCCTGTATATACACCAGTCCCTGCACTGTGTCCTGTATATACACAGTCCCTGCACTGTCCCCTGTATATACACCAGTCCCTGCACTGTCCCCTGTATATACACCAGTCCCTGCACTGTGTGTCCTGTATATACACCAGTCCCTGCACTGTCCTGTATATACACCAGTCCCTGCACTGTATCCCCTGTATATACACCAGTCCCTGCACTGTGTCCTGTATATACACCAGTCCCTGCACTGTATCCTGTATATACACCAGTCGCTGCACTGTATCCCCTGTATATACACCAGTCCCTGCACTGTCCTGTATATACACCAGTCCCTGCACTGTGCTGTATATACACCAGTCCCTGCACTGTGTCCTGTATATACACCAGTCCCTGCACTGTGTCCTGTATATACACCAGTCCCTGCACTGTGTCCTGTATATACACCAGTCCTGCACTGTGTCCTGTATAACACCAGTCCCTGCACTGTGTCCCTGTATATACACCAGTCCCTGCACCTGTGTCCTGTATATACACCAGTCCCTGCACTGTGTCCTGTATATACACCAGTCCCTGCACTGTGTCCCTGATATACACCAGTCCTGCACTGTGTCCCCTGTATATACACCAGTCCCTGCACTGTATCCTGTATATACACCAGTCCCGCACTGTATCCCCTGATATACACCAGTCCCTGCACTTTGTCCCCTGTATATACACCAGTCCCTGCACTGTGTCCTGTATATACACCAGTCCCTGCACTGTGTCCCCTGTATATACACCAGTCCCTGCACTGTATCCCCTGTATATACACCAGTCCCTGCACTGTGTCCTGTATATACACCAGTCCCTGCACTGTGTCCTGTATATACACCAGTCCCTGCACTGTGTCCTGTATATACACAGTCCCTGCACTGTGTCCTTATATACATCAGTCCCTGCAACTGTGTCCCCTGTTATATACACCAGTCCCTGCACTGTGTCCTGTATATACACCAGTCCCTGCACTGTCCCCTGTATATACACCAGTCCCTGCACTGTGTGTCCTGTATATACACCAGTCCCTGCACTGTGGTCCTGTATATACACCAGTCCCTTGCACTGTGTCCCTGTATATACACCAGTCCCTGCACTGTATCCCCTGTATATACACCAGTCCCTGCACTGTGTCCTGTATATACACCAGTCCCTGCACTGTCCTGTATATACACCAGTTCCCTGCACTGTGTCCTGTATATACACCAGTCCCTGCACTGTCCTGTATATACACCAGTCCTGCACTGTGGCCCCTGCATATACACCAGTCCCTGCACTGTGTCCCCTTGTATATACACCAGTCCCCTGCACTGTGTCCTGTATATATACCAGTCCCTGCACTGTGTCCACTGTATTTACACCAGTCCCTGCACTATGTCCCCTGTATATACACCAGTCCCTGCACTGTCCTGTATATACACCAGTCCCTGCACTGTGTCCTGTATATACACCAGTCCCTGCACTGTATCCCCTGTATATACACCAGTCCCTGCACTGTGTCCTGTATATACACCAGTCCCTGCACTGTGTCCTGTATATACACCAGTCCCTGCACTGTGTCCTGTATATACACCAGTCCCTGCACTGTATCCCCTGTATATACACCAGTCCCTGCACTTTGTCCCTGTATATACACCAGTCCCTGCACTGTGTCCCCTGTATATACACCAGTCCCTGCACGGTGTCCCCTGTATATACACCAGTCCCTGCACTGTGTCCCCTGTATATACACCAGTCCCTGCACTGTGTCCCCTGTATATACACCAGTCCCTGCACTGTGTCCCTGTATATACACCAGTCCCTGCACTGTGTCCCCTGTATATACACCAGTCCCTGCACTGTATCCCTGTATATACACCAGTCCCTGCACTGTCCTGTATATACACCAGTCCCTGCACTGTGTCCTGTATATACACCAGTCCCCTGCACTGTATCCCCTGTATATACACCAGTCCCTGCACTGTGTCCTGTATATACACCAGTCCCTGCACTGTGTCCTGTATATACACCAGTCCCTGCACTGTGTCCTGTATATACACCAGTCCCTGCACTGTGTCTGTATATACCACCAGTCCCTGCACTGTCCTGTATAGATCACCAGTCCATGCACTGTGTCCTGTATATACACAGTCCCTGCACTGTATCCCCCTGTATATACACCAGTCCCTGCACTGTGTCCTGTGATTACACCAGTCCCTGCACTGTGTCCTGTATATACACCAGTCCCCTGCACTGTGTCCTGTATATACACCAGTCCCCTGACACTGTGTCCTGTATATACAGCCAGTCCCTGCACTGTGTGTCCTGTATATTACACCAGTCCCTGCACTGTGTTCCTGTATATACACCAGTCCTGCACTGTATCCCCTGTATATACACCAGTCCCTGCACTGTATCCCCTGTATATACACCAGTCCCTGCACTGTGTCCTGTATATACACCAGTCCCTGCACTGTGTCCTGTATATACACCAGTCCCTGCACTGTGTCCTGTATATACACCAGTCCCTGCACTGTGTCCTGTATATACACCAGTCCCTGCACTGTGTCCTGTATATACACCAGTCATTGCACTGTGTCCCCTGTATATACACCAGTCCCTGCACTGTATCCTGTATATACACCAGTCCCTGCACTGTATCCCCTGTATATACACCAGTCCCTGCACTGTGTCCCCTGTATATACCCCAGTCCCTGCACTGTGTCCTGTATATACACCAGTCCCTGCACTGTGTCCCCTGTATATACACCAGTCCCTGCACTGTATCCCCTGTATATACACCAGTCCCTGCACTGTGTCCTGTATATACACCAAGTCCCTGCACTGTGTCCTGTATATACACCAGTCCCTGCACTGTGTCCTGTATATACACCAGTCCCTGCACTGTGTCCTGTATATACATCAGTCCCTGCACTGTGTCCCCTGTATATACACCAGTCCCTGCACTGTGTCCTGTATATACACCAGTCCCTGCACTGTGTCCCTGTATATACACCAGTCCCTGCACTGTGTCCTGTAATACACCAGTCCCTGCACTGTATCCCCTGTATATACACCAGTCCCTGCACTGTGTCCTGTATATACACCAGTCCCTGCACTGTGTCCTGTATATACACCAGTCCCCTGCACTGTATCCCCTGTATAGTACACCAGTCCTGCACTGTGTCCTGTATATACACCAGTCCCTGCACTGTAGTCCTGTATATACACCAGTCCTGCACTGGTGTCCTGTATATACACCAGTCCCTGCACTGTGTCCCCTGTATATACACCAGTCCCTGCACTGTGTCCCCTGTATATACACCAGTCCCGGCACTGTGTCCCCTGTATATACACCAGTCCCTGCACTGTGTCCCCTGTATATACACCAGTCCCTGCACTGTATCCCCTGTATATACACCAGTCCCTGCACTGTCCTGTATATACACCAGTCCCTGCACTGTGTCCTGTATATACACCAGTCCCTGCACTGTATCCCCTGTATATACACCAGTCCCTGCACTGTGTCCTGTATATACACCAGTCCCTGCACTGTGTCCTGTATATACACCAGTCCCTGCACTGTGTCCTGTATATACACCAGTCCCTGCACTGTGTCCTGTATATACACCAGTCCCTGCACTGTCCTGTATATACACCAGTCCCTGCACTGTGTCCTGTATATACACCAGTCCCTGCACTGTATCCCCTGTATATACACCAGTCCCTGCACTGTGTCCTGTATATACACCAGTCCCTGCACTGTGTCCTGTATATACACCAGTCCCTGCACTGTGTCCTGTATATACACCAGTCCCTGCACTGTGTCCTGTATATACACCAGTCCCTGCACTGTGTCCTGTATATACACCAGTCCCTGCACTGTGTCCTGTATATACACCAGTCCCTGCACTGTGTCCTGTATATACACCAGTCCCTGCACTGTATCCCCTGTATATACACCAGTCCCTGCACTGTATCCCCTGATATACACCAGTCCCTGCACTGTGTCCTGTATATACACCAGTCCCTGCACTGTGTCCTGTATATACACCAGTCCCTGCACTGTGTCCCCTGTATATACACCAGTCCCTGCACTGTGTCCGGTATATACACCAGTCCCTGCACTGTGTCCTGTATATACACCAGTCCCTGCACTGTATCCCTGTATATACACCAGTCCCTACACTGCCCCCTGTATATACACCAGTCCCTGCACTGTGTCCTGTATATACACCAGTCCCTGCACTGTGTCCTGTATATACACCAGTCCCTGCACTGTATCCCCTGTATATACCAGTCCCTGCACTGTATCCCCTGTATATACACCAGTCCCTGCACTGTGTCCTGTATATACACCAGTCCCTGCACTGTATCCCCTGTATATACACCAGTCCCTGCACTGTATCCCCTGTATATACACCAGTCCCTGCACTGTGTCCTGTATATACACCAGTCCCTGCACTGTGGCCCCTGTATATACACCAGTCCCTGCACTGTATCCCCTGTATATACACCAGTCCCTGCACTGTGTCCCCTGTATATACACCAGTCCCTGCACTGTGTCCCCTGTATATACACCAGTCCCTGCACTGTGTCCTGTATATACACCAGTCCCTGCACTGTGTCCTGTATATACACCAGTCCCTGCACTGTCCTGTATATACACCAGTCCCCGCACTGTATCTCCTGTATATACACCAGTCCCTGCACTGTCCCCTGTATATACACCAGTCCCTGCACTGTCCTGTATATACACCAGTCCCTGCACTGTGTCCTGTATATACACCAGTCCCTGCACTGTGTCCTGTATATACACCAGTCCCTGCACTGTGTCCCCTGTATATACCCCAGTCCCTGCACTGTCCCCTGTATATACACCAGTCCCTGCACTGTGTCCTGTATATACACCAGTCCCTGCACTGTGTCCTGTATATACACCAGTCCCTGCACTGTCCCCTGTATATACACCAGTCCCTGCACTGTGTCCTGTATATACACCAGTCCCTGCACTGTGTCCTGTATATACACCAGTCCCTGCACTGTATCCTGTATATACACCAGTCCCTGCACTGTGTCCTGTATATACACCAGTCCCTGCACTGTGTCCCCTGTATATACACCAGTCCCTGCACTGTGTCCTGTATATACACCAGTCCCTGCACTGTCCTGTATATACACCAGTCCCTGCACTGTGTCCTGTATATACACCAGTCCCTACACTGTATCCCCTGTATATACACCAGTCCCTGCACTGTGTCCTGTATATACACCAGTCCCTGCACTGTGTCCTGTATATACACCAGTCCCTGCACTGTGTCCTGTATATACACCAGTCCCTGCACTGTGTCCTGTATATACACCAGTCCCTGCACTGTGTCCTGTATATACACCAGTCCCTGCACTGTGTCCTGTATATACACCAGTCCCTGCACTGTGTGTCCTGTATATACACCAGTCCCTGCACTGTCCCCTGTATATACACCAGTCCCTGCACTGTGTCCCCTGTATATACACCAGTCCCTGCACTGTGTCCCCTGTATATACACCAGTACCTGCACTATATCCTGTATATACACCAGTCCCTGCACTGTGTCCTGTATATACACCAGTCCCTGCACTGTGTCCTGTATATACACCAGTCCCTGCACTGTGGCCCCTGTATATACACCAGTACCTGCACTATAACCTGTATATACACCAGTCCCTGCACTGTGGCCCCTGTATAGAGGCAGCCCCGGGCCCCTCACTGCTGTGTCACACTCCCGCCTCCTGTCATTGCTCTTCCTGTTGCCGCTTTAAGAGAAAGCAGAAGCCCCATCGTCATCCTCCCGGCGGCACCGCCCTCTCGGCTGACAGTCAGCTGGTTCGACCAATCCTTGCACGGCTTTTCTCCGGTCCGTCCCCCGTCTCGTCCAATCAGTGTCCCGCAGGCTGAGCAGCGCTTCCTGGTTGTCAGTTAAGGTGGCCCCATGAGGATGGCAGCTGGGCAGAGTTTAAAGGTGGCAGGGAGGAGTCAGTGACAACCTGTGGCAGGTGGGGAGGGGGGAGGTGCCGGCTGGGGGGCCGCCTTCCCCAATTGGCTGGTCAGGGCCAGGTAGAGGGGGGCCCGGGCATCCAGGAAGTGTCTGCTGCTGCTGCTGCTGGGTGAGGCTGTATCCAGGGACAGGTGAGGCTGGGAGGGGACAGGACAGGTGTGACAGGCTGGGGAGGGAGGGAGGGACAGCTCACAGGGGGAGAGCAGGCGGCCACGAGCAGCCAGAGCCCACCCAGCCAGGCAGGCAGGAGAGCGAGCCCAGGGCAGCGGACCCCCTAATCCAGGCCAGCAGGTGAGTGCCCCCCCCTACTGAGGATCAGCCGCCAGCAGCACCGCCGCCTCACCGGGTGACATCTGTCAGTGCCGCCCATTAACCCTTCACTGCGCTCGCTGCTGACCCCGGCTGCTGCTGCCGCCGAGAGACCCCGACGCACAGTATATATGTATACCGGAGACCCTCGCCGCACGGTATATATGTATACCGGAGACCCCCGCCGCACAGTATATATGTATACCGGAGACCCTCGCCGCACGGTATATATGTATACCGGAGACCCCCGCCGCACAGTATATATGTATACCGGAGACCCTCGCCGCACGGTATATATGTATACCGGAGACCCCCGCCGCACAGTATATATGTATACCGGAGACCCTCGCCGCACGGTATATATGTATACCGGAGACCCCCGACACACAGTATATATGTATACCGGAGACCCCCGACGCACAGTATATATGTATACCGGAGACCCTCGCCGCACGGTATATATGTATACCGGAGACCCTCGCCGCACAGTATATATGTATACCGGAGACCCTCGCCGCACAGTATATATGTATACCGGAGACCCCCGCCGCACAGTATATATGTATACCGGAGACCCCCGCCGCACGGTGTATATGTATACCGGAGACCCCCGACGCACAGTGTATATGTATACCGGAGACCCTCGCCGCACAGTATATATGTATACTGGAGACCCCCAAGACACCCGCCGTACTGTATGTATATAGGAGACCCCGCTGTACTGTATGTATATATACCGGAGACCCCCGCCGTACTGTATGTATATATACCGGAGACCCCCGCCGTACTGTATGTATATAGGAGACCCCCGCCGTACTATATGTATATATACCGGAGACCCTCGCCGTACTGTATGTATATATACCGGAGACCCCCACCGTACTGTATGTATATAGGAGACCCCCGCTGTACTGTATGTATATAGGAGACCCCCGCTGTACTATATGTATATATACCGGAGACCCCCGCCGTACTGTATGTATATATACCGGAGACCCCCGCCGTACTGTATGTATATAGGAGACCCCCGCTGTACTATATGTATATATACCGGAGACCCCCGCCGTACTGTATGTATATATACCGGAGACCCCCGCCGTACTGTATGTATATAGGAGACCCTCGTCGTACTGTATGTGTATATAGGAGACCCCCGCTGTACTGTATGTGTATATACCGGAGACCCCCGCCGTACTGTATGTATATAGGAGACCCTCGCCGTACTGTATGTGTATATAGGAGACCCCCGCCGTACTGTATGTGTATATAGGAGACCCCCGCCGTACTGTATGTGTATATAGGAGACCCCCGCCGTACTGTATGTGTATATAGGAGACCCCCGCCGTACTGTATGTGTATATAGGAGACCTCCGCCGTACTTCTTCACCACCAGACGTTGTGTAATGTATAGAAAATAGAGCCAAGACATTGACAAGGTTAGAAATACTGATTTGTATGGGAAATAACATTGTTCTTCCATCACACTTTGCTTCCGTCCCAGAATCCTCCTTGTGCAGCAATTCCAGCATTGCCCACCTTTGGCATTCTAGCTATTAATCTGTTGGGGTAAGCTGGAGAAATTGCCCCCCACGCTTCTAGAAGCAGCTCCCACAAGTTGGATTGGTTGGATGGGCACTTCTGGCGTACCATACGGTCCAGCTGCTCCCACAATGGGGTGGTGATCTGGTGACTGCGCTGGCCACTCCATTACCTAGGATAGAATACCAGCTGCTGCTTCTGCTGGAAATAGTTCTTGCACAATTTGGAGGTGTTTAGGGTCATTGTCCTGTTGTAGGATGAAATTGGCTCCAACCAAGCGCTGCCCACTGGGTATGGCATGGCGGTGCAGAGTGATGGCCTTTCTTATTCACAATCCCTTTTACCCTGTACAAATCTCCCACCTTACCAGCACCAACCCCAGACCATCACATGACCTCCACCATGTATAACAGATGGCGTCAGGCATTCTTCCAGCATCTTCTCATTTCTTCTGCATCTCACAAACCTTCTTCTTTGTCATCCAAACACCTCAGACTTGGATTCATCCATCGTCCACAACACTTTTTTCCAGTCTTCTTTTATTGGCCAGTCTCAGATATGGCTTTTTCTTTGCCACTCTGCCCTGAAGCCCAAAATCCGGCAGCCGCCTCTTCCCTGTAGATGGTGACACTGGTGTTTTGCGGGTACTATGTAATGAAGATGCCAGTTGGGGACCTGTGAGGCGTCTGTTTCTCTAGTGGCCTCCCACTTCTTTTTCTACTCTGGTTAGAGCCTGTTTGTGCTGTCCTCTGAAGGGAGTAGTACACACCGTTGTAGGAAATCTTCAATTTCTTAGCAATTTCTGGCATGGAATAGCCTTCATTTCTAAGAGCAAGAATAGACTTGTCGAGTTTCAGATGAAAGTTCTCTTTTTCTGGCCATTTTGAGCGTTTAATTGACCCCACAAATGTGATGCTCCAGAAACACAATCTGCTCAAAGGAAGGTCAGTTTTGTAGCTTCTGTAACGAGCTAGACTGTTTTCAGATGTGTGAACATGATTGCACAAGGGTTTTCTAATCATCAATTATCCTTCTGAGCCAACGAGCAAACACATTGTACCATTAGAAGACTGGAGTGATGGTTGCTGGAAATGGGCCTCTATACACCTATGTAGATATTGCACCAAACACCAGACATTTGCAGCTAGAATAGTCACTTACCACATTAGCAATGTATAGAGGGGATTGGTTTAAAGTTAGGACTAGTTTACAGTTATCTTCATTGCTAAGTACAGAGCTTTTCCTTCAAAAATAAGGACATTTCAATGTGACCCCAAACTTTTGAACTGTAATGTGTATATATATATATACCGGAGACCCCCGCTGTACTGTATGTATATATACCCGAGACCCCCGCCGTACTGTATGTATATAGGAGACCCCCGCTGTACTATATGTATATATACCGGAGACCCCCTCTGTACTGTATATATATATATACATATATATACCGGAGACCCCCGCTGTACTGTATGTATATAGGAGACCCCCGCTGTACTATATGTATATATACCGGAGACCCCCTCTGTACTGTATGTGTATGTATATATATATAGGAGACCCCCGCTGTACTGTATGTATATAGGAGACCCCCGCTGTACTATATGTATATATACCGGAGACCCCCGCTGTACTGTATGTATATAGGAGACCCCCGCTGTACTATATGTATATATACCGGAGACCCCCGCTGTACTGTATGTATATGTGTGTGTGTGTGTGTATATATATATATATATATATATATATATATATATATATATATATATATATATATATACACACCGGAGACCCCCACTGTACTGTATGTATATAGGAGATTCCCTCTGTACTGTATGTATATATACCGGAGACCCCCGCTGTACTGTATGTGTATATAGAAGACCCCCACTGTACTGTATTTATATAGGAGATTCCCGCTGTACTGTATGTATATAGGAGACCCCCGCCGTACTGTATGTATATAGGAGATTCCCGCTGTACTGTATGTGTATATAGGATATTCCTGCTGTACTGTATGTATATAGGAGACCCCCGCCGTACTGTATGTATATAGGAGATTCCCGCTGTACTGTATGTGTATATAGGATATTCCCGCTGTACTGTATGTATATAGGAGACCCCCACCGTACTGTATGTATATAGGAGACCCCCGCCGTACTGTATGTATATAGGAGATTCCCGCTGTACTGTATGTGTATATAGGATATTCCCGCTGTACTGTATGTATATAGGAGACCCCCGCCGTACTGTATGTATATAGGAGATTCCCGCTGTACTGTATGTGTATATAGGATATTCCCGCTGTACTGTATGTATATAGGAGACCCCCACCGTACTGTATGTATATAGGAGACCCCCGCCGTACTGTATGTATATAGGAGACCCCTGCTGTACTGTATATATATATATATATATATATATATATATATATATATATATATATATATATATATGAGATTCCCGCTGTACTGTATGTATATAGGAGACCCCTGCCATTCTGTATATATACCGGAGACCCCCGATGTACTGTATGTGTATATAGGAGATTCCCGCTGCACTGTATGTATATAGGAGATTCCTGCTGTACTGTATGTATATAGGAGATTCCTGCTGTACTGTATGTATATAGGAGATTCCCGCTGCACTGTATGTATATAGGAGATTCCTGCTGTACTGTATGTGTATATAGGATATTCCCGCTGTACTGTATGTATATAGGAGACCCCCGCCGTACTGTTTGTATATAGGAGACCCCTTCTCTGTGTATACAAGATATAATCTTTTGTTTTTTGTTGTTTGTGGGGGGGCTCCTCCTCAGTCTGTTCTCTTTGGTCCTTGTTGAGGGGCAACTCCGCTGTCTCTTCTGTTGGATCAGTGTCGGGGACTTCCTCTGCAGTGTCTTCTCATGGGTCCTTGTTAGATGGCTCAAGGTGGTTGTTATTAGAGGGCTACTCCGCTGTCTCTTCGCTTGGGTCAATATCGGGGGGCTCCTTTGGGGTCTCTTCTGTTGGGTCGTTGTTGGGGGGGGGCTCTAACGCAGTCTCTTCTCTTGGGTCGTTGTTAGGGGGGCTCCTCCTCAGTCTCTTCTCTTGGGTCGTTGTTGGGGGGGCTCCTCCTCAGTCTCTTCTCTTGGGTCGTTGTTAGGGGGGCTCCTCCTCAGTCTCTTCTCTTGGGTCGTTGTTAGGGGGGCTCCTCCTCAGTCTCTTCTCTTGGGTCGTTGTTGGGGGGGCTCCTCAGTCTCTTCTGTTGGGTCGTTGTTGGGGGGGGCTCCTCCTCAGTCTCTTCTCTTGGGTCGTTGTTAGGGGGCTCCTCCTCAGTCTCTTCTCTTGGGTCGTTGTTGGGGGGGCTCCTCAGTCTCTTCTGTTGGGTCGTTGTTGGGGGGGGCTCCTCCTCAGTCTCTTCTCTTGGGTCGTTGTTGGGGGGGGGGCTCCTCCTCAGTCTCTTCTGTTGGGTCGTTGTTGGGGGGGGCTCCTCCTCAGTCTCTTCTGTTGGGTCATTGTTGGGGGGGGCTCCTCCTCAGTCTCTTCTCTTGGGTCGTTGTTGGGGGGGGGGCTCCTCCTCAGTCTCTTCTCTTGGGTCGTTGTTGGGGGGGGCTTCTCCTCAGTCTCTTCTATTGGGTCGTTGTTGGGGGGGGGGCTCCTCCGTGGTCTCTTCTTTTGGGTCGTTGTTGGGGGTGGGGGCTCCTCCTCAGTCTCTTCTCTTGGGTCGTTGTTGGGGGGGGCTCCTCCTCAGTCTCTTCTCTTGGGTCGTTGTTGAGGGGGGGGCTCCCGCCGTCACGTCTCATGGGTCATTGTTTTGCGCTGTTTTGTTATAGTGTTTGGGGCGGATCAGCGTTGTTCTGTCTTGATGTAACACTTGGCTTTCTAGCCTCTAGAACGCATTGTGTGGCACCAAGGTGAGTGTGACAGGTGAGGGCTGCGGAAAGGGTTAATAGAGAGCCCCCCCGCCCGTCACCTTTGAATGGCCGCCCCTCCCTGCGCGGTTAAACCTGCTCACACTAATCCCAGCTTTCCTTGCTGACGGCAGCCGGTGAGGGTCTGTAATTATGGAGGTCGCTGTGGATTTATGGGGGAGGACACACAGGGGACGGCACAGACTCACTGAGCGCAAGCTCCTTGTACCACTGTCATGTCACATCCTATGATGGCTTTACTGCCTAAACTTCCAGGGTTAGTAGTCCCCATGACCAATGATGGGGGTTATCCCCAAGTGGTGCAGTCCATGTATGTACATAGATGTATGAGCAGGGCTCTGTGTGTGTATGATTATAGATGTGTGTGTATGAGTATGGCTGTGTGTGTGTATGTATGATGTGTATGGTTGTGTGTGTGTATGTATGATATGTATAAGTATGGCTGTGTGTGTGTGTGTGTGTGTATGTATGACGTGTATGAGTATGGCTGTGTGTATGTATGATGTGTATGGTTGTGTGTGTATGATTATAGCTGTGTGTATGACTATAACTGTGTGTGTATGGGTATGGTTGTGTATGATTACAGCTGTGTGTATGATTATAGATGTGTATGTGTATGAGTATGGCAGTGTGTATGTATGATATGTATAAGTATGGCTGTGTGTGTATAAGTATGGCTGTGTGTGTATGAGTATGGCTGTGTGTATGTATGATATGTATAAGTATGGCTGTGTGTGTATGAGTATGGCTGTGTGTATGTATAATATGTATAAGTATGGCTGTGTGTGTATGATGTGTATGAGTGGCTGTGTGTGTATGTATGATATGTATAAGTATGGCTGTGTGTGTATGATGTGTATGAGTGGCTGTGTGTGTATGTATGATGTGTATGAGTATGGCTGTGTGTATGTATGATGTGTATGGTTGTGTGTGTATGATTACAGCTGTGTGTATGATTATAGATGTGTGTGTGTGTGTGTGTGTATGAGTATGACTGTGTGTATGTATGATGTGTATGAGTATGGCTGTGTGTGTATCAGTGGCTGTGTGTATGTATGATGTGTATGAGTATGGCTGTGTATGTATGATGTGTATGAGTATGGCTGTGTGTATGTATGATGTGTATCAGTATGGCTGTGTGTTTGTGTGTATCAGTATGGCTGTGTGTATGTATGATGTGTATAAGTATGGCTGTGTGTATGTATGATGTGTATGTATGATGTGTATAAGTATGGCTGTGTGTGAGTATGGCTGTGTGTATGGCTGTGTGTGTGAGTATGGCTGTGTGTATGTATGATATGTATAAGTATGGCTGTGTGTGTATGAGTGGCTGTGTGTGTATGTATGATGTGTAGGAGTATGGCTGTGTGTATGTATGATATGTATAAGTATGGCTGTGTATGTATGATATGTATGAGTATGGCTGTGTGTGTATGATGTGTATGAGTGGCTGTGTGTGTATGTATGATGTGTATGAGTATGGCTGTGTGTATGTATGATGTGTATGGTTGTGTGTGTATGATTACAGCTGTGTGTATGATTATAGATGTGTGTGTGTGTATGTATGATGTGTATGAGTATTTCTGTGTGTGTGTATGGCTGTGTGTATGATGTGTATGAGTATGGCTGTGTGTGTGTGTGTATGATGTGTGTGAGTATGGCTGTGTGTGTATGTATGATGTGTATGAGTATGGCTGTGTGTATGTATAATATGTATAAGTATGGCTGTGTGTGTATGAGTGGCTGTGTGTGTATGTATGATATGTTTAAGTATGGCTGTGTGTGTATGATGTGTATGAGTGGCTGTGTGTGTATGTATGATATGTATAAGTATGGCTGTGTGTGTATGATGTGTATGAGTGGCTGTGTGTGTATGTATGATGTGTATGAGTGTGTATGTATGATATGAGTATGGCTGTGTGTATGTATGATGTGTATCAGTATGGCTGTGTGTTTGTGTGTATTAGTATGGCTGTGTGTATGTATGATGTGTATAAGTATGGCTGTGTGTGAGTATGGCTGTGTGTGTGAGTATGGCTGTGTGTATGTATGATATGTATAAGTATGGCTGTGTGTGTATGAGTGGCTGTGTGTGTATGTATGATGTGTATGAGTGGCTGTGTGTGTATGTATGATATGTATAAGTATGGCTGTGTATGTATGATATGTATGAGTATGGCTGTGTGTGTATGATGTGTATGAGTATGGCTGTGTGTATGTATGATGTGTATGAGTATGGCTGTGTGTATGTATGATGTGTATGGTTGTGTGTGTATGATTACAGCTGTGTGTATGATTATAGATGTGTGTGTGTGTATGTATGAGTATGACTGTGTGTATGTATGATGTGTATGAGTATGGCTGTGTGTGTGTATGATGTGTGTGAGTATGGCTGTGTGTATGTATGTATGATGTGTATGAGTATGGCTGTGTGTATGTATGATGTGTATGAGTATGGCTGTGTGTATGTATGATATGTATAAGTATGGCTGTGTGTGTGTGTGTGTGTGTGTGTATGTATGATATGTATAAGTATGGCTGTGTGTGTATGATGTGTATGAGTGGCTGTGTGTGTATGTATGATGTGTAGGAGTATGGCTGTGTGTATGTATGATGTGTATGGTTGTGTGTGTATGACTATAACTGTGTGTGTATGGGTATGGTTGTGTATGATTAGAGCTGTGCGTATGATTATAGATGTGTATGTGTATGAGTATGGCTGTGTGTATGTATGATATGTATAAGTATGGCTGTGTGTGTATGAGTATGGCTGTGTGTGTGTGTGTATGATGTGTATGAGTATGGCTGTGTGTATGTATGATGTGTATCAGTATGGCTGTGTATGTATGATGTGTATCAGTATGGCTGTGTGTGTATGTATGATGTGTATGTATGATGTGTATGAGTATGGCTGTGTGTATGTATGGTGTGTATGAGTATATACTGTGTGTAGGGACCATGTGATGTATATACTGTGTATAGGGGCCCATGTGATGTATATACTGTGTGTAGGGGCCCATGTGATGTATATACTGTGTGTAGGGACCATGTGATGTATATACTGTGTGTAGGGGCCCATGTGATGTCATCACATGGGCCCCTACACACAGTATATATATCACATGGGCCCGTATACACAGTATATACATCACATGGGCCCCTACACACAGTATATACATCACATGGTCCCTACACACAGTATATACATCACATGGGCCCCTACATACAGTATATACATCACATGGGCCCTACACACAGTATATACATCACATGGGCCCCTACATACAGTATATACTTCACATGGGCCCCTACACACAGTATATACATCACATGGGCCCCTACACACAGTATATACATCACATGGGCCCCTACACACAGTATATACATCACATGGGCCCCTACACACAGTATATACATCACATGGGCCCGTATACACAGAATATACATCACATGGGCCCCTACACACAGTATATACTGTATGTAGGGGACCATGTGATGTATATAATGTGTATACAGGCCCATGTGTGAGTATATACTGTGTGTAGGGGCCATGTGATGTATATTCTGTATGTAGGGGCCATGTGATGTATATAATGTGTATACGGGACCATGTGATGTATATTCTGTGTATACGGGCCCATGTGTGAGTATATACTGTGTGTAGGGCCCATGTGATGTATATACTGTGTGTAGGGGCCCATGTGATGTATATAATGTGTATACAGGCCCATGTGTGAGTATATACTGTGTGTAGGGGCCCATGTGTGATGTATATACTGTGTGCAGGGACCCATGTGATGTATATACTGTGTGTAGGGACCCATGTGAAGTATATACTGTGTGTAGGGGCCCATGTGATGTATATACTGTGTGTAGGGACCCATGTGATGTATATACTGTGTGTAGGAGCCCATGTGATGTATATTCTGTGTATACGGGCCCATGTGATGTATATACTGTGTGTAGGGACCCATGTGATGTATATACTGTGTGTAGGAGCCCATGTGATGTATATTCTGTGTATACGGGCCCATGTGATGTATATACTGTGTGCAGGGACCCATGTGATGTATATACTGTGTGTAGGGGCCCATGTGATGTATATTCTGTGTATACGGGCCCATGTGATGTATATACTGTGTGCAGGGACCCATGTGATGTATATACTGTGTGGAGGGACCCATGTGATGTATATACTGTATGTAGGGACCCATGTGATGTATATACTGTATGTAGGGACCCATGTGATATATATACTGTGTGCAGGGGCCCATGTGATATATATACTGTGTGTAGGGGCCCATGTGATGTATATACTGTGTATAGGGGCCCATGTGATATATATACTGTGTGCAGGGGCCCATGTGATATATATACTGTGTGTAGGGGCCCATGTGATGTATATACTGTGTATAGGGGCCCATGTGATATATATACTGTGTGCAGGGGCCCATGTGATATATATACTGTGTGTAGGGGCCCATGTGATGTATATACTGTGTATAGGGGCCCATGTGATGTATATACTGTGTGTAGGGGCCCATGTGATGTATATACTGTGTGTAGGGGCCCATGTGATGTATATACTGTGTGTAGGGGCCCATGTGATGTATATACTGTGTGCAGGGGCCCATGTGATGTATATACTGTGTGTAGAGGGGCCCATGTGATGTATATAATGTGTATACGGGCCCATGTGTGAGTATATACTGTGTGTAGGGACCCATGTGATGTATATAATGTGTATACGGGCCCATGTGTGAGTATATACTGTGTGTAGGGACCCATGTGATGTATATACTGTGTATACGGGCCCATGTGTGAGTATATACATCACATGGGTCCCTACACACAGTATATACATCACATGGGCCCCTACACACAGTATATACATCACATGGGCCCCTACACACAGTATATACATCACATGGGCCCCTACACACAGTATATACATCACATGGGCCCCTACACACAGTATATACATCACATGGGCCCCTACACACAGTATATACTGTATGTAGGGGCCCATGTGATGTATATACTGTGTGTAGGGGACCATGTGATGTATATAATGTGTATACAGGCCCATGTGTGAGTATATACTGTGTGTAGGGGCCCATGTGATGTATATACTGTGTATAGGGGCCCATGTGATGTATATACTGTGTGTAGGGGCCCATGTTATGTATATACTGTATGTAGGGGCCCATGTGATGTATATAATGTGTATACGGGACCATGTGATGTATATTCTGTGTATACGGGCCCATGTGATGTATATACTGTGTGTAGGGACCCATGTGATGTATATACTGTGTATACGGGCCCATGTGATGTGTATATACTGTGTGTAGGGGCCCATGTGATGTATATACTGTGTGTAGGGGCCCATGTGTGAGTATATACTGTGTGGAGGGACCCATGTGATGTATATAATGTGTATACGGGACCATGTGATGTATATTCTGTGTATACGGGCCCATGTGATGTATATACTGTGTGTAGGGACCCATGTGATGTATATACTGTGTATACGGGCCCATGTGTGAGTATATACTGTGTGGAGGGACCCATGTGATGTATATAATGTGTATACGGGACCATGTGATGTATATAATGTGTATACGGGACCATGTGATGTATATTCTGTGTATACGGGCCCATGTGATGTATATACTGTGTGTAGGGACCCATGTGATGTATATACTGTGTGCAGGGACCCATGTGATGTATATACTGTGTGTAGGGACCCATGTGATGTATATACTGTGTGTAGGGGCCCATGTGATGTATATACTGTGTGTAGGGGCCCATGTGATGTATATACTGTATGTAGGGACCCATGTGATGTATATACTGTGTGTAGGGGCCCATGTGTGATGTATATACTGTGTGTAGGGGCCCATGTGATGTATATACTGTGTGTAGGGGCCCATGTGATGTATATACTGTGTGTAGGGGCCCATGTGATGTATATACTGTGTGTAGGGGCCCATGTGATGTATATACTGTGTGTAGGGGCCCATGTGATGTATATACTGTGTGTAGGGGCCCATGTGATGTATATAATGTGTATACGGGCCCATGTGTGAGTATATACTGTGTAGGGGCCCATGTGTGATGTATATACTGTGTGTAGGGGCCCATGTGATGTATATACTGTGTGTAGGGGCCCATGTGATGTATATAATGTGTATACGGGCCCATGTGTGAGTATATACTGTGTGTAGGGGCCCATGTGATGTATATACTGTGTGTGCAGGTCGTGGCGGTCCCTCACACCCTCCAGCCCGCAGATAAGGAAGTTCCTAACCGTCAGATGTCTTAAAGGCACAGTGGCGTCCTGTGTGTTGCTGGGCTCGGTGGCCGGACCCCTGTGAGCGTCGGGGCTGTGTACTGATAACGAGCGGCTGGTAATCTCGGGGCAGGACGATCGCTCTCCGTTTCCTGCTGACTCATCTTGTTGTGTTGGTAGAGTGTCAGCTCTGTGGCCCGGGATGGCCCTCTGGAGCCCGGGGCCGCCGCTGTGCAGGTAGTGGTTACAGGGACCGGACGGGTCACATTCTGATGCCGCACATTCCAGGTAGATTTCGCCTTGTCGTTAATTGTGTTTTTGTGGCTGACGGGATCAGGGCGGAGGGTGTGCGGCGGTTACCAGGAATCACCGTGTCTACACGTATGCCGCGCTCTTACACCGTGTGTCAGTCCTCACTGCAGTCCTGGCATCATAGTCATGAAACAGGATGCTCAGGATGAGAGGTTTCACACCTGCTCAGCTCTGCTACATGCAGAGGGCTTATTGCTGGGCGGCCATTGATCTTGGGGTATTGAGTATGGCTGGACATAGTCTGGGGTGCTCAGAGTTCCTGTCTTGGGGCTACCTTCCTGTGCCGGGACTTCCATGTGCAGCTGCCACAGTCATCCACTAAGAAGATCTGCAGAGCTTAGCTGTCAGGTCCTGCGTGTGAGGGCCCCGGGGTCCCTGGGACCTGGTCGGATGTGTTGGGGGTCCCTGGGGGGAGGGAGATTACAGATGATGAAATGGGAGAGAAATCGCTGAACAGCAGGAGCTGCTCTCATCATACTGGGGCCTGGGGACCTCCAGCTGCTGCCACCCGCAACGTGCAACACACTCAGATATTGCATGAGAACCTTGGGGGCCAACTACTGCTGCCTCCTCCTGCCCCACACTGTACCCCAGTCCAGGAGTACAGGCATCAGTGTATGGGGGCCTCTGGGATTGTGTGGTGACCTCATTAGCTCTAGGACCTCAATCTATGTGGTGACCCCACTAGGAGCTCCATCTGTGTGGTGTCCCAGTAGTTGTAGGACCTCCATCTGTGTGGTGACCTCATTAGCTCTAGGACCTCAATCTATGTGGTGACCCCACTAGGACCTCCATCTGTGTGGTGACCCAGTAGTTGTAGGACCTCCATCTGTGTGGTGTCCCAGTAGTTGTAGGACCTCCATCTGTGTGATGACCTCATTAGCTCTAGGACCTCAATCTATGTGGTGACCCCACTAGGAGCTCCATCTGTGTGGTGCCCCAGTAGTTGTAGGACCTCCATCTGTGTGGTGCCCCAGTAGTTGTAGGACCTCCATCTGTGTGGTGTCCCAGTAGTTGTAGGACCTCCATCTGTGTGGTGCCCCAGTAGTTGTAGGACCTCCATCTGTGTGGTGCCCCAGTAGTTGTAGGACCTCCATCTGTGTGGTGACCTCATTAGCTCTAGGACCTCAATCTATGTGGTGACCCCACTAGGAGCTCCATCTGTGTGGTGCCCCAGTAGTTGTAGGACCTCCATCTGTGTGGTGTCCCAGTAGTTGTAGGACCTCCATCTGTGTGGTGTCCCAGTAGTTGTAGGACCTCCATCTGTGTGGTGTCCCAGTAGTTGTAGGACCTCCATCTGTGTGGTGTCCCAGTAGTTGTAGGACCTCCATCTGTGTGGTGCCCCAGTAGTTGTAGGACCTCCATCTGTGTGGTGCCCCAGTAGTTGTAGGAGCTCCATCTGTTTGGTGCCCCAGTAGTTGTAGGAGCTCCATCTGTTTGGTGCCCCAGTAGTTGTAGGAGCTCCATCTGTGTGGTGCCCCAGTAGTTGTAGGACCTCCATCTGTGTGGTGCCCCGGTAGTTGTAGGACCTCCATCTGTGTGGTGCCCCGGTAGTTGTAGGACCTCCATCTGTGTGGTGACCCGGTAGTTGTAGGACCTCCATCTGTGTGGTGACCCGGTAGTTGTAGGACCTCCATCTGTGTGGTGTCCCAATAGTTGTAGGACCTCCATCTGTGTGGTGACCTCATTAGCTCTAGGACCTCAATCTATGTGGTGACCCCACTAGGAGCTCCATCTGTGTGGTGACCCATTAGTTGTAGGACCTCCATCTGTGTGGTGTCCCAGTAGTTGTAGGACCTCCATCTGTGTGGTGCCCCGGTAGTTGTAGGACCTCCATCTGTGTGGTGCCCCGGTAGTTGTAGGACCTCCATCTGTGTGGTGACCCGGTAGTTGTAGGACCTCCATCTGTGTGGTGACCCGGTAGTTGTAGGACCTCCATCTGTGTGGTGTCCCAATAGTTGTAGGACCTCCATCTGTGTGGTGACCTCATTAGCTCTAGGACCTCAATCTATGTGGTGACCCCACTAGGAGCTCCATCTGTGTGGTGACCCATTAGTTGTAGGACCTCCATCTGTGTGGTGTCCCAGTAGTTGTAGGACCTCCATCTGTGTGGTGTCCCAGTAGTTGTAGGACCTCCATCTGTGTGGTGACCCAGTAGTTGTAGGACCTCCATCTGTGTGGTGACCCTTTTTAGCTCTAGGACCTCCATCTATGTGGTGACCCCACTAGGAGCTCCATTTGTGTGGTAACCTTAGGTGTTGTAGGACCTCCATCTGTGTGATGCTTTAGTAGTTGTAGGACCTCCATCTGTGTGGTGACCCCACTAGGACCTCCATCTGTGTGGTGACCCCACTAGGACCTCCATCTGTGTGGTGACCCCACTAGGACCTCATCTGTGTGGTGGCTGCTCTAGGACCTCCATCTGTGTGGTGACCCCACTAGGACCTCCATCTGTGTGGTGACCCCACTAGGACCTCCATCTGTGTGGTGACCCCAGTAGGACCTCCATCTGTGTGGTGACCCCACTAGGACCTCCATCTGTGTGGTGACCCCACTAGGACCTCCATCTGTGTGGTGACCCCTCTAGGACCTCCATCTGTGTGGTGACCCCACTAGGACCTCATCTGTATGGTGGCCCCTCTAGGACCTCCATCTGTGTGGTGCCCAAGTAGTTATAGGACCTCCACCTGTAGGAGTACATTGTAGAATGAGGGGAGAAGGATGTTATAGAATTAAAGGGGGGGGGCGGTGATGATGGAGGAGAACATTATAGCATGGGGGGTGATGAGGGAATAGTACATTATAGAATGGGGTGAAGATAGAGGAGTACATTATAGAATGGGGGTGATGTGGGGGGGGGAGTACATTATAGAATGGGGGTGATGTGGGGGGGGGAGTACATTATAGAATGGGGGTGATGTGGGGGGGGAGTACATTATAGAATGGGGGTGATGTGGGGGGGGGAGTACATTATAGAATGGGGGTGATGTGGGGGGGGAGTACATTATAGAATGGGGTGATGTGGGGGGGGGAGTACATTATAGAATGGGGGTGATGTGGGGGGGGGAGTACATTATAGAATGGGGTGATGTGGGGGGGGAGTACATTATAGAATGGGGGTGATGTGGGGGGGAGAGTATAAAATGGGTGTTGTACATGATATTGGGGGTCAGGCAGGCGGTTTGCGCTGACAGGTGCATTGTGTGTGAGTTGGTGGTGAGCAGGGTGTGGAGGGGGAGCAGGAAGCCAGGGGTGTGTGCCCACCTGTCCTTCTTAGCAGGGCGGCCCTGCGGGATTGTCAGGACGATGAGAGAACAGGTCGGGTTAGTGTGGTGGGTGCGGCCGGTGTGGGTGGAGGCGACGTACGATACTCACCTGGGTAACCCTTTACCTGCCGCACTGCTTCAAGTCACTCAGTCTCTGCTGCCCCCTATATCCCCCCGTGTCACAGTCACTGCGGCCCCCAAACCACCCCCCCCCCCCCCCCCCCCGTGTCACAGTCACTGCTGCCCCCTATATCCCCCCCCATGTCACGGTCACTGCTGCCCCCTATATCCCCCCCATGTCAGTCACTGCTGCCCCCTATATTCCCCCATGTCACAGTCACTGCTGCCCCCTATATTCCCCCCCATGTCACAGTCACTGCTGCCCCCTATATCCCCCCCCATGTCAGTCACTGCTGCCCCCTATATCCCCCCCATGTCACAGTCACTGCTGCCCCCTATATCCCCCCCCCTGTCAGTCACTGCTGCCCCCTATATCCCCCCCATGTCACAGTCACTGCTGCCCCCTATATCCCCCCCCATGTCAGTCACTGCTGCCCCCTATATCCCCCCCCATGTCACAGTCACTGCTGCCCCCTATATCCCCCCCCATGTCACAGTCACTGCTGCCCCCTATATCCCCCCCATGTCACAGTCACTGCTGCCCCCTATATCCCCCCCATGTCACAGTCACTGCTGCCCCCTATATCCCCCCCCATGTCAGTCACTGCTGCCCCCTATATCCCCCCCATGTCAGTCACTGCTGCCCCCTATATCCCCCCCATGTCACGGTCACTGCTGCCCCCTATATCCCCCCGTGTCACAGTCACTGCTGCCCCCCTATATCCCCCCCCATGTCAGTCACTGCTGCCCCCTATATCCCCCCCCATGTCAGTCACTGCTGCCCCCTATATCCCCCCCATGTCAGTCACTGCTGCCCCCTATATCCCCCCCATGTCAGTCACTGCTGCCCCCTATATCCCCCCGCGTCACAGTCACTGCTGCCCCCTATATCCCCCCGCGTCACAGTCACTGCTGCCCCCTATATCCCCCCCGTGTCACAGTCACTGCTGCCCCCTATATCCCCCCCATGTCAGTCACTGCTGCCCCCTATATCCCCCCCATGTCAGTCACTGCTGCCCCCTATATCCCCCCCCATGTCACAGTCACTGCTGCCCCCTATATCCCCCCCATGTCACAGTCACTGCTGCCCCCTATATCCCCCCCCCATGTCACGGTCACTGCTGCCCCCTATATCCCCCCCATGTCAGTCACTGCTGCCCCCTATATCCCCCCCATGTCACAGTCACTGCTGCCCCCTATATCCCCCCCGCGTCACAGTCACTGCTGCCCCGTATATCCCCCCGTGTCACAGTCACTGCTGCCCCCTATATCCCCCCCATGTCAGTCACTGCTGCCCCCTATATCCCCCCGCGTCACAGTCACTGCTGCCCCCTATATCCCCCCCGTGTCACAGTCACTGCTGCCCCCTATATCCCCCCCATGTCAGTCACTGCTGCCCCCTATATCCCCCCGTGTCACAGTCACTGCTGCCCCCTATATCCCCCCCATGTCAGTCACTGCTGCCCCCTATATCCCCCCCATGTCACAGTCACTGCTGCCCCCTATATCCCCCCATGTCACAGTCACTGCTGCCCCCTATATCCCCCCGTGTCACAGTCACTGCTGCCCCCTATATCCCCCCGTGTCACAGTCACTGCTGCCCCCTATATCCCCCCGTGTCACAGTCACTGCTGCCCCCTATATCCCCCCGTGTCACAGTCACTGCTGCCCCCTATATCCCCCCGTGTCACAGTCACTGCTGCCCCCTATATCCCCCCCATGTCAGTCACTGCTGCCCCCTGTATCCCCCCCCATGTCACAGTCACTGCTGCCCCCTATATCCCCCCCGCGTCACAGTCACTGCTGCCCCCTATATCCCCCCCATGTCACAGTCACTGCTGCCCCCTATATCCCCCCCCATGTCACAGTCACTGCTGCCCCCTATATCCCCCCCCATGTCACAGTCACTGCTGCCCCCTATATCCCCCCGCGTCACAGTCACTGCTGCCCCCTATATCCCCCCGTGTCACAGTCACTGCTGCTTCCTATATCCCCCCATGTCAGTCACTGCTGCCCCCTATATCCCCCCCATGTCAGTCACTGCTGCCCCCTATATCCCCCCCATGTCACAGTCACTGCTGCCCCCTATATCCCCCCGCGTCACAGTCACTGCTGCCCCCTATATCCCCCCGTGTCACAGTCACTGCTGCCCCCTATATCCCCCCGTGTCACAGTCACTGCTGCCCCCTATATCCCCCCATGTCACAGTCACTGCTGCCCCCTATATCCCCCCGTGTCACAGTCACTGCTGCCCCCTATATCCCCCCGTGTCACAGTCACTGCTGCCCCCTATATCCCCCCCATGTCAGTCACTGCTGCCCCCTATATCCCCCCCATGTCACAGTCACTGCTGCCCCCTATATCCCCCCCCATGTCAGTCACTGCTGCCCCCTATATCCCCCCCATGTCAGTCACTGCTGCCCCCTATATCCCCCCCATGTCACAGTCACTGCTGCCCCCTATATCCCCCCGCGTCACAGTCACTGCTGCCCCCTATATCCCCCCGCGTCAGTCACTGCTGCCCCCTATATCCCCCCGTGTCACAGTCACTGCTGCCCCCTATATCCCCCCCGTGTCACAGTCACTGCTGCCCCCTATATCCCCCCCATGTCAGTCACTGCTGCCCCCTATATTCCCCCATGTCACAGTCACTGCTGCCCCCTATATCCCCCCGCGTCACAGTCACTGCTGCCCCCTATATCCCCCCCGTGTCACAGTCACTGCTGCCCCCTATATCCCCCCGCGTCACAGTCACTGCTGCCCCCTATATCTGCGGGGCCCGGGCAGTACCATTGTCAGGGGGTCCTTATCTCCAGGCCCCGGCAGTACTATTGGCGGGGGTCCTTATCTGCGGGGCCCGGGCAGTACCATTGTCAGGGGGTCCTTATCTCCAGGCCCCGGCAGTACTATTGGCGGGGGTCCTTATCTGCGGGACCCGGGCAGGAGCATTGGCGGGGGTCCTTATCTGCGGGGCCCGGACAGTACCATATGCAGGGGGCCCGGACAGTACCATATCCCCTGTAATCTGGCTGTTTGCTCGGCCCCGGCTCTCATGGTGTTTGGTCTCCAGGGATCGGTCAGACACAGAGAGAAGCGGTGGCATCTCGTCAGCCATGGTGGCCTGGGACCCTCTGTGCTGACACTGGTCTGTGACTCACCCGGCGGGTTGCGACACTGAGGGGGTGGGGGTCCAGTGTCCTCTCGGTGGTGGGGGGGGGTTGTGTCTTGTGATTTCAGGGTCTGACTCAGCTCCTTTTTGTCACCCACACCCAAGATCTTACTTCCCCCGTAACCCCCAGCGCCTGGTGCCCCTCCCTCCCTCCTCTTATCATCCTCCGCACCCCCACCTAAAGCGACATGTCCGCCCCCTCTCTGGCTGCAGAGCTTGCAATCTAATAAAGTGCGCTCTCACATGAGCCGGGTCACATTTCCCTTTTTCTGTGCCCAGTGATGTCTCTATGGGGTTGTCAGTCTGTAGTGGTGGAGGGGTGTCGGTCCTCCGGGGGTGTCAGGCTGTAGTGGTGAAAGGGTTGTCAGTTCTCACGGGGTGTCAGGCTGTGGTGGTGGGGGGTGTCAGGCTGTGGTGGTAGGGGTGTCAGACTGTCCTCCGGGGGTGTCAGGCTGTGGTGGTGGGGGTTGTCAGACTGTCCTCCGGGGTTGTCAGGCTGTGGTGGTGGGGGGTGTGAGGCTGTGGTGGTAGGGGTGTCAGGCTGTGGTGGTGGGGGGTGTCAGGCTGTCCTCCGGGGGTGTCAGGCTGTGGTGGGGGGGGTTGTCAGACTGTCCTCCGGGGTTGTCAGGCTGTGGTGGTGGGGGGTGTGAGGCTGTGGTGGTAGGGGTGTCAGGCTGTGGTGGTGGGGGGTGTCAGGCTGTGGTGGTGGGGGGTGTCAGGCTGTGCTGGTGGGGGGTGTCAGGCTGTGGTGGTAGAGGTGTCAGGCTGTGGTGGTGGGGGGTGTCAGGCTGTGGTGGTGGGGGGTGTCAGGCTGTGGGGTGGGGGGTGTCAGGCTGTGGTGGTGGGGGTTGTCAGACTGTCCTCCGGGGGTGTCAGGCTGTGGTGGTGGGGGGGGGTTCAGGCTGTGGTGGTGGTGGTGGTGGGGGGGGGTCAGGCTGTGGCGGTGGGGGGGGTCAGGCTGTGGCGGTGGGGGGTGTCAGGCTGTGGCGGTGGGGGGTGTCAGGCTGTGGTGGTGGGGGGGGTGTCAGGCTGTGGTGGTAGGGGTGTCAGGCTGTGGTGGTGGGGGGGTGTCAGGCTGTGGTGGTGGGGGGTGTCAGGCTGTGGTGGTGGGGGGTGTCAGGCTGTGGTGGGGGGGTGTCAGGCTGTGGTGGTGGGGGGGGTGTCAGGTTGTGGTGGTGGGGGGTGTCAGGCTGTGGTGGGGGGGTGTCAGGCTGTGGTGGTAGGGGTGTCAGGCTGTGGTGGTGGTAGGGGTGTCAGGCTGTGGTGGTGGGGGGTGTCAGGCTGTGGTGGTGGGGGGTGTCAGGCTGTGGTGGTGGTAGGGGTGTCAGGCTGTGGTGGTAGGGGTGTCAGGCTGTGGTGGTGGGGGGTGTCAGGCTGTGGTGGTAGGGGTGTCAGCCTGTGGTGGTTGGGGGTGTCAGGCTGTGGTGGTGGGGGTGTCAGGCTGTGGTGGTGGGGGGTGTCAGCCTGTGGTGGTAGGGGTGTCAGCCTGTGGTGGTTGGGGGTGTCAGGCTGTGATGGTGGTGGGGGGGTTTAGTCCTTCAGGGGTGTCAGGCTGTGGTGGTAGGGGTGTCAGGCTGTGGTAGAGGGGGGTGTCAGGCTGTGGTGGTGGGGGGGGGGGTTGTCCTCCGGAGGTGTCAGGCTGTGGTGGTGGGGGGTGTCAGGCTGTGGTGGTGGTGTGTGTGTGGGGGGGGGGTTGTTAGTCCTCCGGGGGTGTCAGGCTGTGGTGGTGGGGGGTGTCAGGCTGTGGTTGTGGGGGTTGTCAGACTGTCCTCCGGGGGTGTCAGGCTGTGGTGGTGGTGGGGGGGTGTCAGGCTGTGGTGGTGGTGGGGGGGTGTCAGGCTGTGGTGGTGGTGGTGGGGTGTCAGGCTGTGGTGGAGGGGGGTGTCAGGCTGTGGTGGTGGGGGGTGTCAGGCTGTGGTCTTGGGGGGTGTCAGGCTGTGGTGGTGGGGGGTGTCAGGCTGTGGTGGTGGGGGGTGTCAGGCTGTGGTCTTGGAGGGTGTCAGGCTGTGGTGGTAGGGGTGTCAGCCTGTGGTGGTTGGGGGTGTCAGGCTGTGATGGTGGTGGGGGGGTTTAGTCCTTCAGGGGTGTCAGGCTGTGGTGGTAGGGGTGTCAGGCTGTGGTAGAGGGGGGTGTCAGGCTGTGTGGGGGGGGGGTTGTTAGTCCTCCGGGGGTGTCAGGCTGTGGTGGTGGGGGGTGTCAGGCTGTGGTGGTAGGGGTGTCAGGCTGTGGTGGTAGCTGTGGTGGTGGGGGGTGTCAGGCTGTGGTGGTGGGGGGTGTCAGGCTGTGGTGGTGGGGGGTGTCAGGCTGTGGTGGTGGGGTGTGTCAGGCTGTGGTGGTGGGGGGTGTCAGGCTGTGGTGGTGGTAGGGGTGTCAGCCTGTGGTGGTTGGGGGTGTCAGGCTGTGATGGTGGTGGGGGGGTTTAGTCCTTCAGGGGTGTCAGGCTGTGGTGGTAGGGGTGTCAGGCTGTGGTGGTAGGGGTGTCAGGCTGTGGTAGAGGGGGGTGTCAGGCTGTGGTGGTGGTGGGGGGGGGGGGGTTGTTAGTCCTCCGGGGGTGTCAGGCTGTGGTGGTGGGGGGTGTCAGGCTGTGGTGGTGTTAGCCCCCCCCCCTCTGCTTTCACCTCTTTGTCTCCTGTGGGTAAACATAAGCTTTCTTGTGGCGGGGTGCCAGTGTGAGGGAGGCAGCGGGGGGGGGGGGTTATGCTGCCAGGATCCTGGTGCTCGCTGCCAACAGGGCGTTGTGTTTACTTAGTCTACCTGCACCCCTCACCTTATCCTGGGGGGAGAGGGGGCCGCAGACTTACTCTGAAATCTCCCGCCTGTAACCGAGGGGGACCTGATCACCCCGACAACAAAAATTGGGTCACATGGAGGGATTTGATGGGGTCACATGTCACAGAGTGGTGACCCAATCAATCCACCTGCTGTATTGGGGGTCACATGTCAGGGTATGGGGGTGACCGATTACTTTGCCCGCTATAATATAGATCACTCCGCATGCTGTAATGGTGTCAGGCGTTGGGGTACGCGATCACTCCGCATGCTGTAATGGTGTCAGGCGTTGGCGTACGCGATCACTCCGCATGCTGTAATGGTGTCACGCGTTGGGGTACGCGATCACTCTGCATGCTGTAATGGTGTCACGTGTTGGGGTGCGCGATCACTCCGCATGCTGTAATGGTGTCACGCGTTGGGGTACGCGATCGGTACGCGATCACTCCGCATGCTGTATCAGGGGTAACACATTGGGTACATGGTATAGCCATTCTGTACGCTGTAATAGGGTCACAAGTCACTCTGCATCCTGTATTGGGGTCACATGTCAGGGCACATGAAGTACTTGATCATGCCACATGCTGTAATGGTGTCACGCGTTGGGGTACTCGATCACTCTGCATGCTGTAATGGTGTCACGCGTTGGGGTACTCGATCACTCCGCATGCTGTAATGGTGTCACGCGTTTGGGTACACGATCACTCCGCATGCTGTAATGGTGTCACGCGTTGGGGTACGCGATCACTCCGCATGCTGTAATGGTGTCACGCGTTGGGGTACTCGATCACTCCGCATGCTGTAATGGTGTCACGCATTGGGGTACTCGATCACTCCGCATGCTGTAATGGTGTCACGCGTTGGGGTATGCGATCACTCCGCATGCTGTAATGGTGTCACGCGTTGGGGTACGCGATCACTCCGCATGCTGTAATGGTGTCACGTCTTGGGGTACGTGATCACTCCGCATGCTGTAATGGTGTCAGGCGTTGGGGTACGCGATCACTCCGCATGCTGTAATGGTGTCAGGCGTTGGGGTACGCGATCACTCCGCATGCTGTAATGGTGTCACGCGTTGGGGTACTCGATCACTCCGCATGCTGTAATGGCGTCACGTCTTGGGGTACGCAATCACTCCGCATGCTGTATTGGTGTCAGGCGTTGGGGTACGCGATTACTCTGCATGCTGTAATGGTGTCACGTGTTGGGGTACTCGATCACTCCGCATGCTGTAATGGTGTCACGCATTGGGGTACTCGATCACTTCGCATGCTGTAATGGTGTCACGCGTTGGGATACGCCATCACTCCGCATGCTGTAATGGTGTCACGCGTTGGGATACGCCATCACTCCGCATGCTGTAATGGTGTCACGCGTGGGGTATGCGATCACTCCGCATGCTGTAATGGTGTCACGCGTTGGGATACGCGATCACTCCGCATGCTGTAATGGTGTCACGCGTTGGGGTATGCGATCACTCCGCATGCTGTAATGGTGTCACGCGTTGGGGTACGCGATCACTCCGCATGCTGTAATGGTGTCACTCGTTTGGGTACACGATCACTCCGCATGCTGTAATGGTGTCACGTCTTGGGGTACGCGATCACTCCGCATGCTGTAATGGTGTCAGGCGTTGGGGTACGCGATCACTCCGCATGCTGTAATGGTGTCACGTGTTGGGGTACTCGATCACTCCGCATGCTGTAATGGTGTCACGTGTTGGGGTACTCGATCACTCCGCATGCTGTAATGGTGTCACGCGTTGGGGTACGCGATCACTCCGCATGCTGTAGGGGGAAACACTCTGTGTGCTGTTGGGGTAGATGTGGTGTCAGTGGATGTGTGGTACTCAATCACTCTGCGTGCTGTAGGGGGGGGCACCTGATCACTCCGTGTGATGTTGGGGGGGGGGGGCATTCTGCGTGCTGTTTGGGGTGGGGGTGGGCACCTGATCACTCTGCGTGATGTTGGGGGGGGGGCATTCTGCGTGCTGTTTGGAGGTGGGCACCTGATCACTCCGCGTGCTGTAGGGGGCATTCTGCGTGCTGTTTGGGGGGGGGGGCACCTGATCACTCTGCGTTCTGGGAGGGGGGCACCTGATCACTCCGTGTGATGTTGGGGGGGGGGCATTCTGTGTGCTGGGGGGGGGCACCTGATCACTCCGCGTGATGTTGGGGGGGCGGGCATTCTGTGTGCTGGGGGGGGGCACCTGATCACTCCGCGTGATGTTGGGGGGGCATTCTGTCTGCTGGGGGGGCACCTAATCACTCTGTGTGATGTTGGGGGGGGGCACCTGATCACTCTGTGTGATGTTGGGGGGGGGGCACCTGATCACTCCGCGTGATGTTGGGGGGGGGGGCACCTGATCACTCCGCGTGATGTTGGGGGGGCATTCTGTCTGCTGGGGGGGGCACCTGATCACTCCGCGTGATGTTGGGGGGGCATTCTGTCTGCTGGGGGGGGCACCTGATCACTCCGTGTGATGTTGGGGGGGGCACCTGATCACTCCGCGTGATGTTGGGGGGGGCACATGATCACTCCGCGTGATGTTGGGGGGGGCACCTGATCACTCCGCGTGATGTTGGGGGGGGGGGCACCTGATCACTCCGCGTGATGTTGGGGGTGCATTCTGTCTGCTGGGGGGGCACCTGATCACTCCGCGTGATGTTGGGGGGGCATTCTGTCTGCTGGGGGGGCACCTGATCACTCCGCGTGATGTTGGGGGGGGGGGGGCACCTGATCACTCCGTGTGAAGTTGGGGGGGGGGCATTCTGTCTGCTGGGGGGGGGGGCACCTGATCACTCCGCGTGATGTTGGGGGGGGGCACCTGATCACTCCGCGTGATGTTGGGGGGGGGGCACCTGATCACTCCGCGTGATGTTGGGAGGGGGGGGGGCATTCTGTCTGCTGGGGGGGGGGGCACCTGATCACTCCGCGTGATGTTGGGGGGGGGCACCTGATCACTACGCGTGATGTTGGGGGGGGGGGCATTCTGTCTGCTGGGGGGGGGGGCACCTGATCACTACGCGTGATGTTGGGGGCATTCTGCGTGCTGTGTGTGGGGGGGGGGGGCACCTGATCGCTCTGTGTTCTTGGGGGGGCATCTGTTAGGGGTTCTCAATCACTCTGCGTGCTATAGTGGGGGGGGCACATTTTGGGGTACTCAATCACTCCGCGTGCTTTAGTGGTGTTCATGCTGTTAGGGTATGTGTGGTGTTTGGTCACTCCGCATCCTGTCATGAGGTCACATGTTGGGGTTCTTGATCACTCCACGTACTGTATTGGGGTCATATGTAGGGGTACTCTGTGGCGGGGTCCCTCTCCCAGGGTACTCTATCACTGTGGTGGGTTCACATGCTGGGGTACTCTAACTATGGTGGGGTCCCTTTCTATCACTGTGATGGGGTCCCTCTCTCGGGGTGCTCTAACACTGGTGGGGTCTCTCTATCACTGTGGTGGGGTCTCTCTCTATCACTGTGGTGGGGTCTCTCTCTATCACTGTAGTGGGGTCTCTCTCTATCACTGTGGTGGGGTCCCTCTCTATCACTGTGGTGGGGTCCCTCTCTATCACTGTGGTGGGGTCCCTCTCTATCACTGTGGTGGGGTCCCTCTCTATCAGTGTGGTGGGGTCCCTCTCTATCACTGTGGTGGGGTCCCTCTCTATCACTGTGGTGGGGTCCCTCTCTATCACTGTGGTGGGGTCTCTCTCTATCACTGTGGTGGGGTCCCTCTCTATCACTGTGGTGGGGTCCCTCTCTATCACTGTGGTGGGGTCCCTCTCTATCAGTGTGGTGGGGTCCCTCTCTATCACTGTGGTGGGGTCCCTCTCTATCAGTGTGGTGGGGTCCCTCTCTATCAGTGTGGTGGGGTCTCTCTCTATCGCTGTGGCGGGGTCCCTCTCTATCGCTGTGGTGGGGTCTCTCTCTATCGCTGTGGTGGGGTCTCTCTCTATCACTGTGGTGGGGTCCCTCTCTATCGCTGTGGTGGGGTCCCTCTCTATCGCTGTGGTGGGGTCCCTCTCTATCGCTGTGGTGGGGTCCCTCTCTATCGCTGTGGTGGGGTCCCTCTCTATCACTGTGGTGGGGTCCCTCTCTATCACTGTGGTGGGGTCTCTCTCTATCACTGTGGTGGGGTCTCTCTCTATCACTGTGGTGGGGTCCCTCTCTATCACTGTGGTGGGGTCCCTCTCTATCGCTGTGGTGGGGTCCCTCTCTATCGCTGTGGTGGGGTCCCTCTCTATCACTGTGGTGGGGTCCCTCTCTATCGCTGTGGTGGGGTCCCTCTCTATCGCTGTGGTGGGGTCCCTCTCTATCGCTGTGGTGGGGTCCCTCTCTATCACTGTGCGGGGGTCTCTATCACTGTGGTGGGGTCCCTCTCTATCACTGTGGTGGGGTCCCTCTCTATCACTGTGGTGGGGTCCCTCTCTATCGCTGTGGTGGGGTCCCTCTCTATCACTGTGGTGGGGTCTCTATCACTGTGGTGGGGTCCCTCTCTATCACTGTGGTGGGGTCCCTCTCTATCACTGTGGTGGGGTCCCTCTCTATCACTGTGGTGGGGTCCCTCTCTATCACTGTGGCAGGGTCTCTATCACTGTGGTGGGGTCCCTCTCTATCACTGTGGTGGGGTCCCTCTCTATCGCTGTGGTGGGGTCCCTCTCTATCACTGTGGTGGGGTCCCTCTCTATCACTGTGGTGGGGTCTCTCTCTATCACTGTGGTGGGGTCTCTCTCGGGGTACTCTTTCACTGTGGTGGGGTCTCTCTCTATCACTGTGGTGGGGTCTCTCTCGGGGTACTCTTTCACTGTGGTGGGGTCTCTCTCTATCACTGTGGTGGGGTCCCTCTCTATCACTGTGGTGGGGTCCCTCTCTATCGCTGTGGCGGGGTCCCTCTCTATCACTGTGGCGGGGTCTCTCTCTATCGCTGTGGTGGGGTCCCTCTCTATCACTGTGGTGGGGTCTCTCTCTATCACCGTGGTGGGGTCTCTCTCTATCACTGTGGTGGGGTCTCTATCACTGTGGTGGGGTCTCTCTCGGGGTACTCTTTCACTGTGGTGGGGTCTCTCTCTATCACTGTGGCGGGGTCCCTCTCTATCACTGTGGTGGGGTCCCTCTCTATCAGTGTGGTGGGGTCCCTCTCTATCAGTGTGGTGGGGTCCCTCTCTATCGCTGTGGTGGGGTCTCTCTCTATCACTGTGGTGGGGTCCCTCTCTATCACTGTGGTGGGGTCCCTCTCTATCACTGTGGTGGGGTCCCTCTCTATCACTGTGGTGGGGTCCCTCTCTATCACTGTGGTGGGGTCCCTCTCTATCACTGTGGTGGGGTCCCTCTCTATCACTGTGGTGGGGTCCCTCTCTATCACTGTGGTGGGGTCCCTCTCTATCACTATGGCGGGGTCCCTCTCTCACTGTTGTGGGGTCCCTCTCTATCACTGTGGTGGGGTCTCTCTCTATCACTGTGGCAGGGTCTCTATCACTGTGGTGGGGTCCCTCTCTATCACTGTGGTGGGGTCTCTCTCTATCACTGTGGTGGGGTCTCTCTCTATCACTGTGGTGGGGTCCCTCGCTATCACTGTGGTGGGGTCCCTCTCTATCACTGTGGTGGGGTCTCTCTCTATCGCTGTGGTGGGGTCCCTCCCTATCACTGTGGTGGGGTCCCTCCCTATCACTGTGGTGGGGTCCCTCTCTATCACTGTGGTGGGGTCCCTTTCTATCGCTGTGGTGGGGTCCCTCTCTATCAGTGTGGTGGGGTCCCTCTCTATCGCTGTGGCGGGGTCTTTCTCTATCGCTGTGGCAGGGTCTCTATCACTGTGCGGGGTCTCTATCGCTGTGGCGGGGTCCCTCTCTATCGCTGTGGCGGGGTCCCTCTATCGCTGTGGCGGGGTCTCTATCACTGTGGCGGGGTCTCTATCGCTGTGGCGGGGTCCCTCTCTATCGCTGTGGCGGGGTCCCTCTCTATCGCTGTGGCGGGGTCCCTCTATCGCTGTGGCGGGGTCTCTATCACTGTGGCGGGGTCTCTATCGCTGTGGCGGGGTCCCTCTCTATCGCTGTGGCGGGGTCCCTCTCTATCGCTGTGGCGGGGTCCCTCTATCGCTGTGGCGGGGTCTCTATCACTGTGGTGGGGTCCCTCTCTATCACAGTGGTGGGGTCCCTCTCTATCACAGTGGTGGGGTCCCTCTCTATCGCTGTGGTGGGGTCCCTCTCTATCACAGTGGCGGGGTCTCTCTCGGGGTACTCTATCACAGTGGTGGGGTCCCTCTCTATCGCTGTGGTGGGGTCCCTCTCTATCGCTGTGGTGGGGTCCCTCTCTATCGCTGTGGTGGGGTCCCTCTCTATCGCTGTGGTGGGGTCCCTCTCTATCGCTGTGGTGGGGTCCCTCTCTATCACAGTGATGGGGTCTCTCTCAGGGGACTCTGACTGTTGGGGTACCCGGGGTGCCTCTCCTGGGGGAGGCCCAGCGGCGGTGTGCTCCCTTATAAGCGGGGGTGGGGTGGCACGCTCGGCTGGGGGTTGTTACGAGACCCTGGATGGGAGCGGCAGGACAACCTGACCAAAGTCCTTGGAGCTGCGACCATAAAAGAGGGTGCCCCGCCCAGCTGAGGTGGGTGCGGGGGAGGGGGTCTGAGCTATCACCTGGCGCCCCACACTGGTGGCTGCCGGAGGCTTTGTTAACCCCTTGGCGTCCTGGGCTGCAGGACTGGGTGGGGGCTTGGCAGTGAGGTGGTTAAACCTGAGCCTGGGCCCCCCGCCAGCTGGCACCTCCCCAGCACCAGGTAATACCCCTCTGCCTGCTTGGCATATTTGCAGCTTTGAATGGAAGGTGTGCCCGGATCTCGCCCAGCGCTGCCCCCTCCTGGCCCCCTCCTATAATTACAGGGCAGATTGTGGTCATTAAGATTCCTGCCCGCTGACGATGGACGGAGCCCTCTGCCCGCCGCCGCCCGTCACACAAGTTTGGTAGGAGCCTCCCTGTCCCAGAAACTCTCCGACTGGAGGAACGCCCGTCTGTGTCATGCCAATGGCAGCGAACAAGCGGGAACCCTGACGTGCAGTCACATGACCCAATGCGGCGCTTCCTGGGGGATGGTACTGGCGTAGAGCGTGTGGCAGTGCCTCTCACTAGGTGTTGGCCATGTTGTGCCCCCCTCTCCCCAGGTGGCTGTGGAGAGGTGTGAGGTGGCAGTTACCAGGTGTCGGCCATGTTGTCATCCCCCCCCCCCCCCCAGGTGGCTGTGGAGGGGTGTGTGGCGGCAGTGCCAGTTACCAGGTGTCGGCCATGTTGTCCCCCTTCCCCCCCTCCCCCAGGTGGCTGTGAAGGGGTGTGAGCCGGCAGTGCCAGTTACCAGGTGTCGGCCATGTTGTGTGTCCCCCCCGAGGTGGCTGTGGAGAGGTGTGTGGCAGCAGTGCCAGTTACCAGGTGTCGGCCATGTTGTCCCCCCGCAGGTGGCTGTGGAGAGGTGTGAGGCAGCAGTGCCAGTTACCAGGTGTCGGCATTGTTGTCCCCCCCCCCAGGTGGCTGTGGAGAGGTGTGAGGCGGCAGTGCCAATTACCAGGTGTCGGCCATGGTGTCCCCCCCCCCTCCCAGGTGGCTGTGAAGAGGTGTGAGATGGCAGTTACCAGGTGTCGGCCATGTTGTGCCCCCCCCCCAGGTGGCTGTGGAGGGGTGGGAGGCGTCAGTGCCAGTTACCAGGTGTCGGCCATGTTGTCCCCCCCCCCAGGTGGCTGTGGAGGGGTGTGAGGCGGCAGTGCCAATCACCAGGTGTCTGCCATGGTGTGTCCCCCCCCCCCCCCCAGGTGGCTGTGAAGAGGTGTGAGGTGGCAATTACCGGGTGTCGGCATTGTTGTCCCCGTCCCCCCCCCCCCCCAGGTGGCTGTGGAGAGGTGTGAGATGGCAGTTACCAGGTGTCGGCCATGTTGTCCCCCCCCCCCCCCCCCCCAGGTGGCTGTGGAGGGGTGTGAGGCGGCAGTGCCAATCACCAGGTGTCGGCCATGTTGTCCCCCCCCCCAGGTGGCTGTGAAGAGGTGTGAGATGGCAGTTACCAGGTGTCGGCCATGTTGTGCCCCCCCCCCCCCAGGTGGCTGTGGGGAGGTGTGTGGCAGCAGTGCCAGTTACCAGGTGTCGGCCATGTTGTGCCCCCCCCCCCAGGTGGCTGTGGAGGTGTGGGAGGTGGCAGTGCCAGTTACCAGGTGTCGGCCATGTTGTCCCCCCCCCCCCCCCCCAGGTGGCTGTGGAGGGGTGTGAGGCGGCAGTGCCAATCACCAGGTGTCGGCCATGGTGTCCCCCCCCCCCCCCTCCCAGGTGGCTGTGAAGAGGTGTGAGATGGCAGTTACCAGGTGTCGGCCATGTTGTGCCCCCCCCCCCCCAGGTGGCTGTGGAGGGGTGGGAGGCGGCAGTGCCAGTTACCAGGTGTCGGCCATGTTGTCCCCCCCCCCCCCCAGGTGGCTGTGGAGGGGTGTGAGGCGGCAGTGCCAATCACCAGGTGTCGGCCATGGTGTCCCCCCCCCCCCCCCTCCCAGGTGGCTGTGAAGAGGTGTGAGATGGCAGTTACCAGGTGTCGGCCATGTTGTGCCCCCCCCCCCCCAGGTGGCTGTGGAGGGGTGGGAGGTGGCAGTGCCAGTTACCAGGTGTCGGCCATGTTGTTCCCCCCCCCCCAGGTGGCTGTGGAGGGGTGGGAGGCGGCAGTGCCAGTTACCAGGTGTCGGCCATGGTGTCCCCCCCCACCAGGTGGCTGTGGAGAGGTGTGTGGCAGCAGTGCCAATCACCAGGTGTCGGCCATGGTGTCCCCCCCCCCAGGTGGCTGTGAAGAGGTGTGAGGTGGCAGTGCCAGTTACCAGGTGTCGGCCATGTTGTGTCCCCCCCCCCCCAGGTGGCTGTGGAGGGGTGTGTGGCAGCAGTGCCAATCACCAGGTGTCGGCCATGGTGTCCCCCCCCCCCAGGTGGCTGTGGAGGGGTGTGAGGCAGCAGTGCCAGTTACCAGGTCGGCCATGTCTCCCCCCTGGGGGGTTGTGGCGGCACTCTCCTCACACTCACTCTCTGCACACAGCAGGCTCCGCCCCTTCTTCCATCTCCTTCCCCTCCACCCCCACTCACCCCAACTTCAAAGGGGGCGCAGCTCTGTCTTCCCTTCACACTTCTGGGAAGTTCATACGTGGGCGACCTTCTTACCTCAGTCTGTGTGTTCGCTGGATTTTTGGGGTGACGCGTCTCTCTTTTTGTTTCTTGGCAGTGATCGGGGAGGTGAGGAGCTCGCTGCTGCCAGGACGTGTGGACGAGGAGCACCCCACAGGTACGAGGCCCGGGCCGTCATGTGTCAGGACGCCATGTTGTAGGCGGCTGGTGCGTTCTTCATACTACAGCGCTCCTGGTGCTGGGGCCCTCGTCTTACTGGGACTGTGTGTGCAAGGGTGATCAACACTCTGTGTGTAAGGACTGTGTGAGATGTGTGTGCGGGGATGATCACCGCTCTGTGTGTGATGTGCGTGTGTGAGGGTGGTCACTGCTCTGTGTGTGTGTGAGGGTGGTCACTGCTCTGTGTGTGTGTGAGGGTGGTCACTGCTCTGTGTGTGTGTGAGGGTGGTCACTGCTCTGTGTGTGTGTGAGGGTGGTCACTGCTCTGTGTGTGTGTGTGGGTGGTCACTGCTCTGTGTATGTGTGTGTGTGAGGGTGATCACTGCTCTGTGTGTGAGGGTGGTCACTGCTCTGTGTGTGTAAGGACTGTGTGTGATGTGCGTGTGTGAGGGTGGTCACTGCTCTGTGTGTGTGTGAGGGTGGTCACTGCTCTGTGTGTGTAAGGACTGTGTGTGAGGGTGGTCACTGCTCTGTGTGTAAGGACTGTGTGTGAGGGTGATCACTGCTCTGTGTGTGTAAGGACTGTATGAGGGTGATCACTGCTGTGTGTGTGTGTGTAAGGACTGTGTGTGATGTGCGTGTGTGAGGGTGATCACTGCTGTGTGTGTGTGTGTGAGGGTGGTCACTGCTCTGTGTGTAAGGACTGTATGAGGGTGATCACTGCTCTGTATGTGTAAGGACTGTGTGTGAGGGTGATCACTGCTCTGTGTGTGTAAGGACTGTGTGAGGGTGATCACTGCTGTGTGTGTGTGTGAGGGTGGTCACTGCTCTGTGTGTAAGGACTGTATGAGGGTGATCACTGCTGTGTGTGTGTAAGGACTGTGTGAGGGTGATCACTGCTCTGTGTGTGTAAGGACTGTATGAGGGTGATCACTGCTGTGTGTGTAAGGACTGTATGAGGGTGATCACTGCTCTGTATGTGTAAGGACTGTGTGTGAGGGTGATCACTGCTCTGTGTGTGTAAGGACTGTATGAGGGTGATCACTGCTCTGTATGTGTAAGGACTGTGTGTGAGGGTGATCACTGCTCTGTGTGTGAGGGTGATCACTGCTCTGTGTGTGTAAGGACTGTATGAGGTTGATCACTGCTCTGTGTGTGTGTGTGTGAGGGTGATCACTGCTCTGTGTGTGTAAGGACTGTGTGTGAGGGTGATCACTGCTCTGTGTGTGTAAGGACTGTGTGTGAGGGTGGTCACTGCTCTGTGTGTGTAAGGACTGTGTGTGAGGGTGATCACTGCTCTGTGTGTGTAAGGACTGTGTGTGAGGGTGATCACTGCTTTGTGTGTAAGGACTGTGTGAGGGTGGTCACTGCTCTGTGTGTGTAAGGACTGTGTGTGAGGGTGGTGACTGCTCTGTGTGTGTAAGGACTGTGTGTGAGGGTGGTGACTGCTCTGTGTGTGTAAGGACTGTGTGTGAGGGTGATCACTGCTCTGTGTGTGTAAGGACTGTGTATGAGGGTGATCACTGCTGTGTGTGTGTGTGTGTGTGTGTGTGTAAGGACTGTGTGTGAGGGTGGTCACTGCTGTGTGTGTAAGGAATTTGTATGAGGGTGATCACTGCTCTGTGTGTGTGTGTGTGTAAGGACTGTGTATGAGGGTGGTCACTGCTGTGTGTGTAAGGACTTTGTATGAGGGTGATCACTGCTCTGTATGTGTAAGGACTGTGTGAGGGTGATCACTGCTCTGTGTGTAAGGACTGTGTGTGAGGGTGATCACTGCTCTGTGTGTAAGGACTGTGTGAGCGTGGTCACTGCTCTGTGTGTGTAAGGACTGTGTGTGAGGGTGGTCACTGCTGTGTGTGTGTAAGGACTGTGTGTGAGGGTGATCACTGCTCTGTGTGTGTAAGGACTGTGTGAGGGTGGTCACTGCTCTGTGTGTGTGAGGGTGGTCACTGCTGTGTGTGTGTAAGGA
>JAQFWZ010000059.1:475000-605000 GCA_027789725.1 Dendropsophus ebraccatus
TGTAGTGGAGGTTGTTTGGTTATGGTGTCTGTTGTAGTGTAGGTGGTTGTAGTGTCTTGTACTGGAGGTTGTTTGGTTATGGTGTCTCTGTTGTAGTGTAGGTGGTTGTAGTGTCTTGTAGTGGAGGTTGTTTGGTTATGGTGTCTGTTGTAGTGTAGGTGGTTGTAGTGTCTTGTAGTGGAGGTTGTTTGGTTATGGTGTCTCTGTTGTAGTGTAGGTGGTTATAGTGTCTTGTACTGGAGGTTGTTTGGTTATGGTGTCTCTGTTGTAGTGTAGGTGGTTGTAGTGTCTTGTAGTGGAGGTTGTTTGGTTATGGTGTCTCTGTTGTAGTGTAGGTGGTTGTAGTGTCTTGTAGTGGAGGTTGTTTGGTTATGGTGTCTCTGTTGTAGTGTAGGTGGTTGTAGTGTCTTGTAGTGGAGGTTGTTTGGTTATGGTGTCTCTGTTGTAGTGTAGGTGGTTGTAGTGTCTTGTAGTGGAGGTTGTTTGGTTATGGTGTCTGTTGTAGTGTAGGTGGTTGTAGTGTCTTGTAGTGGAGGTTGTTTGGTTATGGTGTCTCTGTTGTAGTGGAGGTGGTTGTAGTGTCTTGAGGTTGCTGTTTGGTTGTGGTGTCTCAGTGTTGTAGTGGAGGTTGTTTGGTTATGGTGTCTCTGTGTTGTAGTGGATTTTGTTGTGTGGTGTGTTGTAGCTGGGGTTTGTAGTGTTAGTGGTATATTTTTATTATGGAAATTTTTGTGTTTTATAGTTAGACATTTGAGTTGTAGTAGTATCAGTGCAGTCTAATACTTCTGTTTATTAAATGATGCATGGTGTGATAATCCCGGGTATTACATGGTGTATGTAGTATATATGGTATAGTGTATGTAGTATATAGGTATGGTGTATGTAGTATATATATGTATGGTGTATGTAGTTTGTGTGTGTATATATATATGTATGGTGTATGTAGTGTGTGTGTATATATATGTATGGTGTATGTAGTATATATATGTATGGTGTATGTAGTGTGTGTATATATATGTATGGTGTATGTAGTATATAGGTATGGTGTATGTAGTATATATATGTATGGTGTATGTAGTGTGTGTGTATATATATGTATGGTGTATGTAGTATATATATGTATGGTGTATGTAGTATATATGTATGGTGTATGTAGTATATATGGTGTGATAATCCCGGGTATTACATGGTGCTATGCAGAGTGTAGATGGCTTCTTGTTAACCCTTTGTCACCCATATCCGCTCTCCCTGCACCCATAGTTTGCAGTCATTGAGAGGAAGTGCGTCTTTTATCTGGTTAGAGGTGAATTTCCATAGTGACATCAGATATAGAAAATGTTCTATAATATAGCTATAATGTACAGACCCTGCCAGAGCTCCAGTGCCACCTTTCCCCTCAGAGTGTTACTGTTTCATTGTACTGTCCCTCACTTACGAGTGTGTTTACGAGTCATTGACTGTTCTGCCATATGACATGTAAGGGAAAAGGATATATGACATGTATGGTATAGGATATGTGATATATGACATGTATGCTATAGGATATATGATATGACATGTATGGTATAGGATATGTGACATATGACATGTATGGTATAGGATATGTGACATATGACATGTATGGTATAGAATATGTGACATGTATGGTATAGGATATATGACAAGTATGGTATATGATATGACATAGGTTATGTGAAATATGACATGTATGGTATAGTATATGCGATGTGACATGTATGGTATGGGATATGTGACATGTATGGTATAGGATATGTGATATATGGTATAGGATATGTGATATGTGACCTTTATGGGAAAGGATATGTGACATGTATGGTATAGGATATGTTATATGTGACATGTATGGTATAGGATATGTGATATGTGACATGTATGGTATAGGATATGTGACATGTATTGTATGGGATATGTGATATGTGACATATGGTATAGGATATTTGATATATGGTATAGGATATGTGATATGACATGTATGGTATAGGATATGTGATGTGACATGTAAGGTATAGGATATGTGATATGTATGGTATAGGATATGTGACATGTATGGTATAGGATATGTGATATGTGACATGTATGGTATAGGATATGTGATATGACATGTAGGTATAGGATTTGTGATATGGAACATGTTTGGTACGGGATATGTATGGTATAGGATATGTAATATGTGACATGTATGGTATAGGATATGTGATATATGACATGTATGGTATTGGATATGTGACATGTATGGTATAGGATATGTGATATATGGCATGTATGGTATAGGATATGTGATAAATGATGTGTATGGTATATGATATGTGATATGTGATATATGGTATAGGATATTTAATATATGGTATAGGATATGTGATATGTGACATGTATGGTATAGGATATGTGACATGTATGGTATAGGATATGTGATATATGACATGTATGGTATAGGATATGTGATAAATGATGTGTATGGTATAGGATATGTGATATATGGTATAGGATATGTGATATATGACATATATGGTATTGGATATGTGAAATATGGTATAGGATATTTAATATATGGTATAGGATATGTGATATGTGACATGTATGGTATAGGATATGTGACATGTATGGTATAGGATATGTGATATGTGACATGTATGGTATAGGATTTGTGATGTATGACATGTATGGTATAGGATATGTGATAAATTATGTGTATGGTATAGGATATGTGATATATGGTATAGGATATGTCATATGGGACATGTATTGTATAGGATATGTTATAAGTGACATGAATGGTATATGATATGTGATGTGACATGTATGGTACAGAATATGTGACATGTATAGGATATGTGACATGTATGGTGTAGGATATGTGACATGTGTGATGTGACTTGTATGTGATACGATATGTGACATGTATGGTATAGGATATGTGACATGTATGGTATGTGATATGTGACATGTATGGTATAGGATAAGTGATATGTGACATGTATGGTATAGGATATGTGATGTATGGTATAGTATATATGACAAGTATGGTATATGATATGACATAGGTTATGTGAAATATGACATGTATGGTATAGTATATGCGATATGTGACATGTATGGTATGGGATATGTGATATGTATGGTATAGGATATGTGATATATGGTATAGGATATGTGATATGCGACCTTTATGGTAAAGGATATGTGACATGTATGGTATAGGATATGTTATATGTGACATGTATGGTATAGGATATGTGATATGTGACATGTATGGTATAGGATATGTGACACGTATTGTATGGGATATGTGATATGTGACATATGGTATAGGATATTTGATATATGGTATAGGATATGTGATGTATGACATGTATGGTATAGGATATGTGATATGTGACATGTATGGTATAGGATATGTGATATATGGTATAGGATATGTGATATGACATGTAGGTATAGGATTTGTGATATGGAACATGTTAGGTACGGGATATGTATGGTATAGGATATGTAATATGTGACATGTATGGTATAGGATATGTGACATGTATGGTATAGGATATGTGATATTACATGTATGGTATAGGATATGTGACATATATGGTATAGGATATGTGATATGTGGTATAGGAAATGTGATATGTGGTATAGGATGTGTGATATATGACATATATGGTATAGCATATGTGATATGTGACATGTATGGTATAGGATATGTGACTGTATGGTATAGTATAGGATATGTGATATGTGACATGTATAGGATATATGATACATGACATGTATGGTATAGGATATGTGATATATGACATGTATGGTATAGGATATATGATATATGACATGTATGGTATAAGATATATGTTATGTGACATGTATGGTATGGGATATGTGAAATGTGACATGTATGGTATAGGATATGTGATATGACATGTATGATATAGGATATGTGATGTATGGTATAGGATATGTGATGTATGGTGTAGGATATGTGATATATGGTGTAGGATATGTGATATATGGTATAGGATATGTGATATGCAACATGTATGGTATAGGATTTGTGATATGGAACATGTTTGGTACGGGATATGTATGGTATAGGATATGTAATATGTGACATGTATGGTATAGGATATGTGATATATGACATGTATGGTATTGGATATGTGACATATGATATAGGATATTTGATATATGGTATAGGATATGTGATATGTGACATGTATGGTATAGGATATGTGATATATGGTATAGGATATGTGATGTGTGACATATATGGTATAGGATATGTGATAAATGACATGTATGGTATAGGATATGTGATATGTGACATGTATGGTATAGGATATGTGATATGTATGGTATAGGATATGTGATATGTATGGTATGGGATATGTATGGTATAAGATATGTGATATGTGACATGTATGGTATAGGATATGTGACATGTATGATATAGGATATGTGACATGTATGGTATAGGATAGGTGATATGTGACATGTGTAGTATAGGATATGTGACATGTATGGTATAGGATATGTGATATATGACATGTATGGTATAGGATATGTAATATGACATGTATGGTATCGGATATGTGATATGACATGTATGGTATAGGATATGTGATGTATGGTATAGGATATGTGATGTATGGTGTAGGATATGTGATGTATGGTGTAGGATATGTGACATGTATGGTATAGGATATGTGATATGTGACATGTATGGTATAGGATATGTGACATGGTATAGGATATGTGATATATGACATGTATGGTATAGGATATGTGATATAGGATATGTGATATGTGACATGTATGGTATAGGATATATGACATGTATGGTATAGGATATGTGATATGACATGTATGGTATAGGATATGTGATATGACATGTATGGTATAGGATATGTGATATATGACATGTATGGTATAGGATATGTGATATATGACATGTATGGTATAGGATATGTGATATGTGACATGTATGGTATAGGATATGTGATATGTGACATGTATGGTATAGGATATGTGACATGTATGGTATAGGATATGTGATATGTGACATGTATGGTATAGGATATGTGACATGTATGGTATAGGATATGTGATAAATGATGTGTATGGTATAGGATATGTGATATATGGTATAGGATATGTGATATATGACATGTATGGTATTGGATATGTGAAATATGGTATAGGATATTTAATATATGGTATAGGATATGTGATATGTGACATGTATGGTATAGGATATGTGACATGTATGGTATAGGATATGTGATATGTGACATGTATGGTATAGGATATGTGATATGTGACATGTATGGTATAGGATATGTGACATGTATGGTATAGGATATGTGATAAATGATGTGTATGGTATAGGATATATGACATGTATGGTATAGGATATATGACATGTATGGTATAGGATATGTGATATGACATGTATGGTATAGGATATGTGATATATGACATGTATGGTATAGGATATGTGATATGTGACATGTATGGTATAGGATATGTGACATGTATGGTATAGGATATGTGATATATGACATGTATGGTATAGGATATATGACATGTATGGTATAGGATATATGACATGTATGGTATAGGATATGTGATATGACATGTATGGTATAGGATATGTGATATATGACATGTATGGTATAGGATATGTGATATATGACATGTATGGTATAGGATATGTGATATAGGATATGTGATATGTGACATGTATGGTATAGGATATGTGATATATGACATGTATGGTATAGGATATGTGATATAGGATATGTGACATGTATGGTATAGGATATGTGATATATGACATGTATGGTATAGGATATATGACATGTATGGTATAGGATATATGACATGTATGGTATAGGATATGTGATATGACATGTATGGTATAGGATATGTGATATATGACATGTATGGTATAGGATATGTGATATATGACATGTATGGTATAGGATATGTGATATAGGATATGTGATATGTGACATGTATGGTATAGGATATGTGATATATGACATGTATGGTATAGGATATGTGATATAGGATATGTGACATGTATGGTATAGGATATATGACATGTATGGTATAGGATATATGACATGTATGGTATAGGATATGTGATATAGGATATGTGATATGTGACATGTATGGTATAGGATATGTGATATGACATGTATGGTATAGGATATGTGATATATGACATGTATGGTATAGGATATGTGATATGTGACATGTATGGTATAGGATATGTGACATGTATGGTATAAGATATGTGATATATGACATGTATGGTATAGGATATGTGATATATGACATGTATGGTATAGGATATGTGATATGTGACATGTATGGTATAGGATATGTGACATGTATGGTATAGGATATGTGATATGTGACATGTATGGTATAGGATATGTGACATGTATGGTATAGGATATGTGATATGTGACATGTATGGTATAGGATATGTGATATGTGACATGTATGGTATAGGATATGTGACATGTATGGTATAGGATATGTGACATGTATGGTATAGGATATGTGACATGTATGGTATAGGATATGTGACATGTATGGTATAGGATATGTGACATGTATGGTATAGGATATGTGACATGTATGGTATAGGATATGTGACATGTATGGTATAGGATATGTGACATGTATGGTATAGGATATGTGATATGTGACATGTATGGTATAAAATATGATATTTGACATGTATAGTATAGGATATGTGATATGACATGTATAGTATAGGATATGTGATATGACATGTATAGTATAGGATATGTGATATGACATGTATGGTATAGGATATGTGATATATGACATGTATGGTATAGGATATGTGATATATGACATGTATGGTATAGGATATGTGATGCTCCTTCTTGCCCTGTGGTGACGGCCGCCTTGTTTCCCGGCAGGTGGTGATGGCGAGCTCTGAGGATGAGCTGATTGGGATCCCCTTCCCGGAGCACAGCAGCGACCTCCTGAGCAGCCTGAATGAGCAGCGGCACCGCGGGGTCCTGTGTGACATCACCATCAAGACGCAAGGGCTGGAGTACCGCACCCACCGGGCCGTGCTGGCCGCCTGCAGCCACTACTTCCGCAAGCTCTTCACTGGGCCCCGGGTGGCGGGTGCGGCGGGCCGGGACGTGTGTGAGCTGGACTTCCTGAAGCCGGACGCGCTGGGGGCACTGCTGGACTTTGCCTATACGGCCACGCTGACTATCAGTAACGCCAACATGCGGGACGTTCTGCGGACGGCGCGGCTCCTGGAGATCCCCTGCGTGGTGGAGGCCTGTGTGGAGATCCTGCGCTGTAACGGCTGCAGCTGGGAGGAGATGAGCGGAGACGCCGAGGACCTGGAGTGCTTCATCCGCGCCCGCCAGTATCTGGAGTGCTTCATCACCCAGGAGAACGGCCAGGAGGCCAGCCCCCCGCCGGCCGAGGCCGACAGCCCTCCGCCAGCGCTGCCGCCCATCCAGCCCATGCCGCTGCCACAGAAGCCGGTGCAGCTCATCCCCCGCAAGCACAGGAGGAAGTTCCTGCAAGTCAATCCCAGCCAGAGGGAGAAGAACGGCGCCCACTACCTGCTGGAGGAGGAAGAGCGGGCAGAGAGCCCCGCCGAGGAGGTAGCGCCCAGCGAGCACCTCCCCCACCGGGAGCAGCACATCTTCGTCCCCCCTTCACCCCCTGACGACATCTTATCTGATGAGGAGAACCCTGAATTAATGTACCCCGCCCCGCTGGATGCCGAGCACCCCGAGTCTGTGTCCGTCTCACCGGACGGTGGTGACAAGCTGGTGAGGAAGCGGCGGTCGCAGATGCCCCAGGAGTGTCCCGTCTGCCACAAGATCATCCACGGCGCCGGCAAGCTGCCCCGCCACATGCGGACCCACACCGGGGAGAAACCCTTCGTGTGCCAGGTGTGCGGCGTCCGCTTCACCAGGTAAGAGACTCCTGTGTGTATATATATACTGCCTGTATACAGCAGATGCCCCCCCCCCCCCTGTATATATACTGCCCCGCCACATGCGGACCCACACCGGGGAGAAACCCTTCTTGTGCCAGGTGTGCGGCGTCCGCTTCACCAGGTAAGAGACTCCTGTGTGTGTATATATACTGCCTGTATACAGCAGATGCCCCCCCCCCCTGTATATATACTGCTATACTGCCGTATCACCCCCCCTGTATATATAATGCTATACTGCCGTATCACCCCCCCTATATATATACTGCTATACTGCCGTATCACCCCCCCCTGTATATATACTGCTATACTGCCGTATCACCCCCCCTGTATATATACTGCTATACTGCCGTATCACCTCGCTGTATATATACTGCTATACTGCCGTGTCACCCCCCCCCCCCCCCCCCCCCCCCCCCCCCCGTATATATACAGCTATATATGGCGCCCTCTGGTGGCTGTATACTGTAGCTGTGTCCCCTGTGTATAGCACTGTACTATGGTGCCCTCTGGTGGCTGTATACGGTAGCTGTATCCTGTGTATAGCTCTGTACTATGGCGCCCTCTGGTGGCTGTATACGGTAGCTGTATCCTGTGTATAGCTCTGTACTATGGCGCCCTCTGGTGGCTGTATACGGTAGCTGTGTATCCTGTGTATAGCTCTGTACTATGGCGCCCTCTGGTGGCTGTATACGGTAGCTGTAACCTGTGTATAGCACTGTACTATGGTGCCCTCTGGTGGCTGTATACGGTAGCTGTGTCCTGTGTATAGCTCTGTACTATGGCGCCCTCTGGTGGCTGTATACGGTAGCTGTGTATCCTGTGTATAGCTCTGTACTATGGCGCCCTCTGGTGGCTGTATACGGTAGCTGTGTCCCCTGTATATAGCTCTGTACTATGGCGCCCTCTGGTGGCTGTATACGGTAGCTGTGTATCCTGTGTATAGCTCTGTACTATGGCGCCCTCTGGTGGCTGTATACGGTAGCTGTGTCCCCTGTGTATAGCACTGTACTATGGCGCCCTCTGGTGGCTGTATACGGTAGCTGTGTATAGCACTGTACTATGGCGCCCTCTGGTGGCTGTATACGATAGCTGTATCCTGTGTATAGCACTGTACTATGGCGCCCTCTGGTGGCTGTATACAGTAGCTGTGTCCACTGTGTATAGCACTGTACTATGGCGCCCTCTGGTGGCTGTATACGGTAGCTGTGTCCCCTGTGTATAGCACTGTACTATGGCGCCCTCTGGTGGCTGTATACGGTAGCTGTGTATCCTGTATATAGCACTGTACTATGGCGCCCTCTGGTGGCTGTATACGGTAGCTGTGTATCCTGTGTATAGCACTGTACTATGGCGCCCTCTGGTGGCTGTATACGGTAGCTGTATCCTGTGTATAGCTCTGTACTATGGCGCCCTCTGGTGGCTGTATACGGTAGCTGTGTCCTGTGTATAGCACTGTACTATGGCGCCCTCTGGTGGCTGTATACGGTAGCTGTGTATCCTGTGTATAGCTCTGTACTATGGCGCCCTCTGGTGGCTGTATACGGTAGCTGTGTATCCTGTGTATAGCTCTGTACTATGGCGCCCTCTGGTGGCTGTATACGGTAGCTGTGTATCCTGTGTATAGCTCTGTACTATGGCGCCCTCAGGTGGCTGTATACGGTAGCTGTATCCTGTGTATAGCACTGTACTATGACGCCCTCTGGTGGCTGTATACGGTAGCTGTGTCCCCTGTGTATAGCTCTGTACTATGGCGCCCTCTGGTGGCTGTATACAGTAGCTGTATCCTGTGTATAGCACTGTACTATGGCGCCCTCTGGTGGCTGTATACGGTAGCTGTGTCCCCTGTATATAGCTCTGTACTATGGCGCCCTCTGGTGGCTGTATACGGTAGCTGTGTCCTGTGTATAGCTCTGTACTATGGCGCCCTCTGGTGGCTGTATACAGTAGCTGTTTCCTGTGTATAGCACTGTACTATGGCGCCCTCTGGTGGCTGTATACAGTAGCTGTGTCCCCTGTGTATAGCACTGTACTATGGCGCCCTCTGGTGGCTGTATACAGTAGCTGTGTCCCCTGTGTATAGCACTGTACTATGGCGCCCTCTGGTGGCTGTATACAGTAGCTGTGTCCCCTGTGTATAGCACTGTACTATGGCGCCCTCTGGTGGCTGTATACGGTAGCTGTATCCTGTGTATAGCACTGTACTATGGCGCCCTCTGGTGGCTGTATACGGTAGCTGTGTCCCCTGTGTATAGCTCTGTACTATGGCGCCCTCTGGTGGCTGTATACGGTAGCTGTATCCTGTGTATAGCACTGTACTATGGCGCCCTCTGGTGGCTGTATACGGTAGCTGTGTCCTGTGTATAGCTCTGTACTATGGCGCCCTCTGGTGGCTGTATACAGTAGCTGTTTCCTGTGTATAGCACTGTACTATGGCGCCCTCTGGTGGCTGTATACAGTAGCTGTGTGTCCTGTGTATAGCTCTGTACTATGGCGCCCTCTGGTGGCTGTATACGGTAGCTGTGTCCCCTGTGTATAGCTCTGTACTATGGCGCCCTCTGGTGGCTGTATACGGTAGCTGTATCCTGTGTATAGCTCTGTACTATGGCGCCCTCTGGTGGCTGTATACAGTAGCTGTGTCCTGTGTATAGCTCTGTACTATGGCGCCCTCTGGTGGCTGTATACGGTAGCTGTGTCCCCTGTGTATAGCTCTGTACTATGGTGCCCTCTGGTGGCTGTATACGGTAGCTGTATCCTGTGTATAGCACTGTACTATGGCGCCCTCTGGTGGCTGTATACGGTAGCTGTATCCTGTGTATAGCTCTGTACTATGGCGCCCTCTGGTGGCTGTATACGGTAGCTGTGTCCCCTGTGTATAGCTCTGTACTATGGCGCCCTCTGGTGGCTGTATACGGTAGCTGTGTATCCTGTGTATAGCTCTGTACTATGGCGCCCTCTGGTGGCTGTATACGGTAGCTGTATCCTGTGTATAGCACTGTACTATGGCGCCCTCTAGTGGCTGTATACAGTAGCTGTGTCCCCTGTGTATAGCACTGTACTATGGCGCCCTCTGGTGGCTGTATACGGTAGCTGTGTATCCTGTGTATAGCACTGTACTATGGCGCCCTCTTGTGGCTGTATACGGTAGCTGTGTCCCCTGTGTATAGCACTGTACTATGGCGCCCTCTGGTGGCTGTATACGGTAGCTGTGTATCCTGTGTATAGCACTGTACTATGGCGCCCTCTGGTGGCTGTATACGGTAGCTGTGTCCTGTGTATAGCACTGTACTATGGCGCCCTCTGGTGGTTGTATATGGTAGCTGTGTCCTGTGTATAGCTCTGTACTATGGCGCCCTCTTGTGGCTGTATACGGTAGCTGTGTATCCTGTGTATAGCTCTGTACTATGGCGCCCTCTTGTGGCTGTATACGGTAGCTGTATCCTGTGTATAGCACTGTACTATGGCGCCCTCTGGTGGCTGTATACGGTAGCTGTGTCCTGTGTATAGCACTGTACTATGGCGCCCTCTGGTGGTTGTATATGGTAGCTGTGTCCTGTGTATAGCTCTGTACTATGGCGCCCTCTGGTGGCTGTATACGGTAGCTGTGTATCCTGTGTATAGCTCTGTACTATGGCGCCCTCTGGTGGCTGTATACGGTAGCTGTGTCCCCTGTGTATAGCTCTGTACTATGGCGCCCTCTGGTGGCTGTATACGTTAGCTGTGTATAGCTCTGTACTATGGCGCCCTCTGGTGGCTGTATACGGTAGCTGTGTCCCCTGTATATAGCTCTGTACTATGGCGCCCTCTGGTGGCTGTATACGGTAGCTGTATCCTGTGTATAGCACTGTACTATGGCGCCCTCTGGTGGCTGTATACGGTAGCTGTGTCCCCTGTGTATAGCACTGTACTATGGCGCCCTCTGGTGGCTGTATACGGTAGCTGTGTCCCCTGTGTATAGCACTGTACTATGGCGCCCTCTGGTGGCTGTATACGGTAGCTGTATCCTGTGTATAGCTCTGTACTATGGCGCCCTCTGGTGGCTGTATACGGTAGCTGTGTCCTGTGTATAGCACTGTACTATGGCGCCCTCTGGTGGCTGTATACGGTAGCTGTGTATCCTGTGTATAGCACTGTACTATGGCGCCCTCTGGTGGCTGTATACGGTAGCTGTGTATCCTGTATATAGCTCTGTACTATGGCGCCCTCTGGTGGCTGTATACGGTAGCTGTATCCTGTGTATAGCACTGTACTATGGTGCCCTCTGGTGGCTGTATACGGTAGCTGTATCCTGTGTATAGCTCTGTACTATGGCGCCCTCTGGTGGCTGTATACGGTAGCTGTGTCCTGTATATAGCTCTGTACTATGGCGCCCTCTGGTGGCTGTATACGGTAGCTGTGTATCCTGTGTATAGCACTGTATTATGGCGCCCTCTAGTGGCTGTATACAGTAGCTGTGTCCCCTGTGTATAGCACTGTACTATGGCGCCCTCTGGTGGCTGTATACGGTAGCTGTGTCCCCTGTGTATAGCACTGTACTATGGCGCCCTCTTGTGGCTGTATACGGTAGCTGTGTCCCCTGTGTATAGCACTGTACTATGGCGCCCTCTGGTGGCTGTATACTGTAGCTGTGTCCCCTGTGTATAGCACTGTACTATGGCGCCCTCTGGTGGCTGTATACGGTAGCTGTGTATCCTGTGTATAGCACTGTACTATGGCGCCCTCTGGTGGCTGTATACGGTAGCTGTGTCCTGTGTATAGCACTGTACTATGGCGCCCTCTGGTGGCTGTATACAGTAGCTGTGTATCCTGTGTATAGCTCTGTACTATGGCGCCCTCTGGTGGCTGTATACGGTAGCTGTGTCCTGTGTATAGCACTGTACTATGGCGCCCTCTGGTGGCTGTATATGGTAGCTGTGTCCTGTGTATAGCTCTGTACTATGGTGCCCTCTGGTGGCTGTATACGGTAGCTGTATCCTGTGTATAGCACTGTACTATGGCGCCCTCTTGTGGCTGTATACGGTAGCTGTGTCCCCTGTGTATAGCACTGTACTATGGCGCCCTCTGGTGGCTGTATACGGTAGCTGTGTATCCTGTGTATAGCTCTGTACTATGGCGCCCTCTGGTGGCTGTATACGGTAGCTGTATCCTGTGTATAGCACTGTACTATGGCGCCCTCTGGTGGCTGTATACGGTAGCTGTATCCTGTGTATAGCACTGTACTATGGCGCCCTCTGGTGGCTGTATACGGTAGCTGTATCCTGTGTATAGCTCTGTACTATGGCGCCCTCTGGTGGCTGTATACGGTAGCTGTGTATCCTGTATATAGCACTGTACTATGACGCCCTCTGGTGGCTGACCCCTGTATCTCACCGTCCTCTCTTCTCTCTAGGAATGATAAGCTGAAGATCCACATGAGGAAGCACACCGGGGAGCGCCCGTACTGCTGCGAGCACTGCAGCGCCCGCTTCCTGCACAGCTACGACCTAAAGAATCACATGCACCTGCACACCGGCGACCGCCCCTATGAGTGCTCCCTGTGCCACAAGGCCTTCGCCAAGGAAGACCACCTGCAGCGCCACATGAAGGGGCAGAACTGCCTGGAGGTTCGCACCCGGAGACGACGCAAGGAGGACCCCCCCGTGCCGCGCATCATCCCTACCCCCGGCCTGGATCTGACCAATGGGAAGATGGATGAGCTGCACCTGTCCATGCTGCGGTACTGGCCGCTTCCCCACCCACCGTCTGGAGGGGGCAGCCCTGAGGGACCCCTGGTGATAGACAACTCTTAGCAGCTCACAGGCAGTGACCCCCTCCGTCCCCCACAAGAGATTGGGGTGTCCATTGCAGAGCCCTGTGATCTCCCTCCTGCACTTTCAGCCCTGGTCAGAGCGGGGGAGGGGGGGGGGCTGAGAGACTGTGTCGGGGACAGCAGGGGGCGCTGCTCCACACCCTCAGGGATCATTCACTGGCGGCCTCGCCCACACCAGGCCGCTGTCCGGGACTGTCGGAGAGATTTTGTATTGTGTGAGATCTATAATATATACTGTCTGTATATAGAGATGACAAGGCTTCTAGAAGGAGATGTATATTACCAAGTATATATATATATATCTATATCTATATAGAGAGATCTACCACCCTGAAAAGCAATAACTCAATGTGTTGGGGGCTCTGCAATATTGGGGTTTAGGGGGAGCGCTGTGGACCCCACTTTCTGCTCGCTTTATGGTGCTGTGCCTTCTGAGAATGTGTGAGTGTCTTCTCACCCCCTCAACCCTTGTGTGTGTGCCCCCCGGGGCCCTGGTGGAAGCTGCCATTAGTCTGTGGTGATCTTCCATCTTGTATGGCGCCATTGGCACTAAAACCTCACCTGGCCTATGGTGGCACTGTAGGGAAAGTCAGGCCCTTCTGGCAATGCTTGCTGGGGCTTGTAGTCCTGAAGACTCACCTGGCCTATGGTGGCACTGTAAGGAAAGTCAGGCCCTTCTGGCAATGCTTGCTGGGGCTTGTAGTCCTGAAGCCTAATCTGACCTGCAGTACCCTCACCTGGCCTGTGGTGGCACTGTAGGGAAAGTCAGGCCCTTCTGGCAATGCTTGCTGGGGCTTGTAGTCCTGAAGACTCACCTGGCCTATGGTGGCACTGTAAGGAAAGTCAGGCCCTTCTGGCAATGCTTGCTGGGGCTTGTAGTCCTGAAGCCTAATCTGACCTGCAGTACCCTCACCTGGCCTGTGGTGGCACTGTAGGGAAAGTCAGGCCCTTCTGGTAATGCTTGCTGGGGCTTGTAGTCCTGAAGCTTCATCTGACATTTTAGTGGTAATGGTGACTTTGCTCCTCGGGGGCGGGGTTAAGTGCAGAGATAACTTAGGATTGGTTTACGGTGACCAATCACACTGCTGCTTTCTGCGTTAAACGCTCATTCTAGATGCTAGAAGAACCAGAGACTGGGGAAGGGGTGGGGACCCCAGGGAAGGATTGGGGGTGTCGGGGGCCCCAGTGCAGGACACAGGAGCTGGATTTTCTGTATGTACAGTATATTTAAATTATTATTATTATAAAGTGATTGTGCTCGGGGGAGGGGCGGGGTGGTACGCCTGCTGTCCGTTCCTGCTGCGCCCGCCCCATCCTTGTTCTGGGGCATCTGGTGAAATAGTTTTGTAGTAAAAGCTAGTGTCCAGTGATGGCGGCCGGGAGAGGCGGAGCCTCACTCCTCAGTCATTCCACTGTGTGTAGTCGGGGGAGTACTTTATGTTCTGGACCAATATTCCACTGGAATAGACAGTGTGTTTACCGCTGTTATATGTAGTACCTTGCTATATCGGCACCTCAAGTGTTAGGGGCCGCCCCTGCTCATGTTTCATCCGATTTTGGGGGCGGAGTTAAGGAAGCCTATAGTCGGGGGTGGGGGCCGAGGGTGCTGATCTTGCGTTTGCTAATGCTTTGAGGTCGGGTTGAGTGTACCGCTGCTGCTCGGGGACAGTGTTAGAAGTGCGGCCGCTGCTCTGGGGTGGAGTTAGGTGTGCTGCCGCTGCTCTGGGGTGGAGTTAGGTGTGCTGCCGCTGCTCTGGGGTGGAGTTAGGGGTGCTGCCGCTGCTCTGGGGTGGAGTTAGGTGTGCTGCCGCTGCTCTGGGGTGGAGTTAGGTGTGCTGCCGCTGCTCTGGGGTGGAGTTAGGTGTGCTGCCGCTGCTCAGGGGCAGAGTTAGGTGTGCTGCTACTGTGCAGGAGGTGGAGCTAGGTGTGCCGCTGCTGTTGCTCAGGGGCGGAGCTAGGTGTGTCACTGCTGCTGGGGGGCGGATTCGAGGTCGCTGCATTCTGTACTTAGGCGCGTGTTTTGGTGTGTTTTTTTTTTTTTTTTGCGCAGGTTTTTGGGTCTGAATTAAATTAACTGCAAATTCCAAAGCCATAACCGCGGCTGTTCCCCGCCCTCCGCGGCTTCCCTCGCTGCAGCTGGCTGCACGCATGACGATACACAGTACCACTGTACACTGCAGCATTCCACCATCTTATCCCCCCCTCCCCTGAGATGGGGCCCCTGGGGCCCTCGTACACAGACCCTCGGTTTACATCCAGTATAGTGCACTGTGGATGATTGACAGGTGTGTGATTGATGTCTCTGCAGCGGGGACCAGTGTGACCCCCTCCACCCTCCCCCGCCGGGGGGGCACAGCCCACATTCCAGGGGGGTTTCTGTCCTTGCACTAATCAGATGACCCCCCCCTGCGGGCTGCTGGAGGGAGTGGGGCAGGGGCGTGCCTTCCCGTAGTGACAACACTTTTACTTGAACTCGTACACTGGTGTGAAGGGAAATCCCATTATTTAATTATTTTTGCTTTTTTAATGAAGGCTAATGGAGAAATAAACTACAGAGAACCTGAGCCTCGTCTTTTTACTGGGGGAGAGGGGGGCTATTACTGGGAGAGGGGGGCTATTACTGGGAGAGGGGGGCTATTACTGGGGGAGGGGGGCTATTACTGGGGGAGGGGGGAGAGGGGGGCTATTACTGGGGGAGGAGTCTGCCTGTGTATAATGATACAATGCACTGGCTGCCTATATAGGAATACCACAATGGAGCCCCAATCAATCCCTGCAAAGCTGCACTGGCTCCAGTGCTCATGCACAGTAGTCGCTATATGCCTGCTATTGCCGGATGAACAAAGTGCTACAGTCAATATAAAGGACAGATTAAAGTTGCATTGAAAGTTCAGTCCATAGAAACTAAATGACAATACCTGATGTAAGCTGAGTGCTCCTGTACTGACTGCAGACAGGTTACTGGATCCCATATTACACTGTACTAACTGCAGACAGCTAACTGGATCCCATATGACACTGTACTGACTGCAGACAGGTTACTGGATCCCATATTACACCGTACTAACTGCAGACAGCTAACTGGATCCCATATGACACTGTACTGACTGCAGACAGGTTACTGGATCCCATATTACACTGTACTAACTGCAGACAGCTAACTGGATCCCATATGACACTGTACTGACTGCAGACAGGTTACTGGATCCCATATTACACCGTACTAACTGCAGACAGCTAACTGGATCCCATATGACACTGTACTGACTGCAGACAGGTTACTGGATCCCATATTACTCCGTACTGACTGCAGACAGGTTACCGGATCCCATATTACAATGTACCGACTACAGACAGGTTACCAGATCCTATATTACACTGTACTGACTGCAGACAGGTTACTGGATCCCATATTACACTGTACCGACTACAGACAGGTTACTGAATCCCATTTTAAAATGTACTGACTACATACAGCTTACTTGATCTCATATTACACTGTATCGACTACAGACAGGTAACCGGATCGCATATTACACTCTACTGACCGCGGACAGGTTACTGGATCCCATATTACACTGAACTGACTATATACAGGTTACTGGATCGTATTTTAAAATGTACTGACTACATACAGGTTATTGGATCCCATATTACAGTGTACCGACTACAGCCAGGTTACCGGATCCCATATTACACTGTACCCACTACAGACAGGTTATCTGATCCCATATTACACTGTACTGACTGCAGACAGGTTACTGGATCCCATATTCTCTACCGACTACAGACAAGTTATCGGATCCTATATTACACTGTACAGACTACAGATTGATTACCGGATCCCATATTACACGGTACTGACTACATACAGGTTAATGGGTACCATATTACACTGTACTGGCTGCAGACCGGTTACTGGATCCCATATTACACTATACTGACTGTAGACAGGTTACTGGATCCCATATTCTCTACTGACCGCAGACAGGTTACAGGATCCCATATTACACTGTACCGACTACAGACAGGTAACCGGATCGCATATTACACTGTACCCACTACGGACAGGTTACTGGATCCCATATTACACTGTACTGACTACATACAGGTTACTGGATCCTATTTTTAAAATGTACTGAATACATAAAGCGGAGAAGAAAGATGCGGGGGCACTCACCGTTTTGATGCGTAGACTTTATTTCATGTGTGCTTTAAAATACAGCAGGTAACATCTGAACCTGCTTCAGATGTTACCTGCTGTATTTTAAAGCACACATGAAATAAAGTCTACGCATCAAAACGGTGAGTGCCCCCGCATCTTTCTTCTCCGCTAATATAGATTTGTTGAAGTACTGTCTATTTTCTAAAGGGGAGCACCCCGTGGGCGAGACATTTTACCCTAAGCTTCAAGACGTGTCAGTCTGATTACCCACCTGAGTACCCATATGAGAAGGTTTTTTTCTGAATACATAAAGGTTACTTGAGCCCATTTTACATTCTACCGACTACAGACAGGTTATCGGCTCCCATATTACATTGTACCGACTACAGACAGGTTACCCGATCCCATATTACACTGTACTGAGTACAGACAGGTTACCGGATCCCATATTACACTGTACTGACTACAGACAGGTTACCGGATCCCACATTACACTGTACCCACTACAGACAGGTTACAGGATCCTATATTACACTGTACCGACTACAGACATGTTATCGGATCACATATTACACTGCACCAACTACAGACAGGTTACCGGATCCCATATTACACTGTACTGATCACAGACAGGATACTGGATCGCATATTACACGGTACTGACTACAGACAGGTTACCAGATCCCATATTACACTTTACTGACTACATACAGGTTACCGCATCCCATATTACACTCTACTGACCGCAGACAAGGTTACCGGATTCCATATTATTGTGCACTAATCCCATATTACACTGTACGGACTACAGACAGGTTACCAGATCCCATATTGCATTGTACTGGCTGCAGACCGCTTACCAGATCCCATATTGCATTGTACTGACGGCAGACAGGTTACCAGATCCCATATTACACTGTACCGACTACAGACAGGTTACGGGATATCATATTACACTGTACTGACTACAGACAGGTAACCGGATCCCATATTACACTATACTGACTGTAGACAAGTTACTGGATCCCATATTACACTGTGCCGACTATAGACAGGTTACCGGATTCCATATTACACTGTACCGACTACAGACAGGTTACCGGATCCCATATTACACTGTACTGACTACAGACAGGTTACGGGATCCCATATTACACTGTACTGAGTACAGACAGGTTACCGGATCCCATATTACACTGTACCCACTACAGACAGGTTACAGGATCCCATATTACACTGTACCGACTACAGACATGTTATCGGATCACATATTACACTGTACCGACTACAGACAGGTAACCGGATCGCATATTACACTGTACCGACTACAGACAGGTAACCGGATCGCATATTACACTTTACTGACCGCAGACAGGTTGCTGGATCCCATATTACACTGAACTGACTATATACAGGTCACTGGATCCTATTTTAAAATGTACTGACTACATACAGGTTACCGGATCCCATATTACACTCTACAGACCGCAGACAGGTTACCGGATCTCATTTTACACTGTCCTGACTACATAGAGGTTAATGGGTACCATATTACACTGTACTGGCTGCAGACCGATTACCAGATCCCATATTACATTGTACTGACCGCACACAGGTTAGGGGATCCCATATTACACTGTACCGACTACAGACAGGTTACGGGATATCATATTACACTGTACTGACTACAGACAGGTAACCGGATCCCACATTACACTGTACTGACCACAGACGGGTTACCGGATCCCATATTACACTTTACTGACTGCAGACAGGTTACTGGATCCCATATTACACTGTACCGACTACAGACAGGTTACCGGATCCCATATTGCACTGTACTGACTATATGAAGGTTACCGCATCTCATTATGCACTGTACCAAGTACAGACAGGTTACCGGGTCCCCGGATCCCATATTACACTGTACTGACCGCAGACGGTTACCGGATCCCATATTACACTGTACTGTCGGCAGACCGGTTACTGGATCCCATATTACACTGTACTAACTGCAGTTAGTACAGTGTAATATAGGATCCAGTAACCGGTCTGCAGTCAGTAAAGTGTAATATGGGATCCGGTAACCCGTCTGTGGTCAGTACAGTGTAATGTGGGATCCGGTGACCTGTCTGCAGTCAGTACAGTGTAATATGAGATTCAGTAACCTGTTTACAGTCAGTACGGTGTAATATGGGATCTAGTAATCTGTCTGCAGACAGGTCACCGGATCCCATATTACATTGTACTGAATACAGACAGGAAAGTGTAATATGGGATCCGGTAACCTAACTACAGACAGGTTACTGGATCCCATTTTAAAATGTACTGAGTACATACAGGTTACTTGATCCCATATTACACTGTACTGACTACATACAGGTTACCGGATCCAATATTACATTGCAATGACTACAGAGAGGTTTCCTGGATTCCATATTACACTGTACTGACTACAGAGAGGTTACCAGATCCCATATTACACTGTATTGATCACAGTCAGGTTACTGGATCCCATATTACACTGTACCGACTACAGACAGGTTACCAGATCCCATATTACACTTTACTGAATACATACCGGTTATCGGATCCCATATTACACTCTACTGACTGCAGACAGGTTACCGGATCCCATTTTACACTGTCCTGACTACATACAGGTTAATGGGTACCATATTACACTGTACTGGCTGCAGACCGATTACCAGATCCCATATTACATTGTATTGACAGCACACAGGTTACGGTACTGACTACAGACAGTACAGTGTAATATGGGATGCGGTAACCTGTCTGTAGTCAGTACAATGTAATATGGGATCAAGTAACCTGTATGTACTCAGTACATTTTAAAATGGGATCCAGTAACCTGAGTACATACAGGTTACTTGATCCCATATTACACTGTACAGACTAAAGACAGGTTACTGCATCCCATTTTACACTATACTGATTACATGCAGGTTACCGGATCCCATATTACACTGTACCGAGTACAGACAGGTTACCGGGTTCCCGGATTCCATATTACACTGTACTGACTGCAGACAGGTTACTGGATCTCATATTACACTGTACTGACAGCAGACAGGTTACTGGATCCCATATTACACCGTACTGACTGCAGACAGGTTACTGAATCTCATATTACACTGTACTGACTGCAGACAGGTTACTGGATCCCATATTACATTGTACTGACTACAGACAGGTTACCGGATCCCCTTTTACACTGTACTGACCGCAGACGGGTTACCGGATCCCATATTACACTGTACTGACTGCAGACAGGTTACCGGATCCCATATTACACTGTACTGACTACATGTAGGTTTCCGGATCCCATATTACACTGTACTGACTACATGTAGGTTACCGGATCCCATATTACACTGTACTGACAGCAGACAGGTTAATGGATCCTATATTACACTGTTCTGACTGCAGACAGGTTACTGGATCCCATATTACACCGTACTGACTGCAGACAGGTTACTGGATCTCATATTACACTGTACTGACTGCAGACAGGTTACTGGATCCCATATTACATTGTACTGACTACAGACAGGTTACCGGATCCCCTTTTACATTGTACTGACCGCAGACGGGTTACCGGATCCCATATTACACTGTACTGACTACATGTAGGTTTCCGGATCTCATATTACACTGTACTGACAGCAGACAGGTTAATGGATCCTATATTACACTGTACTGACTGCAGACAGGTTACTGAATCTCATATTACACTGTACTGACAGCAGACAGGTTACCGGATCCAATATTACACTGTACTGACTGCAGACAGGTTACCGGATCTCATATTACACTGTACTGACTACATGCAGGTTACCGGATCCCATATTACACTGTACCGAGTACAGACAGGTTACCGGGTTCCCGGATTCCATATTACACTGTACTGACTGCAGACAGGTTACTGGATCTCATATTACACTGTACTGACAGCAGACAGGTTACTGGATCCCATATTACACCGTACTGACTGCAGACAGGTTACTGAATCTCATATTACACTGTACTGACTGCAGACAGGTTACTGGATCCCATATTACATTGTACTGACTACAGACAGGTTACCGGATCCCCTTTTACACTGTACTGACCGCAGACGGGTTACCGGATCCCATATTACACTGTACTGACTGCAGACAGGTTACCGGATCCCATATTACACTGTACTGACTACATGTAGGTTTCCGGATCCCATATTACACTGTACTGACTACATGCAGGTTACCGGATCCCATATTACACTGTACTGACAGCAGACAGGTTAATGGATCCTATATTACACTGTTCTGACTGCAGACAGGTTACTGGATCTCATATTACACTGTACTGACAGCAGACAGGTTAATGGATCCCACATTACACTGTACTGACTACAGACAGGTTACCGGATCCCATATTACACTGTACTGACTACATGCAGGTTACCGGATCCCATATTACACTGTACCGAGTACAGACAGGTTACCGGGTTCCCGGATTCCATATTACACTGTACTGACTGCAGACAGGTTACTGGATCTCATATTACACTGTACTGACAGCAGACAGGTTACTGGATGCCATATTACACCGTACTGACTGCAGACAGGTTACTGGATCCCATATTACACTGTACTGACCGCAGACGGGTTACCGGATCCAATATTACACTGTACTGACTGCAGACAGGTTACCGGATCCAATATTACACTGTACTGACTACATGCAGATTCCTGGATCCCATATTACACTGTACTGACTACATGCAGGTTACCGGATCCTATATTACACTGTACTGACTACACGCAGATTCCTGGATCCCATATTACACTGTACTGACTACATGCAGGTTACCGGATCCCATATTACACTGTACCGAGTACAGACAGGTTACCGGGTCCCCGGATCCCATATTACACTGTACTGACAGCAGACAGGTTAATGAATCCCATATTACACTGTACTGACTGCAGACAGGTTACTGGATCTCATATTACACTGTACTGACAGCAGACAGGTTAATGGATCCCATATTACACTGTACTGACTACAGACAGGTTACCGGATCCCATTTGTCACTGTACTGACCGCAGACGGGTTACCGGATCCAATATTACACTGTACTGACTGCAGACAGGTTACCGGATCCCATATTACACTGTGCTCACTGCAGACAGGTTACCGGATCCCATATTACTCTGTACTGACTGCAAACAGGTTACCGGATCCCATATTACATTATAATGACTACAGAGAGGTTACCGTATCCCATATTACACTGTACTGACTACAGAGAGGTTACTAGATCCCATATTACACTGTACTGATCACAGTCAGGTTACTGGATCCCATATTACACTGTACTGATCACAGACAGGTTTCCGGATCCCATATTACATTGTACTTCATACAAAGTAAAGACAAGGCACTACTTGAGTACAGTAAGTAAACTTAATAATAAATAGAGGGTGTTCAACCCAATATGACATAGACAAACCTATAAAGCTACAACAACAAGAAAGAAGTATGTCATATACAAATGGGTGGCATATCCTGTATCCTCATGAGTGTGATTTAACTTTAAAATAACTTTATTAGTGCATAAAGCTACAAATGCAAGACAAACACTTTAAAATCATTACAAAAAAGGGAACACAAACAAAGGACTGGCGGGAGGGGGGTTCTGTTGAAGCGCAGTCGCGCGAAACAAGCTTGTAACCTGCATCTACCTGGCGTCCACCCAGTGTATGTCCCTGCGTTTTTAATAAAGAGAAATTTGCACCAGCATCTTCATCAATGAGTGCCACTACTGTTTCTTCACTTTAATATGGATCCCATATTACACTGTACTGACCGCATACAGGTTACTGGATCCCATATTACACTTACACTGTACTGACTACAGACAGGTTACTTGATTCCATATTACACTGTGCTGACTGCAGACAGGTTACCGGATCCCATATTACACTGCACTGACTGCAGACAGGTTAATGGATCCCATATTACACTGTACTGACCGCATACAGGTTACTGGATCCCATATTACACTGTTTTGGCTGCAGACAGGTTACCAGATCCCATAATACACTGCACTGATCCCATATTACACTGTACTGACTACAGACAGGTTACCGGATCCCGTATTACACTGTACCGACTACAGCCAGGTTACCGGATCACATATTTTACACTGTACTGACTGCAGACAGGTTACCGGGTCCCATATTACACTCTACTGACCGCAGACAGGTTACTTGATTCCATATTACACTGTGCTGACTGCAGACAGGTTACCGGATCCCATATTACACTGCACTGAGTGCAGACAGGTTACCAGATCCCATATTTCACTGTACTGACCGCAGACAAATTACCGGATCCCATATTACACTGTACTGACTACAGACAGGTTACCAGATCCCATATTACACTGTACTGGCTACAGACAGGTTACCAGATCTCTGTCTGCAGTCCCGCTGAGGACATCCAGCTTCCCTGAGTATATAGCAGTCTCATTGAGGACATCCAGCTTCCCTGAGTATATAGCAGTCTCACTGAGGACATCCAGCTTCCCTGAGTATATAGCAGTCTCACTGAGGACATCCAGCTTCCCTGATTATATAGCAGTCTCACTGAGGACATCCAGCTTCCCTGAGTATATAGCAGTCTCACTGAGGACATCCAGCTTCCCTGAGTATATAGCAGTCTCACTGAGGACATCCAGCTTCCCTGAGTATATAGCAGTCTCACTGAGGACATCCAGCTTCCCTGAGTATATAGCAGTCTCACTGAGGACATCCAGCTTCCCTGAGTATATAGCAGTCCCACTGAGGACATCCAGCTTCCCTGAGTATATAGCAGTCCCACTGAGGACATTCAGTTTCCCTGAGTATATAGCAGTCCCACTGAGGACATCCAGCTTCCCTGAGTATATAGCAGTCCCACTGAGGACATCCAGCTTCTATGAGTCTATGAGTATATAGCAGTCCCACTGTGGCCGTCCGGCTTTCCTGAACATGCGCCAGTCCCACTGAAGAATAATATGCCCAGAACCCATGTAAAGCCTTGGGTGACATGCGTGAGGGCCTGAGCCTGACACCAGTGTATAGAAGCCGCCTCATAAAAGCAGAAACCATTCCCACCGTGGCTGGTGTCACCTCACCAGGTCCTACAATGAGAGGAGGGCCTGAAGTCTCAGGGGCCAGAACCCCAGCCCATACCTTGTCCTGGCACCAGTGGCTTGTGAATTAGGTATGTTGGGCCTGCACTACTCTCCCATCATCTGCCGCCAGGCCTTTACTACTCTCCCATCATCTGCCGCCAGGCCTGTACTACTGTCCCATCATCTGCCGCCAGGCCTGTACTACTCTCCCATTATCTGCCGCCAGGCCTGTACTACCCTCTCATGGTCTGCTGCCAGACCATTTTGTCTCTGTTCCTCCATCCTATAGTCTTACAGTGTGTACAGGCTGTGGGAGGCCATCTTGTCTCTGTTCCTGCATCCTATAGTCTTACAGTGTGTACAGGCTGTGAGAGGCCATCTTGTCTCTGTTCCTCCATCCTATAGTCTTACAGTGTGTACAGGCTGTGAGAGGCCATCTTGTCTCTGTTCCTCCATCCTATAGTCTTACAGTGTGTACAGGCTGTGAGAGGCCATCTTGTCTCTGTTCCTCCATCCTATAGTCTTACAGTGTGTACAGGCTGTGAGAGGCCATCTTGTCTTTGTTCCTCCATCCTATAGTCTTACAGTGTGTACAGGCTGTGAGAGGCCATCTTGTCTCTGTTCCTCCATCCTATAGTCTTACAGTGTGTACGTGCTGTGAGAGGCCATCTTGTCTCTGTTCCTCCATCCTATAGTCTTACAGTGTGTACAGGCTGTGAGAGGCCATCTTGTCTCTGTTCCTCCATCCTATAGTCCTACAGTGTGTACAGGCTGTGAGAGGCCATCTTGTCTCTGTTCCTCCATCCTATAGTCTTACAGTGTGTACAGGCTGTGAGAGGCCATCTTGTCTCTGTTCCTCCATCCTATAGTCTTACAGTGTGTACGTGCTGTGAGAGGCCATCTTGTCTCTGTTCCTCCATCCTATAGTCTTACAGTGTGTACAGGCTGTGAGAGGCCATCTTGTCTCTGTTCCTCCATCCTATAGTCTTACAGTGTGTACAGGCTGTGAGAGGCCATCTTGTCTCTGTTCCTCCATCCTATAGTCTTACAGTGTGTACGTGCTGTGAGAGGCCATCTTGTCTCTGTTCCTCCATCCTATAGTCCTACAGTGTGTACAGGCTGTGAGAGGCCATCTTGTCTCTGTTCCTCCATCCTATAGTCTTACAGTGTGTACAGGCTGTGAGAGGCCATCTTGTCTCTGTTCCTCCATCCTATAGTCTTACAGTGTGTACAGGCTGTGGGAGGCCATCTTGTCTCTGTTCCTCCATCCTATAGTCTTACAGTGTGTACAGGCTGTGAGAGGCCATCTTGTCTCTGTTCCTCCATCCTATAGTCCTACAGTGTGTACAGGCTGTGAGAGGCCATCTTGTCTCTGTTCCTCCATCCTATAGTCTTACAGTGTGTACAGGCTGTGAGAGGCCATCTTGTCTCTGTTCCTCCATCCTATAGTCTTACAGTGTGTACAGGCTGTGGGAGGCCATCTTGTCTCTGTTCCTCCATCCTATAGTCTTACAGTGTGTACAGGCTGTGAGAGGCCATCTTGTCTCTGTTCCTCCATCCTATAGTCTTACAGTGTGTACAGGCTGTGAGAGGCCATCTTGTCTCTGTTCGTCCATCCTATAGCCTAAGGGTGGGTTCATACTGAGGAATTATCGGGGAATTCCGCTGTCTGTCTGTGCGCCTTTCCGCCAGCTCCATAGACACCATTCTATGGGCTGGTGTATATTGCTAACCGCCAAAAAAAGTGACATGTCTCCCCCGCTCTGTCTATTTACTATGTTTTATTACTAGGAGAATTTGTTTTTTCCTGCTCTTTACTTTAGGGTCTGAGAATCCTTGACTATAGATAGCGTCGGGGACAGCTGAGGACAATCATCATGGCTGCTCATGCAGGATATGGAAACAACATGGCTCCTCCGACCTTTTTTTCTAAGTTCTCCTGTTAGTTATAACCTAAGAGATGTTCACTTAATAAAGTAGATCAGCTTGAACACTAAAGGAGCTTTCTGTAACGCCTGGAGTAGTGGATCCACTGAACCGTCACTAGCGACGGCACTAACCGCACCAGGGAGCGGAGTCTAAGGGGCCGATGGTTTTCACCAGAGCCCACCGCAAGGCGGGATGGACTTGCTGCGGCAGGCGACCCCCAGGTCGCTACCCCTGGCTTGGTTGCTAGTGACAGCAGGTGAGGCAGGAGCAGTAGGCAGAAGATAGTGCAGGCAGAGGTCTGTAGGCGTAACCGCAGGTGGCAAGCAGTACTCAGGAACAATGGGTTAAGCAGCGGACAGGGGCTAGGGACCGGGTAAGCGGACAGGAACTACAGGGGGCTGGGCCAAACGATATGGGAAGCATGTAGAGGCTCCAACACCTGTGGTGGGGCAGGCTGGAATTTATAGTATAGTGTGATGTGCAAGAACCAATTAGGGGCGGACTGCCCCTTTAACTCTGAGACAGCCGATGCTCGTGCCCTAGGAGGCGGGGACGCGCGCGCCGGCCAGCACAGCAACAGACAGGAGCGGGGCGAGGTGAGGCGCCCCCAGGGGCCGAAGTGGCAGCAGTGCCGGGTCCCTGCATGTGGACACCGGCGGCTGCAGAACAAGGTGAGAGGGTACGGCGGCGGTCCGGAGCGCGGGACGCCGCCACAGCCCTGACACTTTCACGTGTCTTGGTTGATCCTAACGGACAGCTGTCACATCACTTTACCCAATCTGCCGCCAGGCCTGTACTTCTCTCCCATGATCTGCCGCCAGGCCTGTACTACACTCCCGTCATCTGCCGCCAGGCCTGTACTACACTCCCGTCATCTGCCGCCAGGCCTGTACTACTCTCCCGTCATCTGCCGCCAGGCCTGTACTACACTCCCGTCATCTGCCGCCAGGCCTGTACTACACTCCCGTCATCTGCCGCCAGGCCTGTACTACACTCCCGTCATCTGCCGCCAGGCCTGTACTACACTCCCGTCATCTGCCGCCAGGCCTGTACTACACTCCCGTCATCTGCCGCCAGGCCTGTACTACTCTCCCATCATCTGCCGCCAGGCCTGTACTACTCTCCCGTCATCTGCCGCCAGGCCTGTACTACTCTCCCATCATCTGCCGCCAGGCCTGTACTACTCTCCCGTCATCTGCCGCCAGGCCTGTACTACTCTCCCATCATCTGCCACCAGGCCTGTACTACTCTCCCGTCATCTGCCGCCAGGCCTGTACTACACTCCCATCATCTGCCGCCAGGCCTGTACTACTCTCCCATCATCTGCCGCCAGGCCTGTACTACACTCCCATCATCTGCCGCCAGGCCTGTACTACTCTCCCATCATCTGCCGCCAGGCCCGTACTACTCTCCCATCATATTGCTGCCAGGCCTGTACTACTCTCCCATTATCTGCTGCCAGGCCCGTACTACTCTCCCATCATCTGCCACCAGGCCCGTACTACTCTCCCATCATATTGCTGCCAGGCCCGTACTACTCTCCCATCATCTGCTGCCAGGCCTGTACTACACTCCCATCATCTGCTGCCAGGCCTGTACTACTCTCCCATCATCTGCTGCCAGGCCTGTACTACACTCCCATCATCTGCTGCCAGGCCTGTACTACTCTCCCATCATCTGCCGCCAGGCCTGTACTACTCTCCCATCATATTGCTGCCAGGCCTGTACTACTCTCCCATCATATTGCGGCCAGGCCCGTACTACACTCCCATCATCTGCGGCCAGGCCTGTACTACTCTCCCATCATCTGCTGCCAGGCCTGTACTACTCTCCCATCATCTGCTGCCAGGCCCGTACTACTCTCCCATCATCTGCTGCCAGGCCTGTACTACTCTCCCATCATATTGCGGCCAGGCCTGTACTACTCTCCCATCATATTGCTGCCAGGCCTGTACTACTCTCCCATCATATTGCTGCCAGGCCCGTACTACTCTCCCATCATCTGCTGCCAGGCCTGTACTACTCTCCCATCATATTGCGGCCAGGCCCGTACTACACTCCCATCATCTGCGGCCAGGCCTGTACTACTCTCCCATCATCTGCTGCCAGGCCCGTACTACTCCCCCATCATATTGCGGCAGCCACTGCACTGGGGTTGAGTGTTGTAGACTCCTCCCACATGAGTGATCACATGCTCATGGCATCACCCATACTTCCTGAGCAGCTGGAGGACACACCTCCTGGTCATATGACATTTTCAGCCTTGTCACATGACCAGGAAGTGTTTGTCTCCATTGAAGCTCCTGGAGGGGTCGGCCATGCTGGACGTTGTGGTGCTGGTGGTACTGAGCGCCCTGTCCGGGGCCCTAGGTGAGGGGGCCCCTGGGGTAGTTATTGTGTGCTGGAGGGGCAGTGTCGTTCCTGTGTATCAGTGTGACCTCTTCCTCTCCTCAGGTTACCGGCCGTGTGTGCGCCAGAGCTTTGGGCAGAGCTCTGTAGTCTGTACGTGTAACTCCACCTACTGCGACAGCCTGGAGCCCGTTACCCTGCCGGCCCTGGGGAACTTCACCGTCTATGAGAGCAGCCGATCCGGGAGGCGTCTGGAGGAGAGCGGGGGCCCCATCATCCCGAGACCTCCGGGGCCCGCAGGTAAGCCTGCCATTACAGCCCGCAGCAGGTCAGGGGCCCCATCATCCCCAGACCTCCGGGGCCCACAGGTAAGCCTGCCATTACAGCCCGCAGCAGGTCAGGGGCCCCATCATCCCGAGACCTCCGGGGCCCGCAGGTAAGCCTGACATTACAGCCCGCAGCAGGTCAGGGGCCCCATCATCCCGAGACCTCCGGGGCCCGCAGGTAAGCCTGCCATTACAGCCCGCAGCAGGTCAGGGGCCCCATCATCCCCACACCTCCGGGGCCCGCAGGTAAGCCTGACATTACAGCCCGCAGCAGGTCAGGGGCCCCATCATCCCCAGACCTCCGGGGCCCGCAGGTAAGCCTGCCATTACAGCCCGCAGCAGGTCAGGGGCCCCATCATCCCCACACCTCCGGGGCCCGCAGGTAAGCCTGACATTACAGCCCGCAGCAGGTCAGAGAGGGGAGCAGGGGCCCCATCATCCCGAGACCTCCGGGGCCCGCAGGTAAGCCTGCCATTACAGCCCGCAGCAGGTCAGGGGCCCCATCATCCCCAGACCTCCGGGGCCCGCAGGTAGGCCTGCCATTACAGCCCGCAGCAGGTCAGGGGCCCCATCATCCCGAGACCTCCGGGGCCCGCAGGTAAGCCTGCCATTACAGCCCGCAGCAGGTCAGAGAGGGGAGCAGGGGCCCCATCATCCCGAGACCTCCAGGGCCCGCAGGTAAGCCTGCCATTACAGCCCGCAGCAGGTCAGGGGCCCCATCATCCCCAGACCTCCGGGGCCCGCAGGTAAGCCTGCCATTACAGCCCGCAGCAGGTCAGAGAGGGGAGCAGGGGCCCCATCATCCCCAGACCTCTGGGGCCCGCAGGTAAGCCTGACATTACAGCCCGCAGCAGGTACAGGAGGAGAGCGGGGGCCCCATCATCCCCAGACCTCCGGGGCCCGCAGGTAAGCCTGACATTACAGCCCGCAGCAGGTCAGGGGCCCCATCATCCTGAGACCTCCGGGGCCCGCAGGTAGGCCTGCCATTACAGCCCGCAGCAGGTCAGGGGCTTCATCATCCCCAGACCTCCGGGGCCCGCAGGTAAGCCTGCCATTACAGCCCGCAGCAGGTCAGGGGCCCCATCATCCCGAGACCTCCGGGGCCCGCAGGTAAGCCTGCCATTACAGCCCGCAGCAGGTCAGAGAGGGGAGCAGGGGCCCCATCATCCCGAGACCTCCAGGGCCCGCAGGTAAGCCTGCCATTACAGCCCGCAGCAGGTCAGGGGCCCCATCATCCCCAGACCTCCGGGGCCCGCAGGTAAGCCTGCCATTACAGCCCGCAGCAGGTCAGAGAGGGGAGCAGGGGCCCCATCATCCCCAGACCTCTGGGGCCCGCAGGTAAGCCTGACATTACAGCCCGCAGCAGGTACAGGAGGAGAGCGGGGGCCCCATCATCCCCAGACCTCCGGGGCCCGCAGGTAAGCCTGACATTACAGCCCGCAGCAGGTCAGGGGCCCCATCATCCTGAGACCTCCGGGGCCCGCAGGTAGGCCTGCCATTACAGCCCGCAGCAGGTCAGGGGCCTCATCATCCCCAGACCTCCGGGGCCCGCAGGTAAGCCTGCCATTACAGCCCGCAGCAGGTCAGGGGCCCCATCATCCCCAGACCTCCGGGGCCCGCAGATAAGCCTGCCATTACAGCCCGCAGCAGGTCAGGGGCCCCATCATCCCCAGACCTCCGGGGCCCACAGGTAAGCCTGACATTACAGCCCGCAGCAGGTCAGGGGCCCCATCATCCCGAGACCTCCGGGGCCCACAGGTAAGCCTGACATTACAGCCTGCAGCAGGTCAGGGGCCCCATCATCCCCAGACCTCCGGGGCCCGCAGGTAAGCCTGCCATTACAGCCCGCAGCAGGTCAGGGGCCCCATCATCCCGAGACCTCCGGGGCCCGCAGGTAAGCCTGCCATTACAGCCCGCAGCAGGTCAGAGAGGGGAGCAGGGGCCCCATCATCCCGAGACCTCCAGGGCCCACAGGTAAGTCTGCCATTACAGCCCACAGCAGGTCAGGGGCCCCATCATCCCGAGACCTCCGGGGCCCGCAGGTAAGTCTGCCATTACAGACCTCTATAGTGACTGATCGCTGACTTTGCCCCCCAGGTCTGACCTTGACCTTGGATGACAAGAAGCGCTTCCAGGTCATGAAGGGCTTTGGCGGGGCGGTGACGGACTCAGCGGCCATGAACATCCTAGCCCTCAGCGCCGGCTCCCAGGACAATCTGCTGCGGTCATACTTCTCGGAGGAAGGTGATGGATGTTCAGTGCTGGATGGAGTCTGCAGCGTTACAGTTTGTCAGAACTTTCTAATCACTTTGCTCCACAGGTATCGGATACAACGTCCTGCGCGTCCCCATGGCCAGCTGCGACTTCTCCGTACGCATCTACACTTACCTGGATGGCGATGGTGACTTTACCCTGGAGACGTTCAGCCTACAGGAGGAGGATGAGAAGCTGAAGGTGAGAGGAGCAGGCAGGGGGCGCCACTCCCCAGCTTCACACTCACCTCAGACTTCTTCCTGTAGATCCCTGTCATTCAGAAAGCCAAGGCCTTGTCGAGCCGGCCCATATCCCTGTTCGCCAGTCCCTGGACGGCTCCACCGTGGATGAAGACCAACGGGAAGATCACTGGGAAAGGCACCCTGAAAGGATCTCCGGGAGGGCGCTACTACAAAACGTGGGCACAATACTTCATCAGGTGCGTGCTGCCCGCTCCTCCTCCCTTTGATCGCTGCCGCTCCTCCCCCTGATCACTGCCCGTTCCTCCCCCTGATCGCTGCCCGCTCATCCACCTGATTGCTGCCCGCTCCTCCTCCCTTTGATCGCTGCCGCTCCTCCCCCTGATTGCTGCCCACTCCTCCCCCTGATTGCTGCCCACTCCTCCCCCTGATCGCTGCCCGCTCCTCCACCTGATTGCTGCCCGCTCCTCCACCTGATTGCTGCCCGCTCCTCCACCTGATTGCTGCCCGCTCCTCCACCTGATCGCTGCCCGCTCCTCCCCCTGATCGCTGCCCGCTCCTCCACCTGATTGCTGCCGGCTCCTCCTCCTGATCGCTGCCCACTCCTCCCCCTGATCGCTGCCCGCTCCTCCACCTGATCGCTGCCCGCTCCTCCACCTGATTGCTGCCCACTCCTCCACCTGATTGCTGCCGGCTCCTCCTCCTGATCGCTGCCCACTCCTCCCCCTGATTGCTGCCCGCTCCTCCCCCTGATCGCTGCCCGCTCCTCCACCTGATTGCTGCCCACTCCTCCACCTGATTGCTGCCCACTCCTCCCCCTGATCGCTGCCCGTTCCTCCACTTGATTGCTGCCCACTCCTCCACCTGATTGCTGCCGGCTCCTCCTCCTGATTGCTGCCTGCTCCTCCACCTAATTGCTGCCCGCTCCTCTACCTGATCGCTGCCGCTCCTCCACTTAATCGCTGCCCGCTCCTCCTCCCTTTGATCGCTGCTGCTCCTCCCCCTGATCACTGCCCGCTCCTCCCCCTGATCACTGCCCGCTCCTCCCCCTGATCACTGCCCGCTCCTCCCCCTGATCACTGCCCGCTCCTCCCCCTGATCACTGCCCGCTCCTCCCCCTGATCACTGCCCGCTCCTCCCCCTGATTGCTGCTAGCTCCTCCTCCCTTTGATCGCTGCCGCTCTTCCACCTGATTGCTGCTAGCTCCTCCTCCTGATCACTCTCCACTTCCTGACTGTCTCCTGTCCTCATCTAGGTTTTTGGACACATACGCCAAGCACAATGTGACGTTCTGGGCGCTGACTGTTGAGAATGAGCCGACAGCTGGGATGCTGACCGACTACCCGTTCCAGAGCTTAGGGTTCACCCCCGAACTCATGAGAGACTTCATTGCCTTGGATCTAGGGCCAGCGTTGGCTAACAGCTCATACAAAGACGTCCAGATCATGATTGTAGACGACAACCGCATCCTGCTTCCTTACTGGGCCAAAGTGGTAAGAACCCACCAGCGATCCATTACTGATCCTGAGCTACATACTCCAGAGCTGCACTCACTATTCTGCTGGTGAGGTCACTGTGTACATACATGACATTACTGATTATTATACACCAGAGCTGCACTCACTATTCTGCTGGTGGGGTCACTGTGTACATACATTACATCCTGTAGATCTTTTATTTATTTAAAAATATAAAACATAACAACAAACCAATAATATAAATAACATAACTGTACAATATATACGTATATATATACATAAGTCCATAAAAGTGCATAAACGTATTGGCTGGTCCAGCCTCACACTCACCAAACGCACCGCTGTATTATCCCCCACACGTGCAAACTAGATTTTCCCACAAACACCACAATAATAACACTATAAAACTTAACTTAACTAACATAACTATACTCTACACTAACCACCTGGTCCGGTTGCGTTCCACAAAATTAAATAAATGCACAAATAAATACATAAATGAATATATACATAGAGCCCTACACCAAACACCAAAACATTTTTATAATTTTTTTTATTTTTTTTTTGGGCCCTGAGCTGGTCCCGCATCCCATGCCCCCAGTACATGATAACAGACGTCCATGAACCAGACCAGGATTTTCTGTTTATACCAAAGTCCCCAGAAACCCCCTCTCCCCATATAACCCACCACCGAACCTAACACTAAACCCCAACCCCAGGTGGAGACCCAACACAAAAATATGCAAACTAAATACACAATTAAACACACTAATAATATACACAAACATACACAGCAAACCATAGTGGGGCTATGGTTCAGCCCCACACACAGCCCGAAAGCCCAAGTTCAGTACCTGCAAGCCCTATATTCCTATACAGCTACAGCACAAAACAAAAGACTAAGGTGCCAGCATCAGCCACCACCAGGACAGGAGACGCAGGCTAAGGAACCTTAAAGGCAGAGCCCCTCCAAAGACAAGAGCCCCTACCAGCCCCCAGCCTCTCGTACTCCAGAGAGCGCACCTTCACCAGGTCACTGAGTGTGCCCCTAACCACCTCATCCACAGGGGGCGCTGTGCCCCTAACCACCTCATCCACAGGGAGGATTTTACGCTGCGTCGATACTAAACACTGTGCACTCCACATGTGGTACCTGACCACTATGCTGACTAGGAATAAAGTTCTCCGGTCCCAGCCACCAAGGTTTCTGAATGCTCCATAGGCCCATTCCGCATAGGAGAGGCGGGCCAACCTGGGCCACCCGATGGAAGCGCCCACCCTGTTGTAAACCTCTGTATTAAAGGGACAATGAAGCAGAAAATGCTCCATGCTTTCCAGCATGCCTCCACACTCCTCCCGCGGACATCCCCGATCCTCAGAGCTCCTGCACTTCAGATTGTCCCTCACATACAGTTTCCCATGGAAGCAGCGCCAAGCCAAGTCCCAAAACTTCAAGGGGATCCTGATGGAATTCAATAGGCCCAAACCAACCTCCAGATCCCGGCTTGGGCAATCCTTGAGCGCCAGCGGTTTTCAGAAATGGGATGACAGGACCCTATTGTCAAGGAATTTCCTCGACAGAGTCCTAATCTCCCACATCCCCAAACCCCACCGACGAATGACCTTCAGAACCAGGGTAGCATAAGCCGGAAGATGCCAGTGTGGTGTGCGGAGATCCTTCACTTGCCCTCCTGTCTCTTATTCCTGGAAGAAAGGCCGAAACCATCCCCTACAGGAGAATACCCACGGAGGAGCCCTCTCTTTCCAATGGTTTGTAATGTTGGTCTTAAGAAAGGTATTCTCAAGGAACACCACGGGGTTGACCATACACAACCCCCCTTGTCTCCTCGTACGGTAAGTAACCTCCCTCTTGTCTAGGTTCAGTCTATTCCCCCTGGAAGAACACACTGTAGAACCGAGTCCAGAGAGGTTCTGGCAAAATGCAAACACTGCCCAGATATATCAGCAAAGGGAGCAGGAATGTTTTGATCAGGTTAACCCTTTCCCTGAGGGTCAAAGACCAACCCTTCCACTGATCCACCCTCTGAGCGGCGATCCTAAGCCTTCTGTCCCAGTTTTGTTTGGGGTAATCCCCTTGGCCGAATTCGATGCCAAGGACTCCTGGGGCTCTGGAAGGGTGTCCAGGAGATCAAATCCAGGATCTCCACCTCCCAGCCAGAGACTCTCACACTTATCCTGGTTGATCTTGGACCCAGATGCCTCTGAGTAGCGCTCCACCTCTGACATTACACACTGCACCTCCTCTTGCGAGGAGACGAATATGGTGACATCATCGGCGTACGCCACCACCCTCAGAGTGGAATCTGGCACTGCTGGGTCCATTCTCACCCCTGCCAACGGTCCACAATCAATCCTCCTAAGGAATGGATCAATTGCAAACACGTACAACAGTGGGCTCAAAGGGCAACCCTGACGGACACCAGACCCAACCTCAAAAGAGCGGCCAATCCAACCATTCACAAGCGGGAAACTCTCTGCCCCTGCATACAAGGTCTTAAGCCAATCAACAAACCCCCCCGGCAGGCCATATCTCAGAAGAACAGACCAGAGGTACTCATGGTTAACCCGATCAAACGCTTTTGCCTGATCCAAGGACAGCAAGTACCCCTTCCAGTGACCTGCCCTACCCTGCTCCACAGCCTCCCGGACACCGAGCACAGCACTAAAGGTACTGCGGCCTGGAGCAGAGCAATGCTGGGCCCCCGAAAGGAGCTGGGGTGCAAACTTCACCAGCCGATTAAACAGCACTTTTGCCAGAATCTTTCTGTCCACACTGAGAAGCGCTATGGGACGCCAATTCTCAATGCGGGACGGGTCTTTACCCTTTGACAAGATGATCAAGGCTGACCTCCTCATTGACCTCGGCAGAGTGCCCGAGGAGAGACACTCATTGAATACCTCAGTCAAGAGGGGAACCAAAGTGTCCTTAAAGGTCTTATAGAACTCAGATGTTAAGCCATCTGGACCGGGTGATTTCTTGAGGGCAAGGCTATCAATAGCCACCCTGACTTCCTCTTCTTGGATCATCTCTGTCAAAACATCAAGAGAGGGGTCTACCCCTGGTTCAGGGACGGTTTCAGTCAAGAAAGCTGAGGCCTTATCCCGATCTAGATCCTTCCTCCCCAAGAGGTGCGAGTAAAAGGATCTGACGACCTCCAGGATCCCTGATCTGGACCTTTTCAGGGATCCTGTACTATCAATCAGTCCTGAGACGATTTTACTATTCACTGACATCTTGCAGTTTCTGTAAGGGTCGGGTGAGCGGTACTTCCCATAATCCCTCTCAAAAACCAAAGATGCATGTCTATCATACTGGCACTTCATTAGCAAGGCTTTCACTCTGGAGATATCATCACGACTACCTCCAGTCGAGACAAGACATTCAAGTTTCTTCCTCAGGCCCTGGTACAAGCGATACCTGTCCAGACTCCTGAGGCTCGAGAGCTGGAGGAGGAATCTCGCAACCCTTTTTTTGAACATCTCCCACCACTCTGACTTACTGGTACAAAGGCCCAGCAATGGTACCTGGCTCTGAAGAAAATCCTCAAAGGACTGTCTTATTTCCACTTCTTCCAAGAGAGACGAATTGAGCTTCCAGTAGCCTCTACCCATCCGGGGGGTCTCTGTAACATTCAGAGAAAACAAAATTAAACAGTGGTCGGAGAACTCCACCTCAACAACAGACACCGCTGAAGAGACGGCTTCCTCCTTTAAATAAAACCTGTCTATCCTGGACCTACAACTACCCCTATGATAGGTGAATCCCGTGTGGCCTGGTGTATGCCGGATGTGAACATCCACCAGGCGAGCCTCACAAGCTATACTATTCAGGGCGACGCCATCATAAGTCAGCTTGTCTCTGGAACCTCCCCTATCCTGGGGCCTCGTGACAGCATTGAAGTGCCCTCCAAAGACCACCTGGCGACTTGTAAAAAGATAGGGCTTGATCCTCATAAAGAGACACTTCCGATCCCACTTGGACTGTGGACCATAGATGTTAATAAGGCAAAGTTCTTGTCCCTTCATGAGGACATCTAGAATCAGGCACCTCCCCATTTCTAACTCAATAACCCGTCGGCATTCTACCGGTGCGGCAAAAAGGACCGCCACCCCGCTATACGGCTCGGCCGCAAGAGACCAATAGGAGGGCCCATTCCTCCATTCCCTTCTGGCTTTAAATATAGATGACATGTCTGTTAGCCTGGTCTCCTGCAAAAAGAAAATATCAGCATTAACGTGGGCAAAATAATCATAGGCCGCAAATCTAGCCGTATCTGACTTAATGCTGGCTACATTAATGGAAGCCAGCGTCAACGGAGAGGGTGCCGCCATCATGGGTGATTGAGTTTGATGGCTTTCTTCTTCCCACCCCCTTTCTTACCCTCCTCACACTCCACGTCAGAAGAACTCATAACCCTTTTTAGTGATACTGAAGTGTCCATATCACCAGGCCTATCAATATTACCGTCCTCGTCCCCAGACTCCGGGCCAGTCCCCTCACCTGAGGACACAACCTCCCCAGGAGAAAAAGACTCAGCGCCCCCTGGAGGCTTTGCCGCCACTTTCAGAACCTCACCCTCAGCTTCCTCCTCTGGAGAGGAAGAGATGTTGTCGAGGGCTTGGAACTGATTAGAAAGACCGATCAGAGGGGAGCAAGTCTCACCTTCCTTTGGCACCTGGACCAGGGTAGGAGAAGATCTCAAATCTCCCTTTTTTCTACTTGTACCCCGCTTACGTTTCTTCTCCTGCCATCCCTCCCCGTCATCCTCATTCGCGCTCTCACAATGGGACGACTCAGGGGTGACAGCACCTTCCTCTCTACGCAACCTCCTGACCTCCTCATTCAGTTCATCATCCCTCAGGGCCTCAGCAGCATGACTGGCCTCTGGGACAGGACCAGAGGTTCTCCCAGTAACTCGGGATTCCCCCATGGCCCTCTCCTTTTGGCGCTTATCAAGACGCCTCAGTCTGGCTGGTGTCGTCTTCTTGCTATTCCTCACTGGCCCCTCAGCTCCTCCACCTCTGCTAGTCCCCTCCCCAGCAGATTCCAGCTCATGGCCTTCACCCGCCGGGGCCAAGACCGCATTGGCAAAGGAACGAGGACAACGACTGAAAGGGTGACCTAAGTCACCACACAGGTGACACCTAATCTCCGCACAAGATGCAGCATGATGGCCTACACCCTCACACAAGGAACATTTCTGTACCGTACAGTTGGCACTAAAGTGTGTGGGGTCGCCGCACCTGTGACAGAGCTTCGGCTGACCCTGGTAGAAGATCTGGATACGATCTCTCCCGAGGAAGGCAGAAGATGGAATATGGGTAACCGTATTTCCTGAACGTCTGAGTTTTACCACAAAAGTCCAGGCCCCTGACCAGATGCCAAACTCATCCCTATTTTTTTGTGGAATACCAATGACCTCACCGTACCGCCCTAACCATGTCATGATATCCACACAAGAGAGTGACTCATTACGGGTCAAGACGGTCACTCTCTTGACTTCATTTTGGCGAGACAATGCCTGCACGGCAGAGTCCCGCCAGCCGGGCTCGTTCTTTATCAATTCATAGTTTGACCAGAAAAGCTCAAGCCCCTCCGGCCGAACAAAACTGATATCGAACTTGGGTGTACCATGAGGATGTATCAAAGCATAGATGTCAGTTGCCTTGAAGCTCATCTTCAGCAGGAGCTCAACCACCTTGGTCCTTGAAGGACGTGTATCACTGCCCCGCCACCGAAGAGGAACCACATTCCTACGGAAACCACCCTGCCCGGCTGTTGGAAGGGACCAAGTGGTGTCCCCTCCTCTTTGTTCTCGGAAGGCAGCAAGGCCATGCCTTTCTATCCAGTAGGATAGATCAACCTCTCTTCCCTCTACATTGATCGATCTTTCCCCCTTCTTAAGAGCCTCAAGGAAACGCCGTCGCAACATGCCGTCCCCAGAGCCTGGAGACGAGGAGGGCATTCTACCTCCCCCAGCAGCAGCGGCCCCCGCATAACTTCTCCTAGGGGCCATCACTGCTGGGGGTGCAACTGGACCAGTCCTTGCCCCTACACCACCATCACCACCTCCCCCAATAACATTGTCTCTAGTAACTTCCCCAATCCTCCCCATAACATCACCACCACCCCCAATAACAGCATCACCATCTTCAATAACATTGTCCCCAGTAACATTACCACCACCTGCAATAACATTTTCCCCGATCACATCATTCCCACCCCCAATAACATCACCACCCCCCATAACACCATCACTACCACCCCCAATAACACTGACCCTGGGCATCCCACACTCCATCACTTCATCATTCATACACCCCGCACCCCCATCCCCTCCCTCATTCACACTGACTGGACCAGCAGCAGATGCAGCACAGGATGATAATGATGAGTCTTTTGTTCTTGCTATCCTTTTTGCCTCAGCATCCCGGGGCACTAGAGCTGGGACAGCCTCCGCTGGCCCTTTAAGGGACCGGACAGCCTGCTTGCCCGGTCTAGAGACCATCCCAACTCTGTTCTTTTTAGTGCCCTCCGCCTCATCAGCAGGGTCTTTAGCATTGTCCAAGTGCCGCTGATCAGTGGAATCAGCGGCGCCAATACAAAACAAAATTTCCCTTTTTACAGTTTTTATTCGGCCTGTCTTATTGGGAGCGTCTGGAGCCCCCGCAACTACCTCCGGCACTGAGTCACCCCCCCCCTCCCACAGGGGAGCGAACAACAGCACCGGAGTCTGCCTTTTTGCCCACCGCTGGGCCACCCTCACTGTCCGGCCATTTGGCCGATGCCTTCTCTGCTCCATCCCTGCTACTACAAACAAGGCTGGAGCTCAGCGCCCTTTTAGTATCTGTATTCTCCCCGCACCTTTGCACCGAGTCCACTACAGAACACGGGCTGGGCTGGGTAACGGGGCTCGCACAATGAACGGACCCTGCGGCCGTCTCAGGGGTCTCAGGGAGGGGGGTGTAGATGTAACTCACCACTTCTTGCTGCTTTGCCTTGGTCTTTCCCTTCTTGCCCCCAGGTGCCTCCTCTGGGAGTTCATCTCCAAACACAAAGTTCTGAGGGCACACTGGGGACTCGATCATCCTGATCTGGGCCATCAGCGCCCCTGCCTGGCCGCTGCGGTCACTGTCCTCCCCTGAGTCGGCAGGTGTCACCACTGGCTGCTGTGCAGGGGGCCCACTGTGCGGAGCCTGCTGGTGTTGCTGCAGGCTGCCAGGTGGGTCTGGCTGTTGATCTTCATCCATCTCATTGTTGTTGTCGTCATCATCATCATCATCATCCACCTGGCTTTCAGGTTGCAGCCCCATCAACCTTCTCTCTCTGTTATCAGCCATCTCCCGGAAACGGTCATCATTTATAAGTTTTTCCTTAAATCCACCACTCATCTCCCGTATCTCCGCTTTCCTCTCCTCCAAATCTTTTATTTCCTTTTTAAGTCTCTTTACCTCCGCCTGGATCTCAGACTTCTTCCTCTTTGTAGCCTGGTTGGCCCTGGCACGGGCGTAGCACACTTCCTCCCGGAGCCTCCTCAGAGACTTGCTGGCTTCTTCCTACTCACGGAGGTGGCTCATGACCCGGGAGCCATAGGTGGAGAGAGACTCCCGGGCCCTCCGCACTCCCCAGCCTTCCTCACCGAGGTCGGCTTCACCCCCGTGAGCACTCAGCTTTCTCCCAGAAGTACCTGGCTTTCTGCTGGTGGCACTCTGCTTTCCTAAAGTGGATTCTTCCTTTTTGGAAACCTTTCGGCTTCTTCGGTTGTCCACAGCCTCAGTGGGGAGAGTAGGAATGGAATTACCTCAGGTGTACAGGCCGCTTGCTGGCCTCTCCTGCTCCTCGGCGGCCTACCACGGGAAACAGAAGCCTGGACCTCGCCTCCCTCGCTCATGCCTGGAAACCTGCTCCCTCCCTGGGGAGGAGAGAGCAGGCCCAGGGGCAGATCTTTCTTGCTTGGAGCTCAGGAGCAGCAGACTCGCACAGCCTCTCAGAGCAGGACCATACCCAAAACTAATTGGAGCTGCAATCACCACTCCAGAGCTGCACTCACTATTCTGCTGGTGGGGTCACTGTGTACATACATTACATCCTTTATTATACCCCAGAGCTGCACTCACTATTCTGCTTGTGGGGTCACTGTGTACATACATTACATTACTGATTATTATACCCCAGAGCTGCACTCACTATTCTGCTTGTGGGGTCACTGTGTACATACATTACATTACTGATTATTATACCCCAGAGCTGCACTCACTATTCTGCTTGTGGGGTCACTGTGTACATACATTACATTACTGATTATTATACCCCAGAGCTGCACTCACTATTCTGCTTGTGGGGTCACTGTGTACATACATTACATTACTGATTATTATACCCCAGAGCTGCACTCACTATTCTGCTTGTGGGGTCACTGTGTACATACATTACTGATTATTATACCCCAGAGCTGCACTCACTATTCTGCTTGTGGGGTCACTGTGTACATACATTACATTACATTACTGATTATTATACCCCAGAGCTGCACTCACTATTCTGCTTGTGGGGTCACTGTGTACATACATTACATTACTGATTATTATACCCCAGAGCTGCACTCACTATTCAGCAGGTCACTGTGTACATTACTGATTGTGAGCTCCTCTTCCAGATCCTGTCTGATCTGCGGGCCGCCCGCCATGTCCATGGGATTGCGGTGCACTGGTACCTGGATGCGGTGGTCCCAGCAGAGATCAGTCTGGGCAGCACGCATCGCCTGTACCCAGATTACTTCCTGTTTGCCACGGAGGCCTCTGCCGGCTTTGCCCCCTGGGATAAGGGGGTGCGTCTGGGCTGCTGGGAGAGGGGAGAAGCGTACAGCCAGCGGATAGTAGAGGTCAGCTCCCAGGCCAATGCTGGCCATGTCTCCTGTCTCTGGAGAGCGCCCTCTGGTGGCGCTGTACAGCAGACATGGCCATGTGATAAGGTCACTGTTGTCTACAGGATCTTAACCACTATGTGACGGGCTGGACGGACTGGAACCTGGCCCTGGACGTGAGCGGGGGTCCCACATGGGTGGGTAACAATGTAGACAGCCCTATCATTGTGGATGTGGGAAAGGACGTCTTCTATAAGCAGCCCACCTTCTATCACATGGCGCACTTCAGGTGAGATGATATATATATATATATATATGGTGCGCCCGGCTGTCACTGACCCCCTGCTCATCTGCCCCTTACAGTAAGTTTATCCCCCCGGGGGCCCAGCGCGTTGGCTTGGATGCCAGCCAGGAATCGTCCCTGGAGAGCGTGGCATTCCTCTGCCCAGATGGATCGGCTGTTGTGGTCATCCTCAACCGGTAAGTGTGTGGAGCGTCGGCCATATTGTGAGGAGCTGTGGGGCCGGCGTCTTCCTCAGGGGCCCGGTCACCTGTCAGATGTTACACACTATTCTGCTCTTCTTCCAGGGATTCCCAGGATGTCACATTCTCCATCTCTGACCCTTCTCTGGGGATGATAGAAGCCGTCTCACCTGGAAACTCCATCCAGACGTACATGTGGAGGCGCCACTGAGCACCGTGTGTCTGCCACCAATCATTCATCACCCTGGAAGTGGCAGATGCTTCATCACCTGACCATATAATACGGATAAGAAACATCCCAACTACTGATCAGCGTGGCCCCTAACCACATAACACCCCAGCTCCTGATCAGAGTGGCCCCTAACCACATAACACCCCAGCTCCTGATCAGCGTGGCCCCTAACCACATAACACCCCAGCTCCTGATCAGCGTGGCCCCTAACCACATAACACCCCAGCTCCTGATCAGCGTGGCCCCTAACCACATAACACCCCAGCTCCTGATCAGCGTGGCCCCTAACCACATAACACCCCAGCTCCTGATCAGCGTGGCCCCTAACCACATAACACCCCAGCTCCTGATCAGCGTGGCCCCTAACCACATAACACCCCAGCTCCTGATCAGCGTGGCCCCTAACCACATAACACCCCAGCTCCTGATCAGAGTGGCCTCCTGACCACAACATCCTGACTACTGATCAGCACGGCCTCCTATAATTACAGCTCCTGATCAGTGTGATCTCCTATGATTACAGCTCCTGATCTCCTATGATTACAGCTCCTGATCAGTGTGGCCTCCTATGATTACAGCTCCTGATCCTGATCTCCTATGATTACAGCTCCTGATCAGCGTGGCCTCCCTCCTATGATTACAGATCCTGATCTCCTATGATTACAGCTCCTGATCAGTGTGGCCTCCTATGATTACAGCTACTGATCCTGATCTCCTATGATTACAGCTCCTGATCAGCGTGGCCTCCTATGATTACAGCTCCTGATCCTGATCTCCTATGATTACAGCTCCTGATCAGCGTGGCCTCCTATAATTACAGATCCTGATCAGCACGGCCTCCTATGATTACAGCTCCTGATCAGCGTGGCCTCCTATGATTACAGCTCCTGATCAGTGTGGCCCCCTATGATTACAGCTCCTGGTCAGCGTGGCCTCCTATGATTACAGCTCCTGATCAGTGTGGCCCCCTATGATTACAGCTCCTGGTCAGCGTGGCCTCCTATGATTACAGCTCCTGGTCAGCGTGGCCTCCTATGATTACAGCTCCTGATCTCCTATGATTACAGCTCCTGATCAGCATGGTCTCCTATGATTACAGCTCCTGATCAGCGTGGCTTCCTATGATTACAGCTCCTGATCTCCTATGATTACAGCTCCTGATCTCCTATGATTACAGCTTCTGATCAGCGTGATCTCCTATGATTACAGCTCCTGATCTCCTATGATTACAGCTTCTGATCAGCGTGGCCTCCTATGATTACAGCTCCTGATCTCCTATGATTACAGCTCCTGATCTCCTATGATTACAGCTTCTGATCAGCGTGGCCTCCTATGATTACAGCTCCTGATCTCCTATGATTACAGCTTCTGATCAGCGTGGCCTCCTATGATTACAGCTCCTGATCCTGATCTCCTATGATTACAGCTTCTGATCACATCATCAGTGTAACCTCTCATGTAATAAACCCTTGCAGCCACCTGGTGGCGCCCTGGGTCTGTGCTGGAAGCTGCAGGTGTGTTGTGTCTTTCCTGGCACTGCTGTACCTGGTGAGAGCAGGCGGCGGCGCTGCCAGGGTACTGTGTGTTCTAGCTGTGTACAGCAGCAGTATACGGCTGCACTAGTCATTGTAGCAGGGGCCTCCACCCTGGCAGCCGGCAGCATTGCTGGACAGTGACGTCTGCTGCTTACAGGCCGGGGCCTCAGCCATTACCTCACAGCTTGGAAGGAGCCGAATGCTGCAGGGAGACGTGTGAGATTCCTGGACGGCCGGGTTAACCCCTCGTGCGCTGGGCCCCTCCTGCCAGGATGGCCGTGTAACCTTGGCGACCCCAAGGACGGGGCAAACTGGTGGCCGACACCATTCACACTGGGCTCCCAGCTGATCCCTGCAAATGTCCACATAATGTCCCATCCGCCTAGAATGCGAGAGAGCCTGATAAACTAGAGACTGTTATGTGTTGTATACAGAGCAGAATGTGACAGAGCCTAATAAACTAGAGACTGTTATGTATACAGAGCAGAATGTGACAGAACCTAATAAACTAGAGACTGTTATGTGTCATATACAGAGCAGAATGTGACAGAACCTAATAAACTAGAGACTGTTATGTGTACGGAGCAGAATGTGACAGAGCCTAATAAACTAGAGACTGTTATGTGTACGGAGCAGAATGTGACAGAGCCTAATAAACTAGAGACTGTTATGTGTACAGAGCAGAATGTGACAGAGCCTAATAAACTAGAGACTGTTATGTATACGGAGCAGAATGTGACAGAGCCTAATAAACTAGAGACTGTTATGTATACGGAGCAGAATGTAACAGAGCCTAATAAACTAGAGACTGTTATGTATACGGAGCAGAATGTGACAGAGCCTAATAAACTAGAGACTTATGTATACGGAACAGAATGTGACAGAACCTAATAAACTAGAGACTGTTATGTATACGGAGCAGAATGTGACAGAACCTAATAAACTAGAGACTGTTATGTATACAGAGCAGAATGTGACAGAACCTAATAAACTAGAGACTGTTATGTGTCATATACAGAGCAGAATGTGACAGAACCTAATAAACTAGAGACTGTTATGTGTACGGAGCAGAATGTGACAGAGCCTAATAAACTAGAGACTGTTATGTGTACGGAGCAGAATGTGACAGAGCCTAATAAACTAGAGACTGTTATGTGTACAGAGCAGAATGTGACAGAGCCTAATAAACTAGAGACTTATGTATACGGAACAGAATGTGACAGAACCTAATAAACTAGAGACTGTTATGTATACGGAGCAGAATGTGACAGAACCTAATAAACTAGAGACTGTTATGTATACGGAGCAGAATGTGACAGAACCTAATAAACTAGAGACTGTTATGTATACGGAGCAGAATGTGACAGAACCTAATAAACTAGAGACTGTTATGTATACGGAGCAGAATGTGACAGAACCTAATAAACTAGAGACTGTTATGTATACGGAGCAGAATGTAACAGAGCCTAATAAACTAGACTGTTATGTATACGGAGCAGAATGTGACAGAACCTAATAAACTAGACTGTTACGTATACAGAGCAGAGTGTGACAGAACCTAAGAAAACAAGAGACTGTTATGTATACGGAGCAGAATGTAACAGAGCCTAATAAACTAGAGACTGTTATGTATACGGAGCAGAATGTGACAGAACCTAATAAACTAGAGACTGTTATGTGTACGGAGCAGAATGTGACAGAACCTGATAAACTAGAGACTGTTATGTATACGGAGCAGAATGTGACAGAACCTAATAAACTAGACTGTTACGTATACAGAGCAGAGTGTGACAGAACCTAATAAACTAGAGACTGTTATGTGTCATATATACAGAGCAGAATGTAACAGAGCCTAATAAACTAGAGACTGTTATGTATACGGAGCAGAATGTGACAGAACCTAATAAACTAGAGACTGTTATGTGTCATATATACAGAGCAGAATGTAACAGAACCTAATAAACTAGAGACTGTTATGTGTCATATACAGAGCAGAATGTGACAGAACCTAATAAACTAGAGACTGTTATGTATACGGAGCAGAATGTGACAGAACCTAATAAACTAGAGACTGTTATGTGTCATATATACAGAGCAGAATGTGACAGAACCTAATAAACTAGAGACTGTTATGTGTACAGAGCAGAATGTGACAGAACCTAATAAACTAGAGACTTATGTGTCGTATACGGAGCAGAATGTGACAGAACCTGGTAAACTAGAGACTATACAATAAATTGGGGACAATCTGAAGTTTTACTGACTGCAATTCAAGTAAAAACTTGTGACTTCCACCGGGACGGAATTGGTTTCATGGCTGGCAACGCCGCGGATATTAAGGTCAGGAGAGGTTTCTCAGCACAGCGGCCTCCAGGCTTGGTTTCCTATCTGGGCTTGTCCTCTCTAGATTCCAGAAAAGCCTTTGTTGAGTGGCCGTACGTCGGGGAGGTCCGTTGCAGAACCCTTGGCCGTCAGTCAGACTGAGGCTGTTACTGGGCTTACGGTTACCCTGCTGATGGCGGTTCATCCTTAGTCTCCCTTCTAGATTCCATTAATAGGTTTGGGGCCTCTTCAGGGCTGTGCATTAACTGGTACAAATCCCTCCTGTCCCCCCCAGCGGTCTCTGGTCCCCATGTCTGTGGTTACGCAGGTGAAATATTTGGGGGTCTGTCTTCTCTAGGACCCTCTGCTGTCGGTCACAGAATCCAAGCTTAAACCCTGGGCCTCCCTCCCCGTCTCTGGGCAGATACTTATAGTAAAGATGATCTACCTTCTCAGGTTCACCCACATTCTACACAACTGTCCTTCTCCTCTCCCCTTTCATACTTTAGCCAGGTAGATTCGGTATTTGGGCTATCTACTGGCACAGGAAACCTCCCAGATATAGTTTGGCCACGCTACAAGCACCTAAGGATTTGGGTAGCCCCCAACCTACATGCATACTACCTAACTTCCCAGCTGGCTTATGCTCACTGGTGGCTTGGTGTGGACTATAGAAATGCAGCCTCTTCTCTATCTGCTTCCCCATTTGGTTCCTACGAGGGCTTAGCCAATACTCTTTTTAGGTTCAAGCGGGTCGGGGATGCTCCTCTCCTCCCGGCACAGGTGGTATCGGGGATGCTCCTCTCCTCCCGACACAGGTGGTGGCGGGGATGCTCCTCTCCTCCCGGAACAGGTGGTGGCGGGGATGCTCCTCTCCTCCCGGAACAGGTGGTGGCGGGGATGCTCCTCTCCTCCCGGCACAGGTGGTGGCGGGGATGCTCCTCGCCTCCCGACACAGGTGGTGGCGGGGATGCTCCTCTCCTCCCGGCACAGGTGGTGGCGGGGATGCTCCTCTCCTCCCGGCACAGGTGGTGGCGGGATGCTCCTCTCCTCCCGGCACAGGTGGTGGCGGGGTTGCTCCTCCCAGCACAGGTGGTGGCGGGGATGCTCCTCTCCTCCCGGCACAGGTGGTGGCGGGGATGCTCCTCTCCTCCCGGCACAGGTGGTGGCGGGGTTGCTCCTCCCGACACAGGTGGTGGCGGGGATGCTCCTCTCCTCCCGGCACAGGTGGTGGCGGGGTTGCTCCTCCCGGCACAGGTGGTGGCGGGGTTGCTCCTCCTTTTAGGGGGGCTAAAATATCTGCACCAGATATTCCCAGACTCCTCCACCTTCACGGCGATGAAATCACTTTTACAATTCCCCTTGTTAAGTCGGATCGTGGACGGTAGATTTTTCAACCTCTAGTCTGGAATCACTGTTACCTACTGAAGACTTGGAGAAGCCATTAACTAACATTTAGGGCCTCCTTCATTCTGCGTGACCCAAGCACTTCGATAAGGCACATACTAAATGGCTGGGTGATACTCCTGAGCCGACTACTTCATATCGTCTTCTATGAGTGCGCGGGTCCTCCTCATTCAGTTCCTATTTCTACACCAGGTCCATTTCACACCAGCTAGTTTAGTTACTTGTGATGTCCCCTGAGGATACTAGTTTCTATTAAGGCGGCACGGGTATACTCCGTCTTCTCAGGTGCTCCCCTTCTGGTCGTCAGTGTTATTATCCACACACAAGCATTTTGATTTTTTAAGAACTCTCTCTCCACAGGTTTACTTGGTGTCTAGGATACGGTTGTGTTCGGCTTTTACAAACGCCTGTTCTTCTTTATAATGATATCCTACGCAATGAAACCTCTGGTCAACTCATATCTCCCTTTGTATAAGGTGTCTTCTGCCCCCAGAAGTCTGACAAAATCTGATCCCAATGGATTGAGGTGCCTGACACTGCTACGTCCCCGCAAGTTTATAGCTTTCTGCTCTGGTTGCTCTAGTGTGTGTGTAGTGAGGCGGTGTGCGACTGATCTGCGCGCGCATGTGTGTGGTGAGGCGGTGTCTAACTGATCTGCGTGTGTGTGTGGTGAGGCGGTGTGCGACTGATCTGCGCGTGTCTGACTGATCTGTGTGTGTGTGTGTGGTGAGGCAGTGTGCAGCTGATCTGTGTGTGTGGTGAGGCGGTGTCTGACTGATCTGTGTGTGTGGTGAGGCGGTGTCTGATCTGTGTGTGTGGTGAGGCAGTGTGCAACTGATCTGTGTGTGTGGTGAGGCGGTGTCTGACTGATCTGCACGTGTGTATGTGTGGTGAGGCGGTGTGCAACTGATCTGTGTGGTGAAGCGTTGTGCGACTGATCTGCATGTGTGGTGAGGCGGTGTGCGACTGATCTGCGTGTGTGTGGTGAGGCGGTGGCCGACTGATCTGCGTGTGTGTGGTGAGGCGGTGTGTGATCTGTGTGTGTGCGTGGTGAGGCGGTCTGACTGATCTGCGTGTGGCGAGGCGGTGTGCCACTGATCTGTGTGTGTGTGTGGTGAGGCGGTGTCTGACTGATCTGTGTGTGGTGAGGCGGTGTGCGACTGATCTGTGTGTGTGTGGTGAGGCGGTGTCTGACTGATCTGCGTGTGTATGGTGAGGCGATGTCTGACTGATCTACGTGTGTGGTGAGGCGGTGTGTGACTGATCTGCGTGTGTGTGGTGAGGCGGTGTGTGACTGATCTGCGTGTGTGTGGTGAGGCGGTGTGTGACTGATCTGTGTGGTGAGGCGGTGTCTGACTGATCTGTGTGTGTGTGGTGAGGCGGTGTCTGACTGATCTGTGTGTGTGTGGTGAGGCGGTGTCTGACTGATCTGTGTGTGTGTGGTGAGGCGGTGTCTGACTGATCTGTGTGGTGAGGCGGTGTCTGACTGATCTGTGTGGTGAGGCGGTGTCTGACTGATCTGTGTGGTGAGGCGGTGTCTGACTGATCTGTGTGGTGAGGCGGTGTCTGACTGATCTGTGTGGTGAGGCGGTGTCTGACTGATCTGTGTGGTGAGGCGGTGTCTGACTGATCTGTGTGGTGAGGCGGTGTCTGACTGATCTGTGTGGTGAGGCGGTGTCTGACTGATCTGTGTGGTGAGGCGGTGTCTGACTGATCTGTGTGGTGAGGCGGTGTCTGACTGATCTGTGTGGTGAGGCGGTGTCTGACTGATCTGTGTGGTGAGGCGGTGTCTGACTGATCTGTGTGGTGAGGCGGTGTCTGACTGATCTGTGTGGTGAGGCGGTGTCTGACTGATCTGTGTGGTGAGGCGGTGTCTGACTGATCTGTGTGGTGAGGCGGTGTCTGACTGATCTGTGTGGTGAGGCGGTGTCTGACTGATCTGTGTGGTGAGGCGGTGTCTGACTGATCTGTGTGGTGAGGCGGTGTCTGACTGATCTGTGTGTGTGGTGAGGCGGTGTCTGACTGATCTGTGTGTGTGGTGAGGCGGTGTCTGACTGATCTGTGTGTGTGGTGAGGCGGTGTCTGACTGATCTGTGTGTGTGGTGAGGCGGTGTCTGACTGATCTGTGTGTGTGGTGAGGCGGTGTCTGATCTGTGTGTGTGGTGAGGCGGTGTCTGATCTGTGTGTGTGGTGAGGCGGTGTCTGACTGATCTGTGTGTGTGGTGAGGCGGTGTCTGATCTGTGTGTGTGGTGAGGCGGTGTCTGACTGATCTGTGTGTGTGGTGAGGCGGTGTCTGACTGATCTGTGTGTGTGGTGAGGCGGTGTCTGATCTGTGTGTGTGGTGAGGCGGTGTCTGATCTGTGTGTGTGGTGAGGCGGTGTCTGATCTGTGTGTGTGGTGAGGCGGTGTCTGATCTGTGTGTGTGGTGAGGCGGTGTCTGATCTGTGTGTGTGGTGAGGCGGTGTCTGACTGATCTGTGTGTGTGGTGAGGCGGTGTCTGATCTGTGTGTGTGGTGAGGCGGTGTCTGATCTGTGTGTGTGGTGAGGCGGTGTCTGTCTGATCTGTGTGTGTGGTGAGGCGGTGTCTGACTGATCTGTGTGGTGAGGCGGTGTCTGACTGATTTGTGTGTGTGTGGTGAGGCGGTGTCTGACTGATCTGTGTGTGTGTGGTGAGGCGGTGTCTGACTGATCTGTGTGTGTGTGGTGAGGCGGTGTCTGACTGATCTGTGTGTGTGGTGAGGCGGTGTCTGATCTGTGTGTGTGGTGAGGCGGTGTCTGACTGATCTGTGTGTGTGGTGAGGCGGTGTCTGACTGATCTGTGTGGTGAGGCGGTGTCTGACTGATTTGTGTGTGTGTGGTGAGGCGGTGTCTGACTGATCTGTGTGTGTGTGGTGAGGCGGTGTCTGACTGATCTGTGTGTGTGTGGTGAGGCGGTGTCTGACTGATCTGTGTGTGTGGTGAGGCGGTGTCTGATCTGTGTGTGTGGTGAGGCGGTGTCTGACTGATCTGTGTGTGTGGTGAGGCGGTGTCTGACTGATCTGTGTGTGTGTGGTGAGGCGGTGTATGACTGATCTGTGTGTGTGGTGAGGCGGTGTCTGTCTGATCTGTGTGTGTGGTGAGGCGGTGTCTGTCTGATCTGTGTGTGTGGTGAGGCGGTGTCTGACTGATCTGTGAGTGTGGTGAGGCGGTGTCTGATCTGTGTGTGTGGTGAGGCGGTGTCTGACTGATCTGTGTGTGTGGTGAGGCGGTGTCTGACTGATCTGTGTGTGTGGTGAGGCGGTGTCTGACTGATCTGTGTGTGTGGTGAGGCGGTGTCTGATCTGTGTGTGTGGTGAGGCGGTGTCTGACTGATCTGTGTGTGTGGTGAGGCGGTGTCTGATCTGTGTGTGTGGTGAGGCGGTGTCTGACTGATCTGTGTGTGTGGTGAGGCGGTGTCTGATCTGTGTGTGTGGTGAGGCGGTGTCTGATCTGTGTGTGGCCGACCTTGGACCCTGAATGGTGGCTCTGGGCATCAGGCAGTATGTCCCCTCAGCGTATGTCACAGGACTTGGTCTCAGAGAGACTGCCACGCATCCACCATTGACCTGTCATCCCCTCTTCTGTCTGCTCCACGGCTCTCGGCTACAGAGAACGGCTATTTGCCTTGTTGTTTGTTTTTGATTTTTTATGTTAATAGAAAATAACTAAATTTAGCCTTTAACTAAAAACACCAAACGTGTGACTTCAGCCACCTGCCACAAAAACGGCCCCATCTGCTGCGCCCTGTCTACCAGGAGGATAGTAAGCATCCGACCCCCTGCCGACCACCTACACAGAATGGAGCACTGTGTAATATTTCTGGTCGGTAACGTCACCTGTGAGAATCTATAGAACCTTCCAGATAATCACATTGTAGGATTCATAAAGAATTAGTCATCATTTTATCCCAGGAAATAAGGATGTGATCACCGACCGACCAGCAGGAATTCGGTCCCTCACAGAGCAGTCAGTGTCCCTAGAAGAAGCTCCCCCCCCTCCGCCCTCATTACCTGTCCTCACACTCCAACCTCTCCACCATGGCCAAGACCTCAGAGCTGTCTAAGGACACCAGGGACAATGTGGTAGGTGTCACAAGTACGTGGAGCCATAGTGACGGCTGCTGGAGGTCCACAGAGTCCACATCACCATCCAGGTGGTCCTACATTGTCTACATTGCATTGTCTTACTGGAAGATCTCATCTGCCCCAGGGAGACAATCAGCATGTAGGTTGTATGTTCTGTAGAGGGATTGAGTCTGCCAGAAATAGCTGCAGGTTTGTTCTCCCCAGAGACATATCTGGCGGGCGATCCCTTGCCGGCCTGCGGACGTGGCGACCCCCTGCCGGCCAGCAGAGATCACATCCAGATACTGCTGGGAATACTAAAGCCTGTTCTGCTTTATGTCATTATGGTGGTCTGTCTGTCACCCTCCCTCTTATTCACAATGGTCCCCTCATCATACACTGTCACCCAGGGCCGGACTGGGACTGAAAAGCAGCCCTGGCAAACACCCCACCAGCCCACATACAAGTCTCCCTGCACCCATTGCGCCAACTGTGCCACACAGAAAAAAATTCAGATATGATCAGATACCAGGTGTACGCAAGTGCTGAAAAGTATTATCACCCTGCAGACTATATAGGAGTATACAGCTGTGATCAGACACAAAATACTGAACTATTATAGATGATCTGTTTAATCTCCTGTCACATAATTCATACTAATAAAGGTAAAAGTATTCTGCCCTGTAAACTATTCTTCAGGAAAAGCCCCAGGAGAGCTTCATCTTATGGCCATGTTCACACAACGTATGTTTAGGATAAATCACAGCCGTGATTTATGCAAAAACATACGTTATATTGGAAATAATGGAATGCCGGCCGGAGCGTATACACACATTGAATAGTGGCCGCACAGACGTGTCAGTTCACACAATGGAGCATGTGGCTCTGGCTGCACGCTCCATTATGTGCAGCAGTGAATTGAGATTCGGGCGCACACGGGTGCCCTGCATTCACCAGAAATGAAGATCATCAGTAACACCTGCCGTTCTGTGACCCGCCCAGATCACAGAATGGCCGGTGTTATACCATGTGTGAACATGGCCTAAAGTTACACTACTGAAATAATTCAGGGGCATCTTTCCTCCCTACCTTTGTATTGTGCAGTTCCCCTGTTATCCTTCCTGGAAATGGTTCCCTGGTCCCTAATACACTGACCCATCCAATCATCACTGACAGTATCAGACTGTGGGGACACATCTTATTAAGCAGAGAATGTCAGTCAGGCCTGGGATACATAGAGTGTTCTAGAATGTTCTATTCCTGTGTCACTCTCCATGTAGACCCGGCCTGAGAGAACAACACCAAGCTCTAATGTAGGACTCTCCAGAATTGTTACCTCATGGGGGGCACAGATATTCCCTATAACAGAGGTCAGGAGAGCGGATAGTGACGGCCGGGGACTCACAGGGGACGTCTTCTCTGATCCCAGTCATTCTCCTATCCCAGATCACTAAGGAAGGACCCCAGACCCCTACAAAACTAATACTCAGACCCCCGTGTTAACATCCCCCAAACACAATAACTACTCAGCTTAACATCTCTAAACCCTATTATTTATAGTGCACCGACTCCCTACCTGAGGATGTGATGCACTATAAAGAATGGGGGAGAGCAAATAACACCGCCATACCATGACCACATATTACCACCACCTAATGACTAACACCATCATACTGTATACAGTACACTATATGCAGACCATGTATACCTCCATACAGTCAGCATATTACAGCACAGTTACAGTACACTGTATGCAGACCATGTATACCTCCATACAGTCAGCATATTACAGCACAGTTACAGTACATATATGCAGACCATGTATACCGCCATACAGTCAGCATATTACAGCACAGTTACAGTACATATATGCAGACCATGTATACCTCCATACAGTCAGCATATTACAGCACAGTTACAGTACATATATGCAGACCATGTATACCTCCATACAGTCAGCATATTACAGCACAGTTACAGTACACTATATGCAGACCATGTATACCTCCATACAGTCAGCATATTACAGCACAGTTACAGTACATATATGCAGACCATGTATACCTCCATACAGTCAGCATATTACAGCACAGTTACAGTACACTGTATGCAGACCATGTATACCTCCATACAGTCAGCATATTACAGCACAGTTACAGTACACTATATACAGACCATGTATACCTCCATACAGTCAGCATATTACAGCACAGTTACAGTACACTATATACAGACCATGTATACCTCCATACAGTCAGCATATTACAGCACAGTTACAGTACATATATGCAGACCATGTATACCGCCATACAGTCAGCATATTACAGCACAGTTACAGTACACTGTATGCAGACCATGTATACCTCCATACAGTCAGCATATTACAGCACAGTTACAGTACATATATGCAGACCATGTATACCTCCATACAGTCAGCATATTACGGCACAGTTACAGTACATATATGCAGACCATGTATACCTCCATACAGTCAGCATATTACAGCACAGTTACAGTACATATATGCAGACCATGTATACCTCCATACAGTCAGCATATTACAGCACAGTTACAGTACACTATATGCAGACCATGTATACCTCCATACAGTCAGCATATTACAGCACAGTTACAGTACACTGTATGCAGACCATGTATACCTCCATACAGTCAGCATATTACAGCACAGTTACAGTACATATATGCAGACCATGTATACCTCCATACAGTCAGCATATTACAGCACAGTTACAGTACACTATATACAGACCATGTATACCTCCATACAGTCAGCATATTACGGCACAGTTACAGTACATATATGCAGACCATGTATACCGCCATACAGTCAGCATATTACAGCACAGTTACAGTACACTATATGCAGACCATGTATACCTCCATACAGTCAGCGTATTACGGCACAGTTACAGTACACTGTATGCAGACCATGTATACCGCCATACAGTCAGCATATTACAGCACAGTTACAGTACATATATGCAGACCATGTATACCTCCATACAGTCAGCATATTACAGCACAGTTACAGTACATATATGCAGACCATGTATACCTCCATACAGTCAGCATATTACAGCACAGTTACAGTACATATATACAGACCATGTATACCTCCATACAGTCAGCATATTACAGCACAGTTACAGTACATATATGCAGACCATGTATACCTCCATACAGTCAGCATATTACGGCACAGTTACAGTACACTGTATGCAGACCATGTATACCTCCATACAGTCAGCATATTACGGCACAGTTACAGTACACTATATACAGACCATGTATACCGCCATACAGTCAGCATATTACGGCACAGTTACAGTACATATATGCAGACCATGTATACCTCCATACAGTCAGCATATTACGGCACAGTTACAGTACATATATGCAGACCATGTATACCTCCATACAGTCAGCATATTACGGCACAGTTACAGTACATATATGCAGACCATGTATACCTCCATACAGTCAGCATATTACGGCACAGTTACAGTACATATATGCAGACCATGTATACCTCCATACAGTCAGCATATTACGGCACAGTTACAGTACATATATGCAGACCATGTATACCTCCATACAGTCAGCATATTACAGCACAGTTACAGTACACTGTATGCAGACCATGTATACCTCCATACAGTCAGCGTATTACAGCACAGTTACAGTACATATATGCAGACCATGTATACCTCCATACAGTCAGCATATTACAGCACAGTTACAGTACATATATGCAGACCATGTATACCTCCATACAGTCAGCATATTACAGCACAGTTACAGTACACTATATGCAGACCATGTATACCTCCATACAGTCAGCATATTACGGCACAGTTACAGTACACTATATGCAGACCATGTATACCTCCATACAGTCAGCATATTACGGCACAGTTACAGTACACTATATGCAGACCATGTATACCTCCATACAGTCAGCATATTACAGCACAGTTACAGTACATATATGCAGACCATGTATACCTCCATACAGTCAGCATATTACAGCACAGTTACAGTACACTGTATGCAGACCATGTATACCTCCATACAGTCAGCATATTACGGCACAGTTACAGTACACTATATACAGACCATGTATACCTCCATACAGTCAGCATATTACGGCACAGTTACAGTACATATATGCAGACCATGTATACCTCCATACAGTCAGCATATTACAGCACAGTTACAGTACACTATATACAGACCATGTATACCTCCATACAGTCAGCATATTACGGCACAGTTACAGTACACTATATACAGACCATGTATACCTCCATACAGTCAGCATATTACAGCACAGTTACAGTACACTATATGCAGACCATGTATACCTCCATACAGTCAGCATATTACAGCACAGTTACAGTACATATATGCAGACCATGTATACCTCCATACAGTCAGCATATTACAGCACAGTTACAGTACACTATATGCAGACCATGTATACCGCCATACAGTCAGCATATTACGGCACAGTTACAGTACATATATGCAGACCATGTATACCTCCATACAGTCAGCATATTACAGCACAGTTACAGTACATATATGCAGACCATGTATACCGCCATACAGTCAGCATATTACAGCACAGTTACAGTACACTATATGCAGACCATGTATACCTCCATACAGTCAGCATATTACGGCACAGTTACAGTACATATATGCAGACCATGTATACCTCCATACAGTCAGCATATTACGGCACAGTTACAGTACATATATGCAGACCATGTATACCGCCATACAGTCAGCATATTACAGCACAGTTACAGTACACTGTATGCAGACCATGTATACCTCCATACAGTCAGCATATTACAGCACAGTTACAGTACATATATGCAGACCATGTATACCTCCATACAGTCAGCATATTACAGCACAGTTACAGTACATATATGCAGACCATGTATACCTCCATACAGTCAGCATATTACAGCACAGTTACAGTACACTATATGCAGACCATGTATACCTCCATACAGTCAGCATATTACGGCACAGTTACAGTACATATATACAGACCATGTATACCTCCATACAGTCAGCATATTACAGCACAGTTACAGTACACTGTATGCAGACCATGTATACCTCCATACAGTCAGCATATTACAGCACAGTTACAGTACATATATGCAGACCATGTATACCTCCATACAGTCAGCATATTACAGCACAGTTACAGTACATATATGCAGACCATGTATACCTCCATACAGTCAGCATATTACGGCACAGTTACAGTACATATATGCAGACCATGTATACCGCCATACAGTCAGCATATTACAGCACAGTTACAGTACACTATATGCAGACCATGTATACCTCCATACAGTCAGCATATTACAGCACAGTTACAGTACACTATATGCAGACCATGTATACCTCCATACAGTCAGCATATTACAGCACAGTTACAGTACATATATGCAGACCATGTATACCTCCATACAGTCAGCATATTACAGCACAGTTACAGTACACTATATACAGACCATGTATACCTCCATACAGTCAGCATATTACGGCACAGTTACAGTACATATATACAGACCATGTATACCTCCATACAGTCAGCATATTACAGCACAGTTACAGTACACTCAGTGACTCACAGGGGACCTCTTCTCTGATTGGCGTCTTCCTCTTTGGTTGTTTTCCCCACTTGGCCCCGGCTGTCATGATGACGTCTTCTGGTCACCGCTCATCTCCACCGGATCTGTCAGACACACATCTTAGGCTCTGTACATAACACCACCTGCCCACCTCTATACAAGCTGCCCATCCATAGTGCCCCAAATGGTTATAACGCCCCCTTCTGTAGCCCATGCAGTATTAAATCAACCTTAATTCCAGAGCGCTACTATAATAGTGTCCCAAATAGTATATCCCCCAATAGTGCCCCCTATAGTAGGTAACTCCTCCTTGTACTGCCAGATATACTATATACTCCCCCAATAGTGCCCCCTATAGTAGGTAACTCCTCCTTGTACTGCCAGATATACTATATACTCCCCCAGTAGTGCCCCCTATAGTAGGTTATCCCTCCATATACTAGTTAAAGCCCCTTACCGCCTCTTCCCAGCGTCGCTCCACTGCTGCTTGTACATCACATTGCTAATGTTAGGGGCCCTGTGGCCGTTCCTGGGCCCCCACTGCACCATTTGCCCCTGCATGTTGCCTCCTACACTCATGCGCACTTAAGACTAATTTACAGATTTTTTAGGATTAAAGTAAAAAAAAACATTGTGATTTACAAGCATCGGAGGAGGGACGCTGGGAAGAGGAGGTAAGGGGCTACCAGGAGCCATCAGCAGCTTCAATTACAGCAGTTTTCCTTTAATTCCAACTGGGCATCTTATAATATTTCCATTATACAGGATGCTGGGAAAGCTGAGTGACCCCCATTATACAGGATGCCAGGGAAGCTGAGTGACCCCCATTATACAGGATGCCAGGGAAGCTGAGTCACCCCATTATACAGGATGCTGGGAAGCTGAGTGACCCCATTATACAGGATGCCAGGAAAGCTGAGTGACCCCATTATACAGGATGTCAGGGAGGCTGAGTGACCCCCATTGTACAGGATGCCCGGAAAGCTGAGTGACCCCATTACACAGGATGCCAGGGAGGATGAGTGACCCCATTACACAGGATGCCAGGGAAGCTGAGTGACCCCATTACACAGGATGCCAGGGAGGATGAGTGACCCCATTATACAGGAAGCTAGGGAAGCTGAGTGACCCCATTATACAGGATGCTGGGAAAGCTGTGTGACCCCAATATACAGGATGCTGGGAAAGCTGTGTGACCCCATTATACAGGATGCTGGGAAGCTGTGTGACCCCATTATACAGGATGCCAGGAAGGCTGTGTGACCCCATTATACAGGATGCCAGGGAAGCTGAGTGACCCCATTATACAGGATGCCAGGGAAGCTGAGTGACCCCATTATACAGGATGCTGGGAAAGCTGTGTGACCCCATTATACAGGATGCCGGGAAAGCTGTGTGACCCCATTATACAGGATGCCAGGGAAGCTGAGTGACCCCATTATACAGGATGCCAGGGAAGCTGAGTGACCCCATTATACAGGATGTCAGGGAGGCTGAGTGACCCCCATTATACAGGATGCCCGGAAAGCTGAGTGACCCCATTACACAGGATGGCAGGGAAGCTGAGTGATCCCATTATACAGGATGCCAGGGAAGCTGAGTGACCCCATTATACAGGATGCCAGGAAAGCTGTGTGACCCCCATTATACAGGATGCTGGGAAAGCTGAGTGACCCCCATTATACAGGATGCCAGGGAGGATGAGTGACCCCATTATACAGGATGCCAGGGAGGCTGAGTGACCCCATTATACAGGATGCCAGGGAAGCTGAGTGACCCCAGTATACAGGAAGCTGGGAAAGCTGTGTGACCCTTATTATACAGGATGCCAGGGAAGCTGAGTGACCCCATTATACAGGATGCCAGGAAAGCTGAGTGACCCCATTATACAGGATCCCAGGGAAGCTGAGTGACCCCATTATACAGGATGCCAGGGAAGCTGAGTGACCCCCATTATACAGGATGCTGGGAAAGCTGAGTGACCCCATTATACAGGATGCCAGGAAAGCTGAGTGACCCCATTATACAGGATCCCAGGGAAGCTGAGTGACCCCCATTATACAGGATGCCAGGGAGGATGAGTGACCCCATTATACAGGATGCCAGGGAAGCTGAGTGACCCCATTATACAGGATGCCAGAGAGGCTGAGTGACCCCATTATACAGGATGCCAGGGAAGCTGAGTGACCCCATTATACAGGATACCAGGGAAGCTGAGTGACCCCATTATACAGGATGCCAGGGAAGCTGAGCCTGAGTGACCCCATTATACAGGATGCCAGGGAAGCTGAGCCTGAGTGACCCCATTATACAGGATGCCAGGGAAGCTGGTGACCCCATTATACAGGATGCCAGGAAAGCTGAGTGACCCCATTATTCAGGATGCCAGGGAAGCTGAGTGACCCCATTATACAGGATGCCAGGGAAGCTGAGTGACCCCATTATTCAGGATGCCAGGGAAGCTGAGTGACCCCATTATACAGGATGCCAGGGAAGCTGAGTGACCCCATTATACAGGATGCCAGGGAAGCTGAGTGACCCCATTATACAGGATGCCAGGGAAGCTGAGTGACCCCATTATACAGGATGCCAGGGAAGCTGTGTGACCCCCATTATACAGGATGCCAGGGAAGCTGTGTGACCCCATTATACAGGATGCCGGGAAGCTGGTGACCCCATTATACAGGATGCCAGGGAAGCTGTGTGACCCCATTATACAGGATGCCAGGGAAGCTGTGTGACCCCCAATATACTTACCATCCTTCCAGTTGTCCATGGCTTCTCTCCTCCTCTGGCCCTGTGTACTTTGCTGGTTAGTTAGCCTCGCGGTGGGGGCAGAGGGCGGGGCTTGTTGTGAAGGGGACATACCCGGGACTATTGACAACTATGGAGAGGGGACATGGCTCCCAGGCTGTGGCTCTCCTGCGGCTATAGGACGCGCCGGTGCATGACGTCACTGGCCTGTGCCTGGAGCTACTTCTCTCTCAGCGCAGCTCCCAGGGGGCCCTGTGTGTATTCCCAGAGCGAGGCTGCAGACAGCACCACACCGAGGCCCAGCAGACAGCGCCACCCACTGGACAGTGAGCTTCTCCTCCTCCTGCATTAATGCACAGTGTGCAATAAGTGTGTGACAGTTTAGTGTCCGGCAGCGGCCTGAAGCAGCTTATTAAGCAGCAGGACTGCTCCGGGCCGCTGCTGGAGTCAGGGCCGCTGCCAGACACTAAACTGCCACACACTGGTAATAGTGCCAAATTACATTTTCAGCCCAGCGGCCCACAGACTGACAATCAGGGCAGCCCAGCGGGCATTTGCCAGATCGGCCAGATGTCAGTCCGGGCCTGCTGTCACCACAGCGGAGAAGAACAGTTCTCAGGGCGCAGGGTCAGAAATACAACCACCCATAGCCCCCCGGCCAATAATCATCCCAACAACTCCCCTATTACCCGTGACAGCAATGAAAAATGTGTGCAGACTATCACACCACCAAGCCCGACTCCTCCGTGATCTACATGCTGACCAGAGCTTTATGGGTGGTCAGGCATGAGAAGGAAGCATTGATTTACCTTTGAGGAACAGCTTGGACCATCTTTGGCAGGCAGACTGCAGCTTGCAGGTACACAGCCCAGGACCTCACAGACTCCCTGGCTCCTATGTTCCATCCTGATCAAGCTGTTACTAGAGACAGATTTCCCCTGCCGACAGGAAGTGGACAGCAGAGAAAAGAAACACCAACTGGCCAAGCCTTGAGAGCTGCTCTTCTGGGTCTAATAAAGTGATTTACAGATAGATCAGAAATCATACTGGTGAAATTGTCTGAAATAAGCGACCATTTAACTTAAGGATGGGAAAGTGTGTGTGTGGCCCCAGTCATTTTATCTGATACACAGTAACTGACCCTCACATCATACAGCAGATGAAGGCACTTGTAGGGCAGCCCCCCCCCCCCCGCAGGGAGCAGACTCATGGGGTGCAGCGCTCACTATACAGGAAAGGAATGATAAGAGGCAGTCCTGTCATCTGTCCACCATTAGTCTTCTTCATCCTCGTTCTCCTCCAGAGTCATCCTGCGGTCCACTGCCCGATCCCCCGACACCCGCTGTATGGAGACAATCCCACTCAGCAGAGCGTAGCTGATCATGGCCAGCAGACCCACCGCCACAGACAGGATCTGGTTGCGCCTTTTGTTGGGCTCCTCCTCACAATCTGGAGACTCGGCCGTCGGGCTCTTTGGGGAGATGCGAGGGAAGGTCTCTGCAGGGACACAAGCACAAGGTTATCAGGGGCCCCTGGGCACGGGAGCGGCTCAGGGCCAAAGCAGCTCATAGTCACCTCCATCCCGAGTGAAGTAAATGCTGACGATGGAGTCACAATACTGGCACAGGTTAGGGAGGGATTTCAGGTGTTGCTGCAGTCGCCCACTGGGCAGTTTTATGTAGAGGATAAGGGCCAAATGACTAAAAATGTGGGCGTCAAGAGAGGCCGGCCTGCAAGGAGACAGGAGTCAGGTCATCAGACAAGAGAACCCACCCTAGAGTGGCCTGAGGGGGTCATCCCACACCACAGGACCACTTACGAGTCTCCGAAGAAGAATCTGTGCGCTCCTAGTCGCTGTGAGAGGAGGGTCAGACACTCCTGGGCGTCCATGTACAGCTGTGGGGGAGAGAGTCTGGATTACTGCTCTGGAGCCATACCCATCCACTGCCCTGATCCCACAAAAACTACACACCGCCATAACACAGCTATCCTCAGCCCCAATCACACCACAACCATCCACCTCCCTGGCTCTACCACAACCATCCACCGCCCCAACCCTACCACAATCATCCACTGCCCCGACCCCACCCCACCACAACCATCCACCGCCCTGACCCCACCACAATCATCCACTGCCCCGACCCCACCACAACCATCCACCTCCCTAGCTCTACCACCATCATCCACTGCCCCGACCCCACCCCACCACAACCATCCACCGCCCTGACCCCACCACAACCATCCACCGCCCTGACCCCACCACAATCATCCACCGCCCTGACCCCACCACAATCATCCACCGCCCCCACCCCACCACAACCATCCACCGCCCTGACCCCACCACAATCATCCACAGCCCCGACCACACCCCACCACAACCATCCACCGCCCTGACCCCACCACAATCATCCACTGCCCCCACCCCACCATAACCATCCACCGCCCCAACCCTACCACAACCATCCACCTCCCTAGCTCTACCACAACCATCCACCGCCCTGACCCCACCACAATCATCCACTGCCCCGACCCCACCCCACCACAACCATCCACTGCCCCGACCCCACCACAACCATCCACCTCCCTAGCTCTACCACAACCATCCACCTCCCTAGCTCTACCACAACCATCCACCGCCCCAACCCTACCACAACCATCCACCTCCCTAGCTCTACCACAATCATCCACTGCCCCGACCCCACCCCACCACAACCATCCACCGCCCTGACCCCACCACAATCATCCACCGCCCCGACCCCACCACAACCATCCACCGCCCCCACCCCACCACAAACATCCACCGCCCTGACCCCACCACAATCATCCACTGCCCCGACCCCACCCCACCACAACCATCCACCGCCCTGACCCCACCACAATCATCCACTGCCCCGACCCCACCACAACCATCCACCGCCCCGACCCCACCACAACCATCCACCGCCCCCACCCCACCACAAACATCCACCGCCCTGACCCCACCACAATCATCCACTGCCCCGACCCCACCTCACCACAACCATCCACCGCCCCAACCACAACCATCCACCACCCCAACCCTGCCATGACTACCACAATCATCCACTGCCCCCACCCCACCACAACCATCCACCGCCCTGACCCCACCACAATCATCCACTGCCCCGACCCCACCCCACCACAACCATCCACCGCCCTGACCCCACCACAATCATCCACTGCCCCGACCCCACCCCACCACAACCATCCACCGCCCTGACCCCACCACAATCATCCACTGCCCCCACCCCACCACAACCATCCACCGCCCCGACCCCACCACAACCATCCACCGCCCCAACCACAACCATCCACCACCCCAACCCTGCCATGACTACCACAATCATCCACTGCCCCCACCCCACCACAACCATCCACCGCCCTGACCCCACCACAATCATCCACAGCCCCGACCCCACCCCACCACAACCATCCACCGCCCTGACCCCACCACAATCATCCACTGCCCCGACCCCACCCCACCACAACCATCCACCGCCCTGACCCCACCACAATCATCCACTGCCCCCACCCCACCACAACCATCCACCGCCCCGACCCCACCACAACCATCCACCACCCCAACCACAACCATCCACCGCCCCAACCCTGCCATGACTACCACAATCATCTACTGCCCCCACCCCAGCACAACCATCCACCGCCCCGACTCCACCACAATCATCCACTTCCCCCACCCCACCACAACCATCCACCTCCCTGGCTCTACCACAACCATCCACCGCCCCAACCCTACCACAATCATCCACCGCCCCGACCCCACCACGACCATCCACCGCCTCGACCCCACCACAATCATCCACTGCCCCCACCCCACCATCCACCTCCCTGACTGTACCACAACCATCCACTGCCCCAACCCCACCACAATCATCCACCTCCCTGGCTCTACCACAACCATCCACCGCCCCAACCCTACCACAATCATCCACTGCCCCGACCCCACCCACCACAACCATCCACCGCCCTGACCCCACCACAATCATCCACTGCCCCGACCCCACCCCACCACAACCATCCACCGCCCTGACCCCACCACAATCATCCACTGCCCCCACCCCACCACAACCATCCACCACCCCCACCACAACCATCCACCGCCCCGACCCCACCCCAACCACAACCATCCACCGCCCCAACCCTGCCATGACTACCACAATCATCCACTGCCCCCACCCCACCACAATCATCCACTGCCCCCACCCCACCACAACCATCCACCTCCCTGGCTCTACCACAACCATCCACCGCCCCAACCCTACCACAATTATCCACCGCCCCGACCCCACCCCACCACAACCATCCACCGCCCTGACCCCACCACAATCATCCACTGCCCCCACCCCACCATAACCATCCACCGCCCCGACCCCACCTCACCACAACCATCCACCACCCCAACCACAACCATCCACCGCCCCAACCCTGCCATGACTACCACAATCATCCACTGCCCCCACCCCACCACAATCATCCACTGCCCCCACCCCAGCACAACCATCCACCGCCCCAACTCCACCACAATCATCCACTGCCCCCACCCCACCACAACCACCCACCTCCCTGGCTCTACCACAACCATCCACCGCCCCAACCCTACCACAATCATCCACCGCCCCGACCCCACCCCACCACAACCATCCACCGCCTCGACCCCACCACAATCATCCACTGCCCCCACCCCACCACAACCATCCACCTCCCTGACTGTACCACAACCATCCACCGCCCCAACCCTACCACAATCATCCACTGCGCCGACCCCACCCCACCACAACCATCCACCGCCCCGACCCCACCACAATCATCCACCTCCCTGGCTCTACCACAACCATCCACCGCCCCAACCCTACCACAATCATCCACTGCCCCGACCCCACCCCACCACAACCATCCACCGCCCTGACCCCACCACAATCATCTACTGCCCCCACCACAACCATCCACCGCCCCCACCCCACCACAACCATCCACCGCCCCGACCCCACCTCACCACAACCATCCACCACCCCAACCACAACTACCACAACCATCCACCACCCCAACCCCGCTATGACTACCACAACCATCCACCGCCCCAACCCCACCACAACCATCCACCGCCCCGACTCCACCTCACCCATCCACCACCCCAACTCTGCCACAACCATCCACCACCCCAACCCTGCCACAACCATCCACCGCCCCAACCCCGCCATGACTACCACAATCATCCAACACCCCGACCCCACCACAACCATCCACCGCCCCCACCACAACCATCCACCGCCCCAACCACAACTACCACAACCATTCACCACCCCATCCCCACCACAACCATCCACGACCCCACAAGTACCACAATCATCTACCACCCTGACCCCACCACAACTAACACTATCATCTATCGCTCTGACCCCACCCTAACCATCCACCGCCCCAACCATCCACCGCCCTGACCCCGCCACGACTACCACAATCATCCACCGCCCTGACCCGGCCACAACTACCACAACCATCCACCGCCCCAACCCTGCCACAACTACCCCAATCATCCACCGCCCAGACCCCACCCTAACCATCCACTGCCCGACCACGCCACAACTACCACAACCATCCACCGCCCGACCCTGCCACAACTACCACAACTACCCACCACCCTGACCCCACCCCCAACCCAACCATTCACCAACCTGACTCCAACTTCTTCAGGGCCCCTGTCCTCCACGGCCTTTTCTTCAGGATCATCATCTTCCAGGGCCCCTATTGTCCTCCTGCCCACCTCTAACCTGGTTTTCTGTACCCCCACCCACCTCTATTCCACTACCCCCTTACTTCTGTAGGGACTTGACCTCCCACCACAGAGCTCCCCACCTGCTTCTCCAACACCTCATCGTCCTCCCGCCAGCTCTCCCCCCGAATGAGCTGCAGACGCTCCAAGTGCCTCTTGTGCATCTGGTTTGGGATAAAGAAGTTGAGTGGGAAAGGAATGGTCTCGGCGTACCACTTGCGGGTATGGTCCACGTAGTTCTTGGCATCTACCCAGAAGGTGTGAATCTGATGGAGAAGATGAAACATCCCTTGTTCAATAACATGACGCTATGGTGTAATGCTAAAGGGGTCTGTGGGACTCACCAGGGCGGGCAGCAGCTTCTCCTCCAGCAGAGAGATGAAGGCCATGGTGTCCGCTCCTTGCTTGGCAGACAGGTCATAATCTGCGTTATATTTCTGGAGACACAACAAACAGGTAACATGTAGAGGGGTCTGATGCCACACATCCAGGGCAGGAGGACCCCTCTCTGTGTTGCCACTGACCTGCTTCTTGAGATGGGTGATAATGTTATTGGTGTGGAAGACAACCCCTTCATCTGGAGTCCTCAGGGCAGGGAGCTGACCTGGAATTACAAGCACGTCAGAGTCAGCGGGCACACGGGGGGCCATGTGTTACATAGGTGTGTGATGGCTACATGTACCTGAGGGGCTCCGCCAGGGGTTCGACAGCTTATGCACTTTCAGTGGAGCTCCCGAAAACTTGGCATAGGTCTAGGGAAAAAAAAAAAAAGTTATAGGGGAGCAAAGACAATGAACGGGGTCCCCCGGCAGCCTCCTGCAGGGGCTGATAACACGGGGCTCCACCAGAAGCCTTTACTGCCAGCTCAGCGGCCCAGTCTGGAGGGGAAATTTCCTGCCCCCGTGGTAACACCGTCTTATAAAAAGGTCACCCCTATCGTCTGGTGCCAAGGTGGGAATGTACACCAGAGCCCACGGCCTCGACAGTCAGCGCACACGTGCCATAATTACAGGGTTAACACCGAGGTTCCTGCCAGTTTCTACCACAGTGAAACATTGGGGAGTGGGCACCTCAAAAATCACAAAGGACTCTACCCTTCAGGATACTGGGAAAGCTGGGTGAGAGGGGCCCTCAGCAAGGGGGATCATTCCATCCTCCGCAGCCACCCTGTTAACCCCTCGCTCCCCAGGGGAAGGTGACCCCCGGCTCCAGAGGCTGAGGAAGCCGAGGAGAGGAATTCCTGGCTGACCGCGCTCTAATAGTCCCAGCCGGCAGCAGACTTTCCACTCTGGAAAATACGGGCAGATCCGGCAGCGTTTCCACACAGGCTTAGTCTCTGCAAACATCCCACAGCCGCGGCGGACAACGGCCACATTCTACCCGCAGGAGACAGAGGAGACGAGCGCTGCCTGTCCATCACTTCACAACCACGCCATTCATCTAGAGCGAGCCTCCCTGAGCAAACACATCCATCTGCCTGTAATACACAGATCATATACCTGTACTATACATATCATACACACATCCATCTGCCTGTAATATACAGATAATACACCCATCCATCTGCCTGTAATATACAGATCATATACCTGTAATATACATATCATACACCCATCCATCTGACTGTAATACACAGATCATATACCTGTACTATACATATCATACACCCATCCATCTGCCTGTAATATACAGATAATACACCCATCCATCTGCCTGTAATATACAGATCATATACCTGTAATATACATATCATACACCCATCCATCTGCCTGTAATATACAGATAATACACCCATCCATCTGCCTGTAATATACAGATAATACACCCATCCATCTGCCTGTAATACACAGATCATATACCTGTACTATACATATCATACACCCATCCATCTGCCTGTAATATACAGATAATACACCCATCCATCTGCCTGTAATACACAGATCATATACCTGTAATATACATATCATACACCCATCCATCTGCCTGTAATATATAGATAATACACCCATCCATCTGCCTGTAATACACAGATCATATACCTGTAATATACATATCATACACCCATCCATCTGCCTGTAATATACATATCATACACCCATCCATCTGCCTGTAATATACAGATAATACACCCATCCATCTGCCTGTAATATACAGATAATACACCCATCCATCTGCCTGTAATATACAGATCATATACCTGTAATATACATATCATACACCCATCCATCTGCCTGTAATATACATATCATACACCCATCCATCCGCCTGTAATACACAGATCATATACATGTAATATACATATCATACACCCATCCATCTGCCTGTAATACACAGATCATATACCTGTAATATACATATCATACACCCATCCATCTGCCTGTAATATACAGATAATACACCCATCCATCTGCCTGTAATACAGATAATACACCCATCCATCTGCCTGTAATACACAGATCATATACCTGTAATATACATATCATACACCCATCCATCTGCCTGTAATATACATACAATACACCCATCCATCTGCCTGTAATATACAGATCATACACCCATCCATCTGCCTGTAATATACAGATCATATACCTGTAATATACAGATCATACACACATCCATCTGCCTGTAATATACATATCATACACCTATCCATCTGCCTGTAATACACAGATCATATACCTGTAATATACATATCATACACCCATCCATCTGCCTGTAATATACATACAATACACCCATCCATCTGCCTGTAATATACAGATCATACACCCATCCATCTGCCTGTAATATACAGATCATATACCTGTAATATACAGATCATACACACATCCATCTGCCTGTAATATACATATCATACACCTATCCATCTGCCTGTAATACACAGATCATATACCTGTAATATACATATCATACACCCATCCATCTGCCTGAAATATACAGATAATACACCCATCCATCTGCCTGTAATATACAGATCATATACCTGTAATATACAGATCATACACCCATCCATCTGCCTGTAATATACAGATAATACACCCATCCATCTGCCTGTAATATGTATATTATATATGATATGGTATATGATCTGTATATTACAGGCAGATGGATGGGTGTATTATCTGTATATTACAGGCAGATGGATGGGTGTATGATATACAGATCATATACCTGTAATATACATATCATACACCCATCCATTTGCCTGTAATATACAGATCATATACCTGTAATATACATATCATATACCCATCCATCTGCCTGTAATAAAGATAATACACCCATCCATCTGCCTGTAATACACAGATCATATACCTGTAATATACATATCATACACCTATCCATCTGCCTGTAATATACATATCATACACCCATCCATCCGCCTGTAATATACAGATCATATACCTGTAATATACATATCATACACCCATCCATCTGCCTGTAATATACATATCATACACCCATCCATCTGCCTGTAGTACAGATAATACACCCATCCATCCGCCTGTAATACACAGATCATATACCTGTAATATACATATCATACACCCATCCATCTGCCTGTAATAAAGATAATACACCCATCCATCCGCCTGTAATACACAGATCATATACCTGTAATATACATATCATACACCCATCTATCTGCCTGTAATACACAGATCATATACCTGTAATATACATATCATACACCCATCCATCTGCCTGTAATACACAGATAATACATCCATCCATCTACCTGTAATACACAGATCATATACCTGTAATATACATATCATACACCCATCCATCTGTCCATCTGCCTGTAATACACAGATAATACACCCATCCATCTACCTGTAATACACAGATCATATACCTGTAATATACATATCATACACCCATCCATCCGCCTGTAATATACATATCATACACCCATCCATCCGCCTGTAATATACAGATCATATACCTGTAATATACATATCATACACCCATCCATCTGCCTGTAATACACAGATCATATACCTGTAATATACATATCATACACCCATCCATCTGCCTGTAATATACATATCATACACCCATCCATCTGCCTGTAATATACAGATCATATACCTGTAATATACATATCATACACCCATCCATCCGCCTGTAATATACATATCATACACCCATCCATCTGCCTGTAATATACAGATCATATACCTGTAATATACATATCATACACCCATCCATCCGCCTGTAAAATACAGATCATATACCTGTAATATACATATCATACACCCATCCATCTGCCTGTAATATACAGATCATATACCTGTAATATACATATCATACACCCATCCATCCGCCTGTAAAATACAGATCATATACCTGTAATATACATATCATACACCCATCCATCTGCCTGTAATATACAGATCATATACCTGTAATATACATATCATACACACATCCATCAGCCTGTAATATACATATCATACACCCATCCATCTGCCTGTAATATACAGATCATATACCTGTAATATACATATCATACACCCATCCATCTGCCTGTAATATACATATCATACACCCATCCATCTGCCTGTAATACACAGATCATATACCTGTAATATACATATCATACACCCATCCATCTGCCTGTAATATACATATCATACACCCATCCATCCGCCTGTAATACACAGATCATATACCTGTAATATACATATCATACACCCATCCATCTGCCTGTAATACACAGATCATATACCTGTAATATACATATCATACACCCATCCATCAGCCTGTAATACAGATAATACACCCATCCATCTGCCTGTAATACAGATAATACACCCATCCATCCGCCTGTAATACACAGATCATATACCTGTAATATACATATCATACACCCATCCATCTGCCTGTAATATACAGATAATACACCCATCCATCTGCCTGTAATACACAGATCATATACCTGTAATATACATATCATACACCCATCCATCTGCCTGTAATACACAGATCATATACCTGTAATATGCATATCATACACTGATCCATTCGCCTGTAATATACAGATCATATACCTGTAATATACATATCATACACCCATCCATCCGCCTGTAATATACAGATCATATACCTGTAATATACATATCATACACCCATCCATCTGCCTGTAATATACATATCATACACCCATCCATCTGCCTGTAATACAGATAATACACCTATCCATCCGCCTGTAATACACAGATCATATACCTGTAATATACATATCATACACTGAGCCATTCGCCAGTAATATACAGATCATATACCCATCAATGCGCCTGTAATACATATAATACAACCATCCATCCGCATGTAATATACATCAACACCCATCCATCCACCTGTAATATACAAATAATATACCCATCCATCTGCCTGTAATATAAAAATACACCCATTCATCTACCTGTAATATACAGATAATACACCCATCCAAACGTGTGTCTCTCTCTCTCATGTCTCTCTCTCTCCCCTGTCCTCCCTCCCTCTCTCTCCTGTCCTCCCTCCCTCTCTCTCCTGTCCTCCCTCCCTCTCTCTCCTGTCCTCCCCTCCCTCTCTCTCCTGTCCTCCCCTCCCTCTCTCTCCCCTGTCCTCCCTCCCTCTCTCCTGTCCTCCCTCCCTCTCTCCCCTGCCCTCCCTCCCTCTCCTGTCCTCCCTCCCTCTCTCTCCTGTCCTCCCTCCCTCTCTCTCCTGTCCTCCCTCCCTCTCTCTCCTGTCCTCCCTCCCTCTCTCTCCTGTCCTCCCTCCCTCTCTCTCTCCTGTCCTCCCCCCCTCTCTCTCCTGTCCTCCCTCCCTCTCTCTCCTGTCCTCCCTCCCTCTCTCTCCTGTCCTCCCTCCCTCCCTCTCTCTCCTGTCCTCCCTCCCTCTCTCTCCTGTCCTCCCTCCCTCTCTCTCCTGTCCTCCCTCCCCATCTCCCTCTCTCTCCTGTCCTCCCTCCCTCCCTCTCCTGTCCTCCCTCCCTCCCTCTCCTGTCCTCCCTCCCTCCCTCTCCTGTCCTCCCTCCCTCTCTCTCCTCCCTCTCTCTCCTCCCTCTCTCTCCTGTCCTCCCCTCCCTCTCTCTCCTGTCCTCCCTCCCTCCCCTCTCTCCTGTCCTCCCTCTCTCCCCTGTCCTCCCTCCCTCTCTCTCCTGTCCTCCCTCCCTCTCTCTCCTGTCCTCCCTCCCTCTCTCTCCTGCCCTCCCTCCCTCTCTCTCCTGTCCTCCCCTCCCTCTCTCTCCTGTCCTCCCTCCCTCCCCTCTCTCCTGTCCTCCCTCTCTCTCCTATCCTCCCTCCCTCTCTCTCCTGCCCTCCCTCCCTCTCTCTCCTGTCCTCCCTCCCTCTCTCTCCTGTCCTCCCTCCCTCTCTCTCCTGTCCTCCCTCCCTCTCTCTCCTGTCCTCCCTCCTTCTCTCTCCTGTCCTCCCTCCCTCTCTCTCCTGTCCTCCCTCCCTCCCTCTCCTCCCTCTCCTGTCCTCCCTCCCTCTCTCTCCTGTCCTCCCTCCCTCTCTCTCCTGCCCTCCCTCCCTCTCTCTCCTGTCCTCCCTCCCTCTCTCTCCTGTCCTCCCTCCCTCCCTCTCCTCCCTCTCCTGTCCTCCCTCCCTCTCTCTCCTGTCCTCCCTCCCTCTCTCTCCTGTCCTCCCTCCCTCTCTTTCTCTCCTGTCCTCCCTCCCTCTCTCTCCTGTCCTCCCTCCCTCTCTCTCCTGTCCTCCCTCCCTCTCTCTCCTGTCCTCCCTCCCTCTCTCTCCTGTCCTCCCTCCCTCTCTCTCCTGTCCTCCCTCCCTCTCTCTCCTGTCCTCCCTCCCTCTCTCTCCTGTCCTCCCTCCCTCTCTCTCTCCTGTCCTCCCTCCCTCTCTCTCCTGTCCTCCCTCCCTCTCTCTCCTGTCCTCCCTCCCTCTCTCTCTCCTGTCCTCCCTCCCTCTCTCTCCTGTCCTCCCTCCCTCTCTCTCTCCTGTCCTCCCTCCCACCCTCTCTCTCCTGTCCTCCCTCTCTCTCTCCTGTCCTCCCTCCCTCCCTCTCTCTCCTGTCCTCCCTCCCTCTCCCCTGTCCTCCCTCCCTCTCTCTCCTGTCCTCCCCTCCCTCTCTCTCCTGTCCTCCCCTCCCTCTCTCTCCTGTCCTCCCTCCCTCCCTCTCTCTCCTGTCCTCCCTCCCTCTCCCCTGTCCTCCCTCCCTCTCTCTCCTGTCCTCCCCTCCCTCTCTCTCCTGTCCTCCCCTCCCTCTCTCTCCTGTCCTCCCCTCCCTCTCTCTCCTGTCCTCCCTCCCCTCTCTCCTGTCCTCCCTCCCTCTCCTGTCCTCCCTCCCTCTCCTGTCCTCCCTCCCTCTCTCTCCTGTCCTCCCTCCCTCTCTCTCCTGCCCTCCCTCCCTCTCTCTCCTGTCCTCCCTCCCTCCCTCTCCTGCCCTCCCTCCCTCTCTCTCCTGTCCTCCCTCCCTCCCTCCCTCTCCTCTCTCTCCTGTCCTCCCTCCCTCTCTCTCCTGTCCTCCCTCCCTCTCTTTCTCTCCTGTCCTCCCTCCCTCTCTTTCTCTCCTGTCCTCCCTCCCTCTCTCTCCTGTCCTCCCTCCCTCTCTCTCCTGTCCTCCCTCCCTCTCTTTCTCTCCTGTCCTCCCTCCCTCTCTCTCCTGTCCTCCCTCCCTCTCTCTCCTGTCCTCCCTCCCTCTCTCTCCTGTCCTCCCTCCCTCTCTCTCCTGTCCTCCCTCCCTCTCTCTCTCCTGTCCTCCCTCCCTCTCTCTCCTGTCCTCCCTCCCTCTCTCTCTCCTGTCCTCCCTCCCTCGCTCTCCTGTCCTCCCTCCCTCTCTCTCTCCTGTCCTCCCTCCCACCCTCTCTCTCCTGTCCTCCCTCTCTCTCTCCTGTCCTCCCTCCCTCCCTCTCTCTCCTGTCCTCCCTCCCTCTCCCCTGTCCTCCCTCCCTCTCTCTCCTGTCCTCCCCTCCCTCTCTCTCCTGTCCTCCCCTCCCTCTCTCTCCTGTCCTCCCTCCCTCCCTCTCTCTCCTGTCCTCCCTCCCTCTCCCCTGTCCTCCCTCCCTCTCTCTCCTGTCCTCCCCTCCCTCTCTCTCCTGTCCTCCCCTCCCTCTCTCTCCTGTCCTCCCCTCCCTCTCTCTCCTGTCCTCCCTCCCCTCTCTCCTGTCCTCCCTCCCCTCTCTCCCCTGTCCTCCCTCCCTCTCTCTCCTGTCCTCCCTCTCTCCCCTGTCCTCCCTCCCTCTCTCCCCTGTCCTCCCTCCCTCTCTCTCCTGTCCTCCCTCCCTCTCTCTCCTGTCCTCCCTCCCTCTCTCTCCTGTCCTCCCCCCCCTCTCTCTCCTGTCCTCCCTCCCTCTCTCTCCTGTCCTCCCTCCCTCCCTCTCTCTCCTGTCCTCCCTCCCTCTCTCTCCTGTCCTCCCTCCCTCTCTCTCCTGTCCTCCCTCCCCATCTCCCTCTCTCTCCTGTCCTCCCTCCCTCTCTCTCCTGTCCTCCCCCCCTCTCTCTCCTGTCCTCCCTCCCTCTCTCTCCTGTCCCTCCCTCCCTCCCTCTCTCTCCTGTCCTCCCTCCCTCCCTCTCTCTCCTGTCCTCCCTCCCTCTCTCTCCTGTCCTCCCTCCCTCTCTCTCCTGTCCTCCCTCCCCATCTCCCTCTCTCTCCTGTCCTCCCTCCCTCTCTCTCCTGTCCTCCCCCCCTCTCTCTCCTGTCCTCCCTCCCTCTCTCTCCTGTCCTCCCTCCCTCCCTCTCTCTCCTGTCCTCCCTCCCTCCCTCTCTCTCCTGTCCTCCCTCCCTCTCTCTCCTGTCCTCCCTCCCTCTCTCTCCTGTCCTCCCTCCCTCTCTCTCCTGTCCTCCCTCCCTCCCTCTCTCTCCTGTCCTCCCTCCCTCTCTCTCCTGTCCTCCCTCCCTCTCTCTCCTGTCCTCCCTCCCTCTCTCTCCTGTCCTCCCTCTCTCTCTCCCCTGTCCTCCCTCCCTCTCTCTCCTGTCCTCCCTCCCTCTCTCTCCTGCCCTCCCTCCCTCTCTCTCCTGTCCTCCCTCTCTCTCTCCCCTGTCCTCCCTCCCTCTCTCTCCTGTCCTCCTTCCCCATCTCCCTCTCTCTCCTGTCCTCCCTCCCTCTCTCCTGTCCTCCCTCCCTCTCTCTCCTGTCCTCCCTCCCTCTCTCTCCTGTCCTCCCTCCCTCTCTCTCCTGTCCTCCCTCCCCATCTCTCTCTCTCTCCTGTCCTCCCTCCCCATCTCCCTCTCTCCTCATGTCCTCCCTCCCGTTCTCTTCATGTCCCTCTCTCCCCGTCTCCTCTTACCAGCACAGTCAGACAGTCCAGGTCCACACTAGGCAGCCCCCAGTCTCCTTTCCAGCAGTACAGCTCCATGGGCGCCGCCATCTTGTTATACTGTGGCCCCGCCCACACCCACGTGACCGCCCCATGCTCTGGGGCTTTAGGTAGTTGTGTGGATGGGGGGGGGGGTCTGTCATGGCGACCAATGAAGTGTCCCCTTTCACATTCCAGTGGCAGGTTATTTAGTGAATGCCGCGAGATGATTGGTTGATGTGGTCTCCATGACAACAGCTGTGTGCCCCCTCTCCCGTCGTGTAGCCACCGCAGCGAGGTATCACACGAAAGGATTAGATACCATACCATATACCGATAAGATAAGCTGTAGGGCTCAACACAGTATCACAGGTGACAGGCTTACATACAGATGGTAGCACACATGTTGAGCTTAGATACCCCGCAGCAGCCAGTACCACACATGACAGGCTTACATACAGATGGTAGCACACATGGCGAGCTTAGATACACAGCTCAGCAGCCAGTACCACACATGACAGGCTTACATACAGATGGTACCACACATGGCGAGCTTAGATACACAGCTCAGCAGCCAGTACCACACATGGCAAACTTAGATACACAGCTAAGCCGCCAGTACCACGCATGACAGGCTTACATACAGATGGTATCACACATGACAGGCTTAGATACACAGCAGCCAGTACCACACATGGCAAGCTTAGGTACACAGCAGCTAGTATCACACATGACAGGCTTACATACAGATGGTACCACACATGACAGGCTTAGATACACATCTCAGCAGCCAGTACCACACATGACAGGCTTAGATACACAGCAGCCAGTCCCACACATGACAGGCTTAGATACACAGCTCAGCAGCCAGTACCACACATGACAGGCTTACATACAGATGGTACCACACATGACAGGCTTAGATACACAGCAGCCAGTCCCACACATGACAGGCTTAGATACACAGCTCAGCAGGCAGTACCACACATGACAGGCTTAGATACACAGCTCAGCAGCCAGTACCACACATGACAGACTTAGTTACACAGCAGCCAGTACCACACATGGCAGGCTTAGATACACAGCAGTCAGTACCACACATGACAGGCTTACATACAGATGGTACCACACATGACAGGCTTAGATACACAGCTCAGCAGCCAGTACCACACATGACAGGCTTACATAGAGATGGTACCACACATGACAGGCTTAGATACACAGCAGCCAGTACCACACATGACAGGCTTAGATACACAGCTCAGCAGCCAGTACCACACATGACAAGCTTAGATACACAGCAGCCAGTACCACACATGACAGGCTTACATACAGATGGTAGCACACATGTTGAGCTTAGATACACAGCTCAGCGGCCAGTACCACACATGACAGGCTTACATACAGATGGTAGCACACATGTTGAGCTTAGATACACAGCTCAGCGGCCAGTACCACACATGTTGAGCTTAGATACCCCGCAGCAGCCAGTACCACACATGACAGGCTTACATACAGATGGTACCACACATGGCGAGCTTAGATACACAGCTCAGCGGCCAGTACCACACATAACAGGCTTACATACAGATGGTACCACACATGACGAGCTTAGATACAAAGCTCAGCAGCCAGTACCACACATGGCGAGCTTAGATATAAAGCTCAGCAGCCAGTACCACACATGACAGGCTTAGATACACAGCTCAGCAGCCAGTACCACACATGACAGGCTTAGATACACAGCTCAGCAGCTAGAACCACACATGACAGGCTTACATACAGATGGTACCACACATGGCGAGCTTAGATACACAGCTCAGCAGCCAGTACCACACATGACAGGCTTACATACAGATGGTACCACACATGGCGAGCTTAGATACACAGCTCAGCGGCCAGTACCACACATGTTGAGCTTAGATACACAGCTCAGCAGCCAGTACCACACATGACAGGCTTACATAAAGATGGTACCACACATGGCGAGCTTAGATACAAAGCTCAGCAGCCAGTACCACACATGGCGAGCTTAGATACGGAGCTAAGCCACCAGTACCACACATGACAGGCTTAGATGCACAGCAGCCAGTACCACACATGGCAAACTTAGGTACACAGCTCAGCAGCCAGTACCACACATGACAGGCTTACATACAGATGGTACCACACATGGCGAGCTTAGATACACAGCTCAGCGGCCAGTACCACAAATGTTGAGCTTAGATACACAGCTCAGCAGCCAGTACCACACATGACAGGCTTACATATAGATGGTACCACACATGGCGAGCTTAGATACAAAGCTCAACAGCCAGTATCACACATGGCGAGCTTAGATACACAGCAGCCAGTACCACACATGGCAGGCTTACATACAGATGGTACCACACATGACAGGCTTAGATACACAGCAGCCAGTACCACACATTACAGGCTTACATACAGATGGTACCACACATGACAGGCTTAGATACACAGCAGCCAGTATCACACATGACAGGCTTAGATACAGATGGTACCACACATGGCGAGCTTAGATACACAGCTCAGCAGCCAGTACCACACATGACAGGCTTACATACAGATGGTACCGCACATGGCGAGCTTAGAAACACAGCTCAGCAGCCTGTACCACATATGACAGGCTTACATACAGATGGTACCACACATGGCGAGCTTAGATACACAGCTCAGCAGCCAGTACCACACATGGCAAACTTAGATACACAGCTAAGCCGCCAGTACCACACATGACAGGCTTACATACAGATGGTATCACACATGACAGGCTTAGATACACAGCAGCCAGTACCACACATGGCAAGCTTAGGTACACAGCAGCTAGTATCACACATGACAGGCTTACATACAGATGGTACCACAGATGACAGGCTTAGATACACAACTCAGCAGCCAGTACCACACATGACAGGCTTAGATACACAGCAGCCAGTCCCACACATGACAGGCTTAGATACACAGCTCAGCAGCCAGTACCACACATGACAGGCTTACATACAGATGGTACCACACATGACAGGCTTAGATACACAGCAGCCAGTCCCACACATGACAGGCTTAGATACACAGCTCAGCAGCCAGTACCACACATGACAGGCTTAGATACACAGCTCAGCAGCCAGTACCACACATGACAGACTTAGTTACACAGCAGCCAGTACCACACATGACAGGCTTAGATACACAGCAGCCAGTACCACACATGACAGGCTTACATACAGATGGTACCACACATGACAGGCTTAGATACACAGCAGCCAGTACCACACATGACAGGCTTAGATACACAGCTCAGCAGCCAGTACCACACATGACAAGCTTAGATACACAGCAGCCAGTACCACACATGACAGGCTTACATACAGGTGGTACCACACATGACAGGCTTAGATACACAACAGCCAGTATCACACATGACAGGCTTAGATACACAGCAGCCAGTACAACACATGACAGGCTTAGATACACAGCTCAGCAGCCAGTACCACACATGACAGGCTTAGATACACAGCAGCCAGTACCACACATGACAGGCTTAGATACACAGCAGCCAGTACCACACATGACAGGCTTAAATACAGATGGTACCACACATGACAGGCTTAGATACATAGCAGCCAGTACCACACATGTTGAGCTTAGATACACAGCTCAGCAGCCAGTACCACACATGACAGGCTTACATACAGATGGTACCACACATGACAGGCTTAGATACAAAGCAGAGCAGTCAGTACCACACATGGCAAGCTTAGATACACAGCTCAGCAGTCAGTACCACACATGGCAAGCTTAGATACACAGCAGCTAGTATCACACATGACAGGCTTACGTACAGATGGTACCACACATGACAGGCTTAGATACACAGCTCAGCAGCCAGTACCACACATGGCGAACTTAGATACACAGCTCAGCAGCCAGTACCACACATGACAGGCTCACATACAGATGGTACCACACATGACAGGCTTAGATACACAGCAACCAGTATCACACATGACAGGCTTAGATACACAGCGGCCAGTACCACACATGACAGGCTTAGATACACAGCAGCTAATATCACACATGACAGGCTTACATACAGATGGTACCACACATGACAGGCTTAGATACACAGCTCAGCAGCCAGTACCACACATGACAGGCTTACCTACAGATGGTACCACACATGGCGAGCTTAGATACACAGCTCAGCGGCCAGTACCACACATGACAGGCTTAGATACATGGCAGCCAGTACCACACATGACAGGTTTACCTACAGATGGTACCACACATGACAGGCTTACATACAGATGGTACCACACATGACAGGCTTAGATACACAGCTCAGCAGCCAGTACCACACATGACAGGCTTACATAAAGATGGTACCACACATGACAGGCTTAGATACACAGCAGCCAGTACCACACATGACAGGCTTAGATACACAGCAGCCAGTACCACACATGACATGCTTAGATACACAGCTCAGCAGCCAGTACCACACATGACAGGCTTACATACAGATGGTACCACACATGACAGACTTAGATACACAGCAGCCAGTACCACACATGACAGGCTTAGATACACAGCTCAGCAGCCAGTACCACACATGACAGGCTTAGATACACAGCAGCCAGTACCACAAATGTTGAGCTTAGATACACAGCTCAGCAGCCAGTACCACACATGACAGGCTTACATACAGATGGTACCACACATGACAGGCTTAGATACACAGCTCAGCAGCCAGTACCACACATGACAGACTTAGATACACAGCAGCCAGTACCACACATGACAGGCTTAGATACACAGCTCAGCAGCCAGTACCACACATGACAGGCTTAGATACACAGCAGCCAGTACCACAAATGTTGAGCTTAGATACACAGCTCAGCAGCCAGTACCACACATGACAGGCTTACATACAGATGGTACCACACATGACAGGCTTAGATACACAGCAGAGCAGTCAGTACCACACATGGCAAGCTTAGATACGCAGCAGCCAGTATCACACATGACAGGCTTACATACAGATGGTACCACACATGACAGGCTTAGATACACAGCTCAGCAGCCAGTACCACACATGACAGGCTTAGATACACAGCTCAGCAGCCAGTACCACACATGACAGGCTTACATACAGATGGTACCACACATGACAGGCTTAGATACACAGCAGCCAGTACTACACATGACAGGCTTAGATACACAGCTCAGCAGCCAGTACCACACATGACAGGCTTAGGTACACAGCTCAGCAGACAGTACCACACATGACAGGCTTAGATACACAGCAGCCAGTACTACACATGACAGGCTTAGATACACAGCTCAGCAGACAGTACCACACATGACAGGCTTAGATACACAGCAGCCAGTACCACACATGACAGGCTTAGATACACAGCTCAGCAGCCAGTACCACACATGACAGGCTTAGATACACAGCTCAGCAGACAGTACCACACATGACAGGCTTAGATACACAGCAGCCAGTACTACACATGACAGGCTTAGATACACAGCTCAGCAGACAGTACCACACATGACAGGCTTAGATACACAGCAGCCAGTACCACACATGACAGGCTTAGATACACAGCTCAGCAGCCAGTACCACACATGACAGGCTTAGATACACAGCAGCCAGTACTACACATGACAGGCTTTGATACACAGCTCAGCAGCCAGTACCACACATGACAGGCTTACATACAGATGGTACCACACATGACAGGCTTAGATACAAAGCAGAGCAGTCAGTACCACACATGGCAAGCTTAGATACACAGCAGCCAGTACCACACATGACAGGCTTACATACAGATGGTACCACACATGACAGGCTTAGATACAAAGCAGAGCAGTCAGTACCACACATGGCAAGCTTAGATACACAGCAGCCAGTATCACACATGACAGGCTTACGTACAGATGGTACCACACATGACAGGCTTAGATACACAGCTCAGCAGCCAGTACCACACATGACAGGCTAAGATACACAGCAGCCAGTACCACACATGACAGGCTTACATACAGATGGTACCACACATGACAGGCTTAGATACACAGCAGCCAGTACCACACATGACAGGCTTAGATACGCAGCTCAGCAGCCAGTACCACACATGACAGGCTTAGATACACAGCAGCCAGTACCACACATGGCGAGCTTAGATACACAGCTCAGAAGCCAGTACCACACATGGCTAGCTTAGATACACAGGTCAGCAGCCAGTACCAAATATGAAAGGGTCAGATACATTAGGGCAGGAAATGGTATCACACATGACACACCTAGATACACAGCTCAGCAGACAGTACCCACACATGACAGGCTTAGATACACAGCAGCCAGTACTACACATGACAGGCTTTGATACACAGCTCAGCAGACAGTACCACACATGACAGGCTTAGATACACAGCAGCCAGTACCACACATGACAGGCTTAGATACACAGCAGCCAGTATCACACATGACAGGCTTAGATACACAGCAGCCAGTACCACACATGTTGAGCTTCGATACACAGCTCAGCAGCCAGTACCACACATGACAGGGTTACATACAGATGGTACCACACATGACAGGCTTAGATACAAAGCAGAGCAGTCAGTACTACACATGGCAAGCTTAGATACACAGCAGCCAGTATCACACATGACAGGCTTACGTACAGATGGTACCACACATGACAGGCTTAGATACACAGCTCAGCAGCCAGTACCACACATGACAGGCTAAGATACACAGCAGCCAGTACCACACATGACAGGCTTACATACAGATGGTACCACACATGACAGGCTTAGATACACAGCAGCTAGTACCACACATGACAGGCTTAGATACACAGCTCAGCAGCCAGTACCACACATGACAAGCTTAGATACACAGTTCAGTGGCCAGTACCACACATGGCGAGCTTAGATACACAGCTCAGCGGCCAGTACCACACATGACAGGCTTAGATACACAGCAGCCAGTACCACACATGACAGGCTTAGATACACAGCTCAGCAGCCAGTACCACACATGACAAGCTTAGATACACAGTTCAGTGGCCAGTACCACACATGGCGAGCTTAGATACACAGCTCAGCAGCCAGTACCACACATGGCTAGCTTAGATACACAGCTCAGCAGCCAGTACCAAATATGAAAGGGTCAGATACATTAGGGCAGGAAATGGTATCACACATGACACACCTAGATACACAGCTCAGCAGACAGTACCACACATGACAGGCTTAGATACACAGCAGCCAGTACTACACATGACAGGCTTTGATACACAGCTCAGCAGACAGTACCACACATGACAGGCTTAGATACACAGCAGCCAGTACCACACATGACAGGCTTAGATACACAGCAGCCAGTATCACACATGACAGGCTTACGTACAGATGGTACCACACATGACAGGCTTAGATACACAGCTCAGCAGCCAGTACCACACATGACAGGCTAAGATACACAGCAGCCAGTACCACACATGACAGGCTTACATACAGATGGTACCACACATGACAGGCTTAGATACACAGCAGCCAGTACCACACATGACAGGCTTAGATACACAGCTCAGCAGCCAGTACCACACATGACAGGCTTAGATACACAGCAGCCAGTACCACACATGGCGAGCTTAGATACACAGCTCAGAAGCCAGTACCACACATGGCTAGCTTAGATACACAGGTCAGCAGCCAGTACCAAATATGAAAGGGTCAGATACATTAGGGCAGGAAATGGTATCACACATGACACACCTAGATACACAGCTCAGCAGACAGTACCACACATGACAGGCTTAGATACACAGCAGCCAGTACTACACATGACAGGCTTTGATACACAGCTCAGCAGACAGTACCACACATGACAGGCTTACATACAGATGGTACCACACATGACAGGCTTAGATACAAAGCAGAGCAGTCAGTACCACACATGGCAAGCTTAGATACACAGCAGCCAGTACCACACATGACAGGCTTACATACAGATGGTACCACACATGACAGGCTTAGATACAAAGCAGAGCAGTCAGTACCACACATGGCAAGCTTAGATACACAGCAGCCAGTATCACACATGACAGGCTTACGTACAGATGGTACCACACATGACAGGCTTAGATACACAGCTCAGCAGCCAGTACCACACATGACAGGCTAAGATACACAGCAGCCAGTACCACACATGACAGGCTTACATACAGATGGTACCACACATGACAGGCTTAGATACACAGCAGCCAGTACCACACATGACAGGCTTAGATACACAGCTCAGCAGCCAGTACCACACATGACAGGCTTAGATACACAGCAGCCAGTACCACACATGGCGAGCTTAGATACACAGCTCAGAAGCCAGTACCACACATGGCTAGCTTAGATACACAGGTCAGCAGCCAGTACCAAATATGAAAGGGTCAGATACATTAGGGCAGGAAATGGTATCACACATGACACACCTAGATACACAGCTCAGCAGACAGTACCACACATGACAGGCTTAGATACACAGCAGCCAGTACTACACATGACAGGCTTTGATACACAGCTCAGCAGACAGTACCACACATGACAGGCTTAGATACACAGCAGCCAGTACCACACATGACAGGCTTAGATACACAGCTCAGCAGCCAGTACCACACATGACAGGCTTAGATACACAGCAGCCAGTACCACACATGTTGAGCTTCGATACACAGCTCAGCAGCCAGTACCACACATGACAGGGTTACATACAGATGGTACCACACATGACAGGCTTAGATACAAAGCAGAGCAGTCAGTACTACACATGGCAAGCTTAGATACACAGCAGCCAGTATCACACATGACAGGCTTACGTACAGATGGTACCACACATGACAGGCTTAGATACACAGCTCAGCAGCCAGTACCACACATGACAGGCTAAGATACACAGCAGCCAGTACCACACATGACAGGCTTACATACAGATGGTACCACACATGACAGGCTTAGATACACAGCAGCTAGTACCACACATGACAGGCTTAGATACACAGCAGCCAGTACCACACATGACAGGCTTAGATACACAGCAGCCAGTATCACACATGACAGGCTTACGTACAGATGGTACCACACATGACAGGCTTAGATACACAGCTCAGCAGCCAGTACCACACATGACAGGCTTAGATACACAGCAGCCAGTACTACACATGACAGGCTTTGATACACAGCTCAGCAGACAGTACCACACATGACAGGCTTAGATACACAGCAGCCACTACCACACATGACAGGCTTAGATACACAGCAGCCAGTATCACACATGACAGGCTTACGTACAGATGGTACCACACATGACAGGCTTAGATACACAGCTCAGCAGCCAGTACCACACATGACAGGCTAAGATACACAGCAGCCAGTACCACACATGACAGGCTTACATACAGATGGTACCACACATGACAGGCTTAGATACACAGCAGCCAGTACCACACATGACAGGCTTAGATACACAGCTCAGCAGCCAGTACCACACATGACAGGCTTAGATACACAGCAGCCAGTACCACACATGGCGAGCTTAGATACACAGCTCAGAAGCCAGTACCACACATGGCTAGCTTAGATACACACATGACAGGCTTAGATACACAGCAGCCAGTACCACACATGACAGGCTTAGATACACAGCTCAGCAGCCAGTACCACACATGACAGGCTTAGATACACAGCAGCCAGTACCACACATGTTGAGCTTCGATACACAGCTCAGCAGCCAGTACCACACATGACAGGCTTAGATACAAAGCAGAGCAGTCAGTACCACACATGGCAAGCTTAGATACACAGCAGCCAGTACCACACATGACAGGGTTACATACAGATGGTACCACACATGACAGGCTTAGATACAAAGCAGAGCAGTCAGTACTACACATGGCAAGCTTAGATACACAGCAGCCAGTATCACACATGACAGGCTTACGTACAGATGGTACCACACATGACAGGCTTAGATACACAGCTCAGCAGCCAGTACCACACATGACAGGCTAAGATACACAGCAGCCAGTACCACACATGACAGGCTTACATACAGATGGTACCACACATGACAGGCTTAGATACACAGCAGCTAGTACCACACATGACAGGCTTAGATACACAGCTCAGCAGCCAGTACCACACATGACAAGCTTAGATACACAGTTCAGTGGCCAGTACCACACATGGCGAGCTTAGATACACAGCTCAGCAGCCAGTACCAAATATGAAAGGGTCAGATACATTAGGGCAGGAAATGGTATCACACATGACACACCTAGATACACAGCTCAGCAGACAGTACCACACATGACAGGCTTACATACAGATGGTACCACACATGACAGGCTTAGATACACAGCAGCTAGTACCACACATGACAGGCTTAGATACACAGCTCAGCAGCCAGTACCACACATGACAAGCTTAGATACACAGTTCAGTGGCCAGTACCACACATGGCGAGCTTAGATACACAGCTCAGCAGCCAGTACCAAATATGAAAGGGTCAGATACATTAGGGCAGGAAATGGTATCACACATGACACACCTAGATACGCAGCTCAGCAGACAGTTTCACATTTTGGAGGTTTTGATGCACAGCTGTTCACAGTATCATGTGTGAGAGGCTGAGATACACATCTCAGTGGGCAGTATCACAGGGGTCAGGCTTGGATACAAAGCTCAGCGACAAGTACCACTTGTGGCAGGCTTAGATACACAGCTCGGCAGGCTATATCACACATGAGAGGCTTAAATACACAGTTTAGCAGGCAGTATCACATGTGAGAAGCTTAGATACACATAAATGTCAAAGAAGGGACGGCTGCACCAGCACCTGTCATGGCCGCCAGCATCACCATCACCATCAGGGGCCCCTGCTCCTCTTACACTGTGTATGATCTGGTATCCTCAGGGGCCCCTGCTCCTCTTACACTGTGTATAATCTGGTATCCTCAGGGGCCCCTGCTCCTCTTACACTGTGTATAATCTGGTATCCTCAGGGTGATGTCTCCTGTGCATGATGGGTGATGTCTCCTGTGTGTGATGGGTGATGTCTCCTGTGTGTGTGTGATGGGTGATGTCTCCTGTGTGTGTGTTGGGTGATGTCTCCTGTGTGTGTGTGATGGGTGATGTCTCCTGTGTGTGATGGGTGATGTCTCCTGTGTGTGATGGGTGATGTCTCCTGTGTATATGTGATGGGTGATGTCTCCTGTGTGTGATGGGTGATGTCTCCTGTGTGTGATGGGTGATGTCTCCTGTGTGTGTGTGATGGGTGATGCCTCCTGTGTGTGATGGGTGATGCCTCCTGTGTGTGATGGGTGATGTCTCCTGTGTGTGATGGGTGATGTCTCCTGTGTGTGTGTGATGGGTGATGTCTCCTGTGTGTGATGGGTGATGTCTCCTGTGTGTGATGGGTGATGTCTCCTGTGTGTGATGGGTGATGTCTCCTGTGTATATGTGATGGGTGATGTCTCCTGTGTGTGATGGGTGATGTCTCCTGTGTGTGATGGGTGATGTCTCCTGTGTGTGATGGGTGATGTCTCCTGTGTGTGTGTGATGGGTGATGTCTCCTGTGTGTGTGTGTGTGATGGGTGATGTCTCCTGTGTGTGTGTGATGGGTGATGTCTCCTGTGTGTGTGATGGGTGATGTCTCCTGTGTGTGTGATGGGTGATGTCTCCTGTGTGTGTGTGATGGGTGATGTCTCCTGTGTGTGATGGGTGATGTCTCCTGTGTGTGATGGGTGATGTCTCCTGTGTGATGGTTGATGTTTCCTGTGTGTGATGGGTGATGTTTCCTGTGTGTGATGGGTGATGTCTCCTGTGTGTGATGGGTGATGTCTCCTGTGTGTGATGGGTGATGTCTCCTGTGTGTGTGATGGGTGATGTCTCATGTGTGTGTGATGGGTGATGTCTCCTGTGTGTGATGGGTGATGTCTCCCGTGTGTGTGATGGGTGATGTCTCCTGTGTATATGTGATGGGTGATGTCTCCTGTGTTTGTGTGATGGGCGATGTCTCCTGTGTGTGATGGGTGATGTCTCCTGTGTATATGTGATGGGTGATGTCTCCTGTGTGTGATGGGTGATGTCTCCTGTGTGTGATGGGTGATGTCTCCTGTGTGTGATGGGTGATGTCTCCTGTGTATATGTGATGGGTGATGTCTCCTGTGTGTGATGGGTGATGTCTCCTGTGTGTGATGGGTGATGTCTCCTGTGTGTGTGTGATGGGTGATGCCTCCTGTGTGTGATGGGTGATGCCTCCTGTGTGTGATGGGTGATGTCTCCTGTGTGTGATGGGTGATGTCTCCTGTGTGTGTGTGATGGGTGATGTCTCCTGTGTGTGATGGGTGATGTCTCCTGTGTGTGATGGGTGATGTCTCCTGTGTGTGATGGGTGATGTCTCCTGTGTATATGTGATGGGTGATGTCTCCTGTGTGTGATGGGTGATGTCTCCTGTGTGTGATGGGTGATGTCTCCTGTGTGTGATGGGTGATGTCTCCTGTGTGTGTGTGATGGGTGATGTCTCCTGTGTGTGTGTGTGTGATGGGTGATGTCTCCTGTGTGTGTGTGATGGGTGATGTCTCCTGTGTGTGTGATGGGTGATGTCTCCTGTGTGTGTGATGGGTGATGTCTCCTGTGTGTGTGTGATGGGTGATGTCTCCTGTGTGTGATGGGTGATGTCTCCTGTGTGTGATGGGTGATGTCTCCTGTGTGATGGTTGATGTTTCCTGTGTGTGATGGGTGATGTCTCCTGTGTGTGATGGGTGATGTCTCCTGTGTGTGATGGGTGATGTCTCCTGTGTGTGATGGGTGATGTCTCCTGTGTGTGATGGGTGATGTCTCCCGTGTGTGTGATGGGTGATGTCTCCTGTGTATATGTGATGGGTGATGTCTCCTGTGTTTGTGTGATGGGCGATGTCTCCTGTGTGTGATGGGTGATGTCTCCTGTGTGTGTGTGATGGGTGATGTCTCCTGTGTGTGATGGGTGATGTCTCCTGTGTGTGATGGGTGATGTCTCCTGTGTGTGATGGATGATGTCTCCTGTGTATATGTGATGGGTGATGTCTCCTGTGTGTGATGGGTGATGTCTCCTGTGTGTGATGGGTGATGTCTCCTGTGTGTGTGTGATGGGTGATGTCTCCTGTGTATATGTGATGGATGATGTCTCCTGTGTGTGATGGGTGATGTCTCCTGTGTATATGTGATGGGTGATGTCTCCTGTGTGTGATGGGTGATGTCTCCTGTGTGTGATGGGTGATGTCTCCTGTGTGTGTGTGATGGGTGATGTCTCCTGTGTGTGTGTGATGGGTGATGTCTCCTGTGTGTGTGTGATGGGTGATGTCTCCTGTGTGTGTGTGATGGGTGATGTCTCCTGTGTGTGATGGGTGATGTCTCCTGTGTGTGATGGGTGATGTCTCCTGTGTGTGTGTGATGGGTGATGCCTCCTGTGTGTGATGGGTGATGTCTCCTGTGTGTGATGGGTGATGTCTCCTGTGTGTGTGTGATGGGTGATGTCTCCTGTGTGTGATGGGTGATGTCTCCTGTGTGTGATGGGTGATGTCTCCTGTGTATATGTGATGGGTGATGTCTCCTGTGTGTGATGGGTGATGTCTCCTGTGTGTGTGTGATGGGTGATGTCTCCTGTGTGTGTGATGGGTGATGCCTCCTGTGTGTGATGGGTGATGTCTCCTGTGTGTGATGGGTGATGTCTCCTGTGTGTGTGTGATGGGTGATGTCTCCTGTGTGTGTGTGATGGGTGATGCCTCCTGTGTGTGATGGGTGATGTCTCCTGTGTGTGATGGGTGATGTCTCCTGTGTGTGTGTGATGGGTGATGTCTCCTGTGTGTGATGGGTGATGTCTCCTGTGTGTGATGGGTGATGTCTCCTGTGTGTGTGTGATGGGTGATGTCTCCTGTGTATATGTGATGGGTGATGTCTCCTGTGTGTGATGGGTGATGTCTCCTGTGTATATGTGATGGGTGATGTCTCCTGTGTGTGATGGGTGATGTCTCCTGTGTGTGATGGGTGATGTCTCCTGTGTGTGTGTGATGGGTGATGTCTCCTGTGTGTGTGTGTGATGGGTGATGTCTCCTGTGTGTGTGTGATGGGTGATGTCTCATGTGTGTGTGATGGGTCATGTCTCCTGTGTGTGTGATGGGTGATGTCTCCTGTGTGAGTGATGGGTGATTTCTCCTGTGTGTGTGTGTGTTGGGTGATGTCTCCTGTGTGTGTGATGGGTGATGTCTCCTGTGTATATGTGATGGGTGATGTCTCCTGTGTGATGGGTGATGTCTCCTGTGTGTGTGTGATGGGTGATGTCTCCTGTGTGTGTGTGATGGGTGATGTCTCCTGTGTGTGATGGGTGATGTCTCCTGTGTGTGATGGGTGATGTCTCCTGTGTGATGGTTGATGTCTCCTGTGTGTGATGAGTGATGGGTGATGTTTCCTGTGTGTGATGAGTGATGTTTCCTGTGTGTGATGGGTGATGTCTCCTGTGTGTGATGGGTGATGTCTCCCGTGTGTGTGTGATGGGTGATGTCTCCTGTGTATATGTGATGGGTGATGTCTCCTGTGTTTGTGTGATGGGTGATGTCTCCTGTGTGTGATGGGTGATGTCTCCTGTGTGTGTGTGATGGGTGATGTCTCCTGTGTGTGATGGGTGATGTCTCCTGTGTGTGATGGGTGATGTCTCCTGTGTGTGATGGGTGATGTCTCCTGTGTGTGATGGATGATGTCTCCTGTGTATATGTGATGGATGATGTCTCCTGTGTGTGATGGGTGATGTCTCCTGTGTATATGTGATGGGTGATGTCTCCTGTGTGTGATGGGTGATGTCTCCTGTGTGTGATGGGTGATGTCTCCTGTGTGTGTGTGATGGGTGATGTCTCCTGTGTGTGTGTGATGGGTGATGTCTCCTGTGTGTGATGGGTGATGTCTCCTGTGTGTGATGGGTGATGTCTCCTGTGTGTGTGTGATGGGTGATATCTCCTGTGTGTGATGGGTGATGTCTCCTGTGTGTGATGGGTGATGTCTCCTGTGTGTGATGGATGATGTCTCCTGTGTATATGTGATGGATGATGTCTCCTGTGTGTGATGGGTGATGTCTCCTGTGTATATGTGATGGATGATGTCTCCTGTGTGTGATGGGTGATGTCTCCTGTGTATATGTGATGGGTGATGTCTCCTGTGTGTGATGGATGATGTCTCCTGTGTGTGATGGGTGATGTCTCCTGTGTATATGTGATGGGTGATGTCTCCTGTGTATATGTGATGGGTGATGTCTCCTGTGTGTGTGATGGGTGATGTCTCCTGTGTGTGTGTGATGGGTGATGTCTCCTGTGTGTGTGTGATGGGTGATGTCTCCTGTGTGTGATGGGTGATGTCTCCTGTGTGTGTGTGATGGGTGATGTCTCCTGTGTGTGATGGGTGATGTCTCCTGTGTGTGTGTGATGGGTGATGTCTCCTGTGTGTGTGTGATGGGTGATGTCTCCTGTGTGTGATGGGTGATGTCTCCTGTGTATATGTGATGGGTGATGTCTCCTGTGTGTGTGTGATGGGTGATGTCTCCTGTGTGTGATGGGTGATGTCTCCTGTGTGTGTGTGATGGGTGATGTCTCCTGTGTGTGTGTGATGGGTGATGTCTCCTGTGTGTGATGGGTGAGGGGGTGCAGGTCACATGGAGGACAGGTGAAGGGGTGAGGATCACTTGGGGGACATGTGAGAGGGAGAGGACAGGTAAGGAGTTGCCAGTCACATGGAAGAGATAGGTGAGGGGATGCAGGTCACATGGGGGGAAAGGTGAGGGGATGCAGGAAACATGGGGGGAAAGGTGAGGGGGTGCAGGTCACATGGGGGGAAAGGTGAGGGGGTGCAGGTCACATGGAGGGTACAGGTGAGGGGATGCAGGTCACATGGGGGGAAAGGTGAGGGGATGCAGGAAACATGGGGGGGACAGGTGAGGGGATGCAGGTCACATGGGGGGAAAGGTGAGGGGGTGCAGGTCACATGGAGGGAACAGGTGAGGGGGTGCAGGTCACATGGGGGGAAAGGTGAGGGGATGCAGGAAACATGGGGGGGACAGGTGAGGGGGTGCAGGTCACATGGGGGGGTACAGGTGAGGGGGTGCAGGTCACATGGGGGATACAGGTGAGGGGGTGCAGGTCACATGGGGGGTACAGGTGAGGGGATGCAGGAAACATGGGGGGGACAGGTGAGGGGGTGCAGGACACATGGAGGATACAGGTGAGGGGGTGCAGGTCACATGGGGGGGACAGGTGAGGGGGTGCAGGTCACATGGGGGGGACAGGTGAGGGGGTGCAGGTCACATGGGGGGACAGGTGAGGGGGTGCAGGTTACATGGAGGGAACAGGTGATGGGGTGCAGGACACATGGGGGGACAGGTGAGGGGGTGCAGGACACATGGAGGATACAGGTGAGGGGGTGCAGGTCTCATGGGGGGGACAGGTGAGGGGGTGCAGGACACATGGGGGGGACAGGTGAGAGGGTACAGGTCACATGGGGGTACAGGTGAGGGGGTGCAGGTCACATGGGAGTACAGGTGAGGGGGTGCAGGTCACATGGAGTATACAGGTAAGGGGGTGCAGGTCACATGGGGGGATAGGTGAGGGGGTGCAGGTCACATTGATGATACAGGTGAGGGGGTGCAGGTCACATGGGGGGATAGGTGAGGGGGTGCAGGTCACATGGAGGATACAGGTGAGGGGGTGCAGGTCACATGGGGGGTACAGGTGAGGGGGTGCAGGTCACATGAGGGTACAGGTGAGGGGGTGCAGGTCACATGGGGGAACAGGTGAGGGGGTGCAGGTCACATGGGGGAAGAGGTGAGGGGGTGCAGGTCACATGGATGATACAGGTGAGGGGGTGCAGGTCACATGGGGGGTACAGGTGAGGGGGTACAGGTCACATGGGGGGTACAGGTGAGGGGGTGCAGGTCACATGGGGGAACAGGTGAGGGGGTGCAGGTCACATGGATGATACAGGTGAGGGGGTGCAGGTCACATGGGGGGTACAGGTGAGGGGGTACAGGTCACATGGGGGGTACAGGTGAGGGGGTGCAGGTCACATGGGGGGTACAGGTGAGGGGGTACAGGTCACATGGGGGGTACAGGTGAGGGGGTGCAGGTCACATGGGGGTATAGGTGAGGGGGTACAGGTCACATGGGGGGTACAGGTGAGGGGGTGCAGGTCACATGGGGGAACAGGTGAGGGGGTGCAGGTCACATGGGGGAACAGGTGAGGGGGTGCAGGTCACATGGGGAAACAGGTGAGAGGGTACAGGTCACATGGATGATACAGGTGAGGGGGTGCAGGTCACTTGGGGGGTACAGGTGAGGGGGTGCAGGTCACGTGTTCTCTCCCCCCCCCCCCCGGCAGCGGCAGGGTTAAGCGGCGGAATGCGGGCGGGGCCGGGGGAGGTGTGAGGGGCGGCGGCTGCGGATACACGGATCCCCGAGCGCGGAGAGTCCCGAGACCCGACCTGATGGAGCCGCAGCCGGGAACCACAGCCGCCGCCCTGCTGCTCCTGTGCCTCAGCCTCCCGGGGGGCTCCGGCCGGACCGAGCTGCAAGGTGAGACCCCCGGGGTATATAGAGGGGAGAGAGAGACCCCCGGGGTATATAGAGGGGAGAGAGAGACCCCCGGGGTATATAGAGGGGGGGAGAGACCCCCGGGGTATATAGAGGGGAGAGAGAGACCCCCGGGGTATATAGAGGGGAGAGAGAGACCCCCGGGGTATATAGAGGGGAGAGAGAGACCCCCGGGGTATATAGAGGGGAGAGAGAGACCCCCGGGGTATATAGAGGGGGGGAGAGACCCCCGGGGTATATAGAGGGGAGAGAGAGACCCCCGGGGTATATAGAGGGGAGAGAGAGAGAGACCCCCGGGGTATATAGAGGGGAGAGAGAGACCCCCGGGGTATATAGAGGGGAGAGAGAGAGAGACCCCCGGGGTATATAGAGGGGAGAGAGAGAGAGACCCCCGGCGTATATAGAGGGGAGAGAGAGAGACCCCCGGGGTATATAGAGGGGAGAGAGAGACCCCCGGGGTATATAGAGGGGAGAGAGAGACCCCCGGGGTATATAGAGGGGAGAGAGAGACCCCCGGGGTATATAGAGGGGAGAGAGAGAGAGACCCCCGGGGTATATAGAGGGGAGAGAGAGAGAGACCCCCGGCGTATATAGAGGGGAGAGAGAGAGACCCCCGGGGTATATAGAGGGGAGAGAGAGACCCCCGGGGTATATAGAGGGGAGAGAGAGACCCCCGGGGTATATAGAGGGGAGAGAGAGAGACCCCCGGGGTATATAGAGGGGAGAGAGAGACCCCCGGGGTATATAGAGGGGAGAGAGAGACCCCCGGGGTATATAGAGGGGAGAGAGAGACCCCCGGGGTATATAGAGGGGAGAGAGAGAGAGACCCCCGGGGTATATAGAGGGGAGAGAGAGAGACCCCCGGGGTATATAGAGGGGAGAGAGAGACCCCCGGGGTATATAGAGGGGAGAGAGAGAGAGACCCCCGGGGTATATAGAGGGGAGAGAGAGAGAGACCCCCGGGGTATATAGAGGGGAGAGAGAGACCCCCGGGGTATATAGAGGGGAGAGAGAGACCCCCGGGGTATATAGAGGGGAGAGAGAGACCCCCGGGATATATAGAGGGGAGAGAGAGAGAGACCCCCGGGGTATATAGAGGGGAGAGAGAGAGACCCCCGGGGTATATAGAGGGGAGAGAGAGACCCCCGGGGTATATAGAGGGGAGAGAGAGAGAGACCCCCGGGGTATATAGAGGGGGTGAGAGACCCCCGGGGTATATAGAGGGGAGAGAGAGACCCCCGGGGTATATAGAGGGGAGAGAGAGACCCCCGGGGTATATAGAGGGGAGAGAGAGAGAGACCCCCGGGGTATATAGAGGGGAGAGAGAGACCCCCGGGGTATATAGAGGGGAGAGAGAGACCCCCGGGGTATATAGAGGGGAGAGAGACCCCCGGGGTATATAGAGGGGAGAGGGAGAGAGACCCCCGGGGTATATAGAGGGGAGAGAGAGAGAGACCCCCGGGGTATATAGAGGGGAGAGAGAGAGAGACCCCCGGGGTATATAGAGGGGAGAGAGAGAGAGACCCCCGGGGTATATAGAGGGGAGAGAGAGAGAGACCCCCGGGGTATATAGAGGGGAGAGAGAGAGACCCCCGGGGTATATAGAGGGGAGAGAGACCCCCGGGGTATATAGAGGGGGGGAGAGAGAGAGACCCCCGGGGTATATAGAGGGGGGGAGAGAGACCCCCGGGGTATATAGAGGGGAGAGAGACCCCCGGGGTATATAGAGGGGGGGAGAGAGAGACCCCCGGGGTATATAGAGGGGGAGAGAGAGAGACCCCCGGGGTATATAGAGGGGAGAGAGACCCCCGGGGTATATAGAGGGGGGGAGAGAGACCCCCGGGGTATATAGAGGGGGAGAGAGAGAGAGAGAGAGACCCCTGGGGTATATAGAGGGGAGAGAGAGAGAGACCCCCGGGGTATATAGAGGGGAGAGAGAGAGAGACCCCCGGGGTATATAGAGGGGAGAGAGAGAGAGACCCCCGGGGTATATAGAGGGGAGAGAGACCCCCGGGGTATATAGAGGGGGGGAGAGAGACCCCCGGGGTATATAGAGGGGGAGAGAGAGAGAGAGAGAGACCCCTGGGGTATATAGAGGGGGGGAGAGAGACCCCCGGGGTATATAGAGGGGGGGAGAGAGACCCCCGGGGTATATAGAGGGGGGGAGAGAGACCCCCGGGGTATATAGAGGGGGAGAGAGAGACCCCCGGGGTATATAGAGGGGGAGAGAGAGAGACCCCCGGGGTATATAGAGGGGGAGAGAGAGACCCCCGGGGTATATAGAGGGGAGAGAGAGACCCCCGGGGTATATAGAGGGGGAGAGAGAGAGAGAGAGACCCCCGGGGTATATAGAGGGGAGAGAGAGACCCCCGGGTATATAGAGGGGAGAGAGAGACCCCCGGGGTATATAGAGGGGAGAGAGAGAGAGACCCCCGGGGTATATAGAGGGGGAGAGAGAGACCCCCGGGGTATATAGAGGGGAGAGAGAGAGAGACCCCCGGGGTATATAGAGGGGAGAGAGAGACCCCCGGGGTATATAGAGGGGAGAGAGAGAGAGACCCCCGGGGTATATAGAGGGGAGAGAGAGAGAGACCCCCGGGGTATATAGAGGGGAGAGAGAGACCCCCGGGGTATATAGAGGGGAGAGAGAGACCCCCGGGGTATATAGAGGGGGGAGAGAGAGACCCCCGGGGTATATAGAGGGGAGAGAGAGACCCCTGGGGTATATAGAGGGGAGAGAGAGAGAGAGAGACCCCCGGGGTATACGGGGGGGGTCTGTGTATCAGTATTGGGGGGGGGCTATGATGTCCGTGTATCAGTATTGGGGGCGGGGCTGTGATGTCCGTGTATTGGGGGCGGGGCTGTGATGTCCATGTATCAGTATTGGGGGCGGGGCTGTGATGTCCGTGTATTGGGGGCGGGGCTGTGATGTCCGTGTATCAGTATTGGGGGCGGGGCTGTGATGTCCGTGTATCAGTATTGGGGGCGGGGCTGTGATGTCCGTGTATCAGTATTGGGGGCGGGGCTGTGATGTCCGTGTATTGGGGGCGGGGCTGTGATGTCCATGTATCAGTATTGGGGGCGGGGCTGTGATGTCCGTGTATTGGGGGCGGGGCTGTGATGTCCGTGTATCAGTATTGGGGGCGGGGCTGTGATGTCCGTGTATCAGTATTGGGGGCGGGGCTGTGACTCGGTCTGTCTCCTCTGCAGTGCTGGATCTGATGACGGTCAGCGAGTCTCGTCACATGACCAGTGCGGTGGAGAAGGTGCGCTCGGAGATGCTGCTGGTGAATGACGTTTATTTCTTGGCCACGCTCCGGCTTCCCGCTAAGAGCGGCGGCGTCCTCTTTGGTTTCTACTCCAAGAAAGACAACACCAAGTGGCTGGAGGCGTCCATTGTGGGCAAGGTCAACAAAGGTGAGCGGAGGCGCAAAGAGGGGGAGGAGATTACACCTAGAACCTCGGTTATCCTGCTGAGCGGGGGAGGAGATCACACCTAGAACCTCTGGTATCCTGCTGAGCGGGGGAGCAGATCACACCTAGAACCTCGGTTATCCTGCTGAGCGGGGGAGGAGATCACACCTAGAACCTCTGGTATCCTGCTGAGCGGGGGAGGAGATCACACCTAGAACCTCTGGTATCCTGCTGAGCGGGGGAGGAGATCACACCTAGAACCTCTGGTATCCTTCTGAGCGGGGGAGGAGATCACACCTAGAACCTCGGTTATCCTGCTGAGCGGGGGAGGAGATCACACCTAGAACCTCGGTTATCCTGCTGAGCGGGGGAGGAGATCACACCTAGAACCTCTGGTTTCCTGCTGAGCGGGGCAGGAGATCACACCTAGAACCTCTGGTATCCTTCTGAGCGGGGCAGGAGATCACACCTAGAACCTCTGGTATCCTGCTGAGCGGGGCAGGAGATCCCCTAGAACCTCTGGTATCCTTCTGAGCGGGGGAGGAGATCACACCTAGAACCTCTGGTATCCTTCTGAGCGGGGGAGGAGATCACACCTAGAACCTCTGGTATCCTGCTGAGCGGGGGAGGAGATCACACCTAGAACCTCTGGTATCCTGCTGAGCGGGGGAGGAGATCACACCTAGAACCTCTGGTATCCTTCTGAGCGGGGGAGGAGATCACACCTAGAACCTCTGGTATCCTGCTGAGCGGGGGAGGAGATCACACCTAGAACCTCTGGTATCCTGCTGAGCGGTGGAGGAGATCACACCTAGAACCTCTGGTATCCTTCTGAGCGGGGGAGGAGATCACACCTAGAACCTCTGGTATCCTTCTGAGCGGGGGAGGAGATCACACCTAGAACCTCTGGTTTCCTGCTGAGCGGGGGAGGAGATCACACCTAGAACCTCTGGTATCCTTCTGAGCGGGGCAGGAGATCACACCTAGAACCTCTGGTATCCTGCTGAGCGGGGGAGGAGATCACACCTAGAACCTCTGGTATCCTGCTAAGCGGGGGAGGGGATCACACCTAGAACCTCTGGTATCCTGCTGAGCGGGGGAGGAGATCACACCTAGAACCTCTGGTATCCTGCTGAGCGGGGCAGGAGATCCCCTAGAACCTCTGGTATCCTGCTGAGCGGGGCAGGAGATCCCCTAGAACCTCTGGTATCCTGCTGAGCGGGGGAGGAGATCACACCTAGAACCTCTGGTATCCTGCTGAGCGGGGGAGGAGATCACACCTAGAACCTCTGGTATCCTGCTGAGCGGGGGAGGAGATCACACCTAGAACCTCTGGTATCCTGCTGAGCGGGGCAGGAGATCCCCTAGAACCTCTGGTATCCTGCTGAGCGGGGGAGGAGATCACACCTAGAACCTCTGGTATCCTGCTGAGCGGGGGAGGAGATCACACCTAGAACCTCTGGTATCCTTCTGAGCGGGGGAGGAGATCCCCTAGAACCTCTGGTATCCTGCTGAGCGGGGGAGGAGATCACACCTAGAACCTCTGGTATCCTTCTGAGCGGGGGAGGAGATCACACCTAGAACCTCTGGTATCCTGCTGAGCGGGGCAGGAGATCCCCTAGAACCTCTGGTATCCTTCTGAGCGGGGGAGGAGATCACACCTAGAACCTCTGGTATCCTGCTGAGCGGGGGAGGAGATCACACCTAGAACCTCTGGTATCCTTCTGAGCGGGGGAGGAGATCACACCTAGAACCTCTGGTATCCTGCTGAGCGGGGCAGGAGATCCCCTAGAACCTCTGGTATCCTGCTGAGTGGGGGAGGAGATCACACCTAGAACCTCTGGTATCCTTCTGAGCGGGGGAGGAGATCACACCTAGAACCTCTGGTATCCTGCTGAGCGGGGGAGGAGATCACACCTAGAACCTCTGGTATCCTGCTGAGCGGGGCAGGAGATCCCCTAGAACCTCTGGTATCCTGCTGAGCAGGGGTGGAGATCACTCATGTCGGCCATCTTCTTGCAGTGCTGGTGCGCTACATGCGGGAGGACTCGAAGCTGCACTCGGTGAGCCTACAGAACGCCAACCTGTCGGATGGGAACCCCCACACGGTGATCCTGCGGCTGAGCGGCCTGCGGGGGGACACGCTGACCCTAGAGCTCTACGTGGACTGTAAGCAGGTGGACACCAGCCTGGGCCTTCCGGAAATGATGATCATCCCGCAGTTTGAGGTGGAGTCTGGGGAAATCCGCTCCGGCCACAAGGCTTACCAGAGGATGCAGGTACGGGGGAGGGGCGGCCTTAAGCATCACTTTGCTCCCCATCCATGTGGGGCTGCCACGTCTGTGTATATGAGGGTGCCACGCCTGTGTATATGAGGGTGCCACACCTGTGTATATGGGGGTGCCACACCTGTGTATATGGGGTGCCACGCCTGTGTATGTGAGGGTGCCACACCTGTGTATATGGGGTGCCTCTCCTGGGTATATGGGGCTGCCACACCTGTGTATATGAGGGTGCCACGCCTGTGTATATGAGGGTGCCACGCCTGTGTATATGAGGGTGCCACGTCTGTGTATAGGGGGTGCCACGCCTGTGTATATGGGTTGCCACGTCTGTGTATATGCGGCTGCACGCCTGTGTATATGGGGCTGCCACGCCTGTGTATATGGGGGTGCCACGCCTGTGTATATGAGGGTGCCACACCTGTGTATATGGGGTGCTACGTCTGTGTATATGCGGCTGCCACGCCTGTGGATATGGGGTGCCTCTCCTGGGTATATGCGGCTGCCACGCCTGTGTATATGGGGGTGCCACGCCTGTGTATATGAGACTGCCACGTCTGTATATATGCGGCTGCCACGCCTGTGTATATGAGGGTGCCACGCCTGTGTATATGGGGTGCCACGTCCGTGTACATGCGGCTGCCACGCCTGTGTATATGGGGCTGCCACGCCTGTGTATATGGGGGTGCCACGCCTGTGTATATGCGGCTGCCACGCCTGTGTATATGGGGTGCCACGCCTGTGTATATGAGACTGCCACGTCTGTATATATGCGGCTGCCACGCCTGTGTATATAGGGCTGCCACTCCTGTGCACACTTGTGAATATGAGGCTGCCACGCCTGTGTATATGGGGCTGCCACGCCTGTGTATGTAGGGCTGCCACGTCTGTATACATATATATGGGGCTGCCAGTCCTGTGCACACTTGTGAATATTAGGCTGCCTCTCCTCTGTATGTGGGGCTGCCACACCTGTATATATGACACTCCTGTGTATATGGGACTGCCACTCCTGGGTATATAGTGCTGCCACTTCTGTATATATGCGGCTGCAATGCCTGTGTATATGGGGCTGCCACGCCTGTGTATGTGGGGCTGCCACTCCTGTGTATGTAGGGCTGCCACCTCTGTATATATGGGGCTGCCACACCTGTATATATGACACTCCTGTGTATATGGGGCTGCCACTGGTGTGCACAATATACAATAGAGTGTAGTATGTGTGACCTCCCTGGTGCCCACCATTGTCTGTTATCAGTTGGGGGTACACCCTGGGTAAGGAGGGGCCATTCATTCACCTCAGATTTCTTCTTTTCCTTCTGGTTTAGGGCTCTGTGGAGTCCATGAAGTTGGTTCTGGGGGGCTCTTTGAGCAGAGTGGGGGCCCTCAGTGAGTGTCCCTTCCAGGATGATGAGTCCATCCACAATACAGGTAGGTGGGGGGTGGGTGCGGGACTGAGGGGTCTGGTTACGTATGATGCCCCTCACTCATCTCTCTGTCTCCCGTCCTCACAGTGAACGGCGTTGTCAACTCCATCCTGGGTGAGTCCTGCAGTAAATTATACTGGTATAATAGTCCCCATGTATATTATACTGATATAATAGTCGTCCTGCGTATTATACTGCTGTATGAGTCCTGCTGTAAATTATACTGGTATAATAGTGCCCATGTGTATCATACTGCTATAATAGTCCTCCTGTGTATTATACTGGTATAATAGTCCCCATGTATATTATACTGATATAATAGTCGTCCTGCGTATTATACTGCTGTATGAGTCCTGCTGTAAATTATACTGGTATAATAGTGCCCATGTGTATTATACTGGTATAATAGTGCCCATGTGTATTATACTGGTATAATAGTGCCCATGTGTATTATACTGGTATAATAGTCCTCCTTTGTATTATACTGGTATAATAGTCCCCATGTGTGTTATACTGCTATAATAGTCCTCCTGTGTATTATACTGGTATAATAGTCCCCATGTATATTATACTGATATTATACTGGTATAATAGTCCCCCTGTGTATTATACTGCTATAATAGTCCTCCTGTGTATTATACTGGTATATTAGTCCTCCTGTGTATTATACTGCTATAATAGTCCTCCTGTGTATTATACTGCTATAATAGTCCTCCTGTGTATTATACTGGTATAATAGTCCTCCTGTGTATTATACTGGTATATTAGTCCTCCTGTGTATTATACTGCTATAATAGTCCTCCTGTGTATTATACTGCTATAATAGTCCTCCTGTGTATTATACTGCTATAATAGTCCTCCTGTGTATTATACTGGTATAATAGTCCCCATGTATATTATACTGATATAATAGTCGTCCTGCGTATTATACTGCTGTAATAGTCCTGCTGTAAATTATACTGGTATAATAGTGCCCATGTGTATTATACTGGTATAATAGTGCCCATGTGTATTATACTGCTATAATAGTCCTCCTGTGTATTATACTGGTATAATACTCCCCATGTGTGTTATACTGCTATAATAGTCCCCATGTATATTATACTGATAGTATACTGGTATAATAGTCCTCCTGTGTATTATACTGATATCATAGTCCTCCTGTGTATTATACTGGTATAACAGTCCTCCTGTGTATTATACTGGTATAACAGTCCTCCTGTGTATTATACTGGTATAACAGTCCTCCTGTGTATTATACTGCTATAATAGTCCTCCTGTGTATTATACTGGTATAATAGTCCCCATGTATATTATACTGATAGTATACTGGTATAATAGTCCCCCTGTGTATTATACTGATATAATAGTCGTCCTGCGTATTATACTGCTGTATGAGTCCTGCTGTAAATTATACTGGTATAATAGTGCCCATGTGTATTATACTGGTATAATAGTGCCCCTGTGAAATATACTGGTATAATAGTGCCCCTGTGAAATATACTGGTATAATACTCCCCATGTGTGTTATACTGCTATAATAGTCCTCCAGTGTATTATACTGGTATAATAGTCCCCATGTATATTATACTGATATTATACTGATATCATAATCCCCATGTGTATTATACTGGTATTATACTGATATCATAGTCCCCATGTGTATTATACTGGTATAATAGTCCCCATGTATATTATACTGATATCATAGTCCCCATGTGTATTATACTGATATCATAGTCCCCATGTGTATTATACTGCTATAATAGTCCTCCTGTGTATTATACTGGTATAATAGTCCTCCTGTGTATTATACTGGTATAATAGTCCTCCTGTGTATTATACTGGTATAATAGTCCTCCTGTGTATTATACTGGTATAATAGTCCTCCTGTGTATTATACTGGTATAATAGTCCTGCTGTGTATTATACTGATATAATAGTCCTGCTGTGTATTATATTGGTATAATAGTCCTGCTGTGTATTATACTCTTATAATAGTCCCGTGTATTATACTGGTATTATACTGGTATATTAGTCCTCCTGTGTATTATACTGGTATATTAGTCCTCCTGTGTATTATACTGCTATAATAGTCCTCCTGTGTATTATAGTGGTATAGTAGTCCCCATGTATATTATACTGATATCATAGTCCCCATGTATATTATACTGGTATAATAGTCCTCCTGTGTATTATACTGCTATAATAGTCCTGGTATAATGGTCTATTCTCAGGGGAGCACACCAAGGCTCTGATCACACAGATGACGCTGTTCAATAAGGTCCTGGCGGAGCTCAGAGAAGATATCCGGGAGCAGGTGAGGGAGCGGCATTGTATGGCGGGGTCCAGGGTGGAGCCTCCAGACCACTGTCACACCTCAGAGCAGGTCAGGGAGGACCCCGGCTGCGAAGGAGTCTGGGAGGGGTGAGGACCCCGCTGGGGAGGAGTAAGTATCCCCGCTGGGGAAGAGTCTGGGAGGGGTGAGGACCCCGCTGGGGAGGAGTAAGTATCCCCGCTGGGGAAGAGTCTGGGAGGGGTGAGGACCCCCGCTTGGGAGGATTCTAGGAGGGTTGAGGAGCCCCTGCTGGGGAGGAGTCTGGGAGGTGTGAGGACCCCCTGCTGGGGAGGAGTCTGGGAGGTGTGAGGACCCCCTGCTGGGGAGGAGTCTGGGAGGTGTGAGGACCCCCTGCTGGGGAGGAGTCTGGGAGGTGTGAGGACCCCCTGCTGGGGAGGAGTCTGGGAGGTGTGAGGACCCCCTGCTGGGGAGGAGTCTGGGAGGTGTGAGGACCCCCTGCTGGGGAGGAGTCTGGGAGGTGTGAGGACCCCCTGCTGGGGAGGAGTCTGGGAGGTGTGAGGACCCCCTGCTGGGGAGGAGTCTGGGAGGTGTGAGGACCCCCTGCTGGGGAGGAGTCTGGGAGGTGTGAGGACCCCCTGCTGGGGAGGAGTCTGGGAGGTGTGAGGACCCCCTGCTGGGGAGGAGTCTGGGAGGTGTGAGGACCCCCTGCTGGGGAGGAGTCTGGGAGGTGTGAGGACCCCCTGCTGGGGAGGAGTCTGGGAGGTGTGAGGACCCCCTGCTGGGGAGGAGTCTGGGAGGTGTGAGGACCCCCTGCTGGGGAGGAGTCTGGGAGGTGTGAGGACCCCCTGCTGGGGAGGAGTCTGGGAGGTGTGAGGACCCCCTGCTGGGGAGGAGTCTGGGAGGTGTGAGGACCCCCTGCTGGGGAGGAGTCTGGGAGGTGTGAGGACCCCCTGCTGGGGAGGAGTCTGGGAGGTGTGAGGACCCCCTGCTGGGGAGGAGTCTGGGAGGTGTGAGGACCCCCTGCTGGGGAGGAGTCTGGGAGGTGTGAGGACCCCCTGCTGGGGAGGAGTCTGGGAGGTGTGAGGACCCCCTGCTGGGGAGGAGTCTGGGAGGTGTGAGGACCCCCTGCTGGGGAGGAGTCTGGGAGGTGTGAGGACCCCCTGCTGGGGAGGAGTCTGGGAGGTGTGAGGACCCCCTGCTGGGGAGGAGTCTGGGAGGTGTGAGGACCCCCTGCTGGGGAGGAGTCTGGGAGGTGTGAGGACCCCCTGCTGGGGAGGAGTCTGGGAGGTGTGAGGACCCCCTGCTGGGGAGGAGTCTGGGAGGTGTGAGGACCCCCTGCTGGGGAGGAGTCTGGGAGGTGTGAGGACCCCCTGCTGGGGAGGAGTCTGGGAGGTGTGAGGACCCCCTGCTGGGGAGGAGTCTGGGAGGTGTGAGGACCCCCTGCTGGGGAGGAGTCTGGGAGGTGTGAGGACCCCCTGCTGGGGAGGAGTCTGGGAGGTGTGAGGACCCCCTGCTGGGGAGGAGTCTGGGAGGTGTGAGGACCCCCTGCTGGGGAGGAGTCTGGGAGGTGTGAGGACCCCCTGCTGGGGAGGAGTCTGGGAGGTGTGAGGACCCCCTGCTGGGGAGGAGTCTGGGAGGTGTGAGGACCCCCTGCTGGGGAGGAGTCTGGGAGGTGTGAGGACCCCCTGCTGGGGAGGAGTCTGGGAGGTGTGAGGACCCCCTGCTGGGGAGGAGTCTGGGAGGTGTGAGGACCCCCTGCTGGGGAGGAGTCTGGGAGGTGTGAGGACCCCCTGCTGGGGAGGAGTCTGGGAGGTGTGAGGACCCCCTGCTGGGGAGGAGTCTGGGAGGGGTGAGGACCCCCTGCTGGGGAGGAGTCTGGGAGGGGTGAGGACCCCCTGCTGGGGAGGAGTCTGGGAGGGGTGAGGACCCCCGCTGGGGAGGAGTCTGGGAGGGGTGAGGACCCCCGCTGGGGAGGAGTCTGGGAGGTGTGAGGACCCCCTGCTGGGGAGGAGTCTGGGAGGTGTGAGGACCCCCTGCTGGGGAGGAGTCTGGGAGGGGTGAGGACCCCCGCTGGGGAGGAGTCTGGGAGGTGTGAGGATCCCTGCTGGGGAGGAGTCTGAGGGGCGTGAGGAGTCTGAGGGGCGTGAGCACCCCCCCCCCCTAGGGGAGGAGTCTGGGAGGGGTGAGGACCCCTGCTGGGGAGGAGTCTGAGGGGCGTGAGGACCCCCGCTAGGGGAGGAGTCTGGGAGGTGTGAGGACCCCCTGCTGGGGAGGAGTCTGGGAGGGGTGAGGACCCCCGCTGGGGAGGAGTCTGGGAGGTGTGAGGATCCCCGCTGGGGAGGAGTTAGGAGCCCTGCTGGGGAGGAGTCTGGGAGGCATGAGTTCCACTACTCGAGGGGGGGGGCGGAGTCTAGGAGTCGTGAGGAGTTTGGGAGGGGTGAGGACCCTTGCTGTGGAGGAGTTTGGGAGAGGTGAGGACCCTGGCTGGGGAGGAGCCTGGGAGGTGTGAGGACCCTTGCTGGGGAGGAGCCTGGGAGGTGTGAGGACCCTTGCTGGGGAGGAGTCTGGGAGGGGTGAGGACCTCTGCTGGGGAGGAGCCTGGGAGGGGTGAGGACCCCCGCTGGGGAGGAGCCTGGGAGGGGTGAGGACCCCCGCTGGGGAGGAGCCTGGGAGGTGTGAGGACCCTTGCTGGGGAGGAGCCTGGGAGGTGTGAGGACCCTTGCTGTGGAGGAGGGAGGAGTGAGGACTCCTGCTGGGGAGGAGTGAGGACCCCCGCTGGGGAGGAGTGAGGACCCCCGCTGGGAGGAGTCTGGGTGGGGTGAGGACCCCTGCTGGGGAGGAGTCTGAGGGGCGTGAGGAGTCTGAGGGGCGTGAGCACCCCCCCCCTAGGGGAGGAGTCTGGGAGGGGTGAGGACCCCTGCTAGGGGAGGAGTCTGGGAGGGGTGAGGAGTATGGGAGGGGTGAGGACCCCTGCTGGGGAGGAGTCTGGGAGGGGTGAGGAGTATGGGAGGGGTGAGGACCCCTGCTGGGGAGGAGTCTGGGAGGGGTGAGGACCCCCTGCTAGGGGAGGAGTCTGGGAGGGGTGAGGACCCCCTGCTAGGGGAGGAGTCTGGGAGGGGTTAGGACCCCCGCTGGGGAGGAGTCTGGGAGGGGTGAGGACCCCCTGCTAGGGGAGGAGTCTGGGAGGGGTGAGGACCCCCGCTGGGGAGGAGTCTAGAAAGGGATGAGGACCTCCGCTGGGGAGGAGTTTGGGAGGAGTGAGGACCCCCGCTTGGGAGGAGTGAGGACCCCCGCTTGGGAGGAGTGAGGACCCCCGCTGGGGAGGAGTGAGGACCCCCGCTAAGGAGGAGAGAGGACCCCTGCTGGGGAGGAGTCTGGGAGGGGTGAGTAGCCCCGCTGGGGAGGAGAGAGGACCCCCGCTGGGGAGGAATCTGGTAGGAGTGAGGACCGCTGTGAGTAATTACTGTCTCTGTTTGTGGCAGGTGAAGGAGATGTCTCTGATCCGGAACACAATCATGGAATGTCAAGTGTGTGGTAAGTGATCCTACCCTAGCACGGCCACATACCTACAGCATCACGGCCACATACCTACAGCATCACGGCCACATACCTACAGCATCACGGCCACATACCTACAGCAGCACGGCCACATACCTACAGCAGCACCTCCACATACCTACAGCAGCACCTCCACATACCTACAGCATCACGGCCACATACCTACAGCAGCACGGCCACATACCTACAGCAGCACGGCCACATACCTACAGCAGCGCGGCCACATACCTACAGCAGCACCTCCACATACCTACAGCAGCACCTCCACATACCTACAGCATCACGGCCACATACCTACAGCAGCACGGCCACATACCTACAGCAGCACCTCCACATACCTACAGCAGCACGGCCACATACCTACAGCAGCACCTCCACATACCTACAGCAGCACCTCCACATACCTACAGCAGCACGGCCACATACCTACAGCAGCACGGCCACATACCTACAGCAGCACGGCCGCATACCTACAGCAGCACGGCCTCATACCTACAGCAGCACGGCCTCATACCTACAGCAGCACGGCCTCATACCTACAGCAGCACGGCCTCATACCTACAGCAGCACGGCCACATACCTACAGCAGCACGGCCACATACCTACAGCAGCACGGCCACATACCTACAGCAGCACGGCCACATACCTACAGCAGCACGGCCACATACCTACAGCAGCACGGCCACATACCTACAGCAGCACGGCCACATACCTACAGCAGCACGGCCACATACCTACAGCAGCACGGCCACATACCTACAGCAGCACGGCCACATACCTACAGCCCCTCCACATACCTACAGCAGCACGGCCACATACTTACAGCAGCACCTCCACATACCTACAGCAGCACGGCCTCATACCTACAGCAGCACGGCCGCATACCTACAGCAGCACGGCCTCATACCTACAGCAGCACGGCCCCATACCTACAGCAGTACGGCCACATACCTACAGCACCTCCACATACCTACAGCAGCACGGCCGCATACCTACAGCAGCACGGCCGCATACCTACAGCAGCACGGCCGCATACCTACAGCAGCACTGCCGCATACCTACAGCAGCACGGCCGCATACCTACAGCAGCACGGCCGCATACCTACAGCAGCACGGCCGCATACCTACAGCAGCACGGCCGCATACCTACAGCAGCACGGCCGCATACCTACAGCAGCACGGCCGCATACAGCACCTCCACATACCTACAGCAGCACGGCCACATACCTACAGCAGCACGGCCACATTCATCTTTCCTACCATAGAAGGACAGACTATGGATGTTGCTCTGGTCCTCTCAGGGGGGGATCACTGCTGTTATTGGGGTTCAGTATTTGATGACTCCCCTCGTCTGTCTCTTTCCATAGGGTTCCATGAGCACCGCTCTCGCTGTAACCCCAACCCATGTTTCCAGGGTGTGGACTGTATGGAGACGTATGAATACCCCGGTTATCGCTGTGGCCCCTGCCCCCCAGGATCTCAGGGTAATGGCACTCACTGCACAGACATTGATGAGGTATGAAGCGGAGGGCGGGGGGCTGTGGGGTGACAGGGGCCGGTGCATCCCTGACCCGTCACCTTTGCTTGCAGTGCTCTCATGCCAACCCTTGTTTCTCTGGCTCTAAATGCATCAACACGTCTCCTGGTTTCCGCTGTGAGTCCTGTCCTCGCGGGTACAGGGGCAACGCTGTGTCTGGAGTGGGAGTAGACTATGCCAAGGCCAGCAAACAGGTGAGCCAAGGCAACCATCAGTGTGGGGAGGGGGACCCTGGTGGTGTGTGGGGAGAGCGGGACCCTGGGGGGGGGGTGGGGAGAGGGGGACCCTGGTGGTGTGTGGGGAGAGGGGGACCCTGGTGGTGTGTGGGGAGAGCGGGACCCTGGTGATGTGTGGGGAGAGCGGGACCCTGGTGGTGTGTGGGGAGAGGGGGACCCTGGTGGGGTGTGGGGAGAGGGGGACCCTGGTGGGGTGTGGGGAGAGGGGGACCCTGGTGGGGTGTGGGGAGAGGGGGACCCTGGTGGTGTGTGGGGAGAGGGGGACCCTGGTGGTGTGTGGGGAGAGCGGGACCCTGGTGGTGTGTGGGGAGAGGGGGAACCTGGTGGGGTGTGGGGAGAGGGGGACCCTGGTGGTGTGTGGGGAGAGGGGGACCCTGGTGGTGTGTGGGGAGAGGGGGACCCTGGTGGTGTGTGGGGAGAGGGGGACCCTGGTGGTGTGTGGGGAGAGGGGGACCCTGGTGGTGTGTGGGGAGAGCGGGACCCTGGTGGGGTGTGGGGAGAGCGGGACCCTGGTGGGGTGTGGGGAGAGCGGGACCCTGGTGGGGTGTGGGGAGAGCGGGACCCTGGTGGGGTGTGGGGAGAGGGGGACCCTGGTGGGGTGTGGGGAGAGGGGGACCCTGGTGGGGTGTGGGGAGAGGGGGACCCTGGTGGTGTGTGGGGAGAGCGGGACCCTGGTGGGGTGTGGGGAGAGGGGGACCCTGGTGGGGTGTGGGGAGAGGGGGACCCTGGTGGGGTGTGGGGAGAGGGGGACCCTGGTGGGGTGTGGGGAGAGGGGGACCCTGGTGGGGTGTGGGGAGAGCGGGACCCTGGTGGGGTGTGGGGAGAGCGGGACCCTGGTGGGGTGTGGGGAGAGGGGGACCCTGGTGGGGTGTGGGGAGAGCGGGACCCTGGTGGGGTGTGGGGAGAGGGGGACCCTGGTGGTGTGTGGGGAGGGCGGGACCCTGGTGGGGAGAGGGGGACCCTGGTGGTGTGTGGGGAGAGGGGAACCCTGGTGGTGTGTGGGGAGAGGGGGACCCGTGTGGGGAGAGGGGGACCCTGGTGGGGTGTGGGGAGAGGGGGACCCTGGTGGTGTGTGGGGAGGGCGGGACCCTGGTGGTGTGTGGGGAGAGGGGGACCCTGGTGGTGTGTGGGGAGAGGGGGACCCTGGTGGGGTGTGGGGAGAGGGGGACCCTGGTGGGGTATGGGGAGAGGGGGACCCTGGTGGGGTGTGGGGAGAGCGGGACCCTGGTGGTTTGGGGTGTCGGGGCCCTTGGGGTCCTGGAGGTTGTGTGATCTGTTCCTCATACTTTCCAGGTTTGCACAGATATTGATGAATGCAATGATGGGAATAATGGCGGCTGCGCGGCGAACTCAATCTGTACGAATACGGTGGTGAGTGGTCACATGTCCGTCACCCCTCCCCCATCTATCTCATTGTACTCACCCCCTTCTGCTCTTCCAGGGCTCCTATAAGTGTGGCCCCTGTAAGCCCGGATTTGTTGGGAACCAGTCTCAGGGATGTGCGCCAAAGAAATCCTGTGCTGGCCCCTCCTTCAACCCGTGCCATGTGAACGCGCACTGCGTGTTTGAGAGGAACGGTGATGTCACGTGTGCGGTGAGTGGCCCCTGCTCGTGTCTGCCCCCTCTCTGTGTTCAGCTGGTAGTGTCTGCCCCCTCTGTGTGTCCCCCTGGTAGTGTCTGCCCCCTCTCTGTGTTCAGCTGGTAGTGTCTGCCCCCTCTCTGTGTTCAGCTGGTAGTGTCTGCCCCCTCTCTGTGTTCAGCTGGTAGTGTCTGCCCCCTCTCTGTGTTCAGCTGGTAGTGTCTGCCCCCTCTCTGTGTTCAGCTGGTAGTGTCTGCCCCCCTCTGTGTCCCGCTGGTCATGTCTGCCCCCTCTCTGTGTCCCGCTGGTCATGTCTGCCCCCTCTCTGTGTCCAGCTGGTAGTGTCTGCCCCTCTCTGTGTTCAGCTGGTAGTGTCTGCCCCCTCTCTGTGTTCAGCTGGTAGTGTCTGCCCCCTCTGTGTGTCCCCCTGGTAGTGTCTGCCCCCTCTCTGTGTTCAGCTGGTAGTGTCTGCCCCCTCTCTGTGTTCAGCTGGTAGTGTCTGCCCCCTCTCTGTGTTCAGCTGGTAGTGTCTGCCCCCTCTCTGTGTTCAGCTGGTAGTGTCTGCCCCCTCTCTGTGTTCAGCTGGTAGTGTCTGCCCCCTCTGTGTGTCCCCCTGGTAGTGTCTGCCCCCTCTCTGTGTTCAGCTGGTAGTGTCTGCCCCCTCTCTGTGTTCAGCTGGTAGTGTCTGCCCCCTCTCTGTGTTCAGCTGGTAGTGTCTGCCCCCTCTCTGTGTTCAGCTGGTAGTGTCTGCCCCCTCTCTGTGTTCAGCTGGTAGTGTCTGCCCCCTCTCTGTGTTCAGCTGGTAGTGTCTGCCCCCCTCTGTGTCCCGCTGGTCATGTCTGCCCCCTCTCTGTGTCCCGCTGGTCATGTCTGCCCCCTCTCTGTGTCCAGCTGGTAGTGTCTGCCCCCTCTCTGTGTTCAGCTGGTAGTGTCTGCCCCCTCTCTGTGTTCAGCTGGTAGTGTCTGCCCCCTCTGTGTGTCCCCCTGGTAGTGTCTGCCCCCTCTCTGTGTTCAGCTGGTAGTGTCTGCCCCCTCTCTGTGTTCAGCTGGTAGTGTCTGCCCCCTCTCTGTGTTCAGCTGGTAGTGTCTGCCCCCTCTCTGTGTTCAGCTGGTAGTGTCTGCCCCCTCTCTGTGTTCAGCTGGTAGTGTCTGCCCCCTCTCTGTGTTCAGCTGGTAGTGTCTGCCCCCTCTCTGTGTTCAGCTGGTCATGTCTGATGCTTCCTTTACTCTCTCTCTGTAGTGTAACGTTGGCTGGGCAGGAAATGGATACACGTGTGGCAGAGACACCGACATCGATGGATACCCTGATGAGCCCATGCCATGTATCGATAACAACAAGCACTGCCGCCAGGTGACCTCTCAACTCCCCTGCCAGGGTCCCCGTCTCTGTGCACTCTCTGTTCCCCGTGGCACGTTCTCTGTGGACTCTCTGTTCCCCCAGGGCCCCTTCTCTGTGGACTCTCTGTTTTACGGGGGGGCGTTTCTCTGTGGACTCTCTGTTTTCCCACGAAGGCCCCTTCTCTGTGCACTCTCTGTTCCCTGGTGCCCCTTCTCTGTGGACACTCTGTTCCCCCGGGGCCCGTTCTCTGTGGACTCTCTGTTCCCCAGGGGCCCCTTCTCTGCGGACACTGTTCCTTGGAGGCTCCTTCTCTGTTGACTCTCTGTTCCCCGGGGGCCCCTTCTTTGTGCACTCTTTGTTCCTCCGGGCCCCTTCTCTGTGGACTCTCAGTTCCCCGGGGGCCCCTTGTCTGTGCACTCTCAGTTCCCCGGGGGCCCCTTGTCTGTGCACTCTCTGTTCCCCGGGGGGCCCTTCTCTGTGCACTCTGTTCCCCGGGGGGCCCTTCTCTGTGCACTCTCTGTTCCTCTGGCCCCCTGATCTTTAGGGCCTCTTTCTCTGTTGTCTCTTGGTAGGATAACTGCAGACTGACCCCCAACTCTGGTCAGGAGGACGCAGATAATGACGGGATCGGGGACCAGTGTGATGAAGATGCTGATGGCGATGGCATCAAGAACGTTGAGGTAACGTGGTGGAGCCCCTCATCCTCTGAGGACCCCGGGTGGGGAGCGTCACCCACAGTCCCGCTCTCGTCTTTCAGGATAACTGTAGACTCGTCCCCAACAAGGATCAGCAGAACTCTGACACCGACTCCTACGGGGACGCCTGCGACAACTGCCCCAACGTCCCCAACAACGACCAGAAAGACACCGACGCCAATGGAGAGGGGGATGCGTGCGACAATGACATTGATGGGGACGGTGAGGTCATGTGACCAGGAAGGGGATGCAGAGATATAGCAGTCATGTCATAGGGGCCCTGTATCCCCCGGCTGGTGGTCATGTCATAGGGGCCCTGTATCCCCCGGCTGGTGGTCATTTCATAGGGGCCCTGTATCCCCCGGCTGGTGGTCATGTCATAGGGCCCTGTATCCCCCGGCTGGTGGTCATGTTATAGGGCCCCGTATCCCCTCGGCTTGTGGTCATGTTATAGGGCCCCGTATCCCCTCGGCTTGTGGTCATGTTATAGGGCCCCGTATCCCCCTGGCTAGTGGTCATGTTATAGGGCCCCGTATCCCCCTGGCTGGTGGTCATGTTATAGGGCCCCGTATCCCCCTGGCTGGTGGTCATGTTATAGGGCCCCGTATCCCCTCGGCTTGTGGTCATGTTATAGGGCCCTGTATCCCCCGGCTGGTGGTCATGTTATAGGGCCCCGTATCCCCCCGGCTGGTGGTCATGTTATAGGGCCCCGTATCCCCCCGGCTTGTGGTCATGTTATAGGGCCCCGTATCCCCCCGGCTTGTGGTCATGTTATAGGGGCCCTGTATCCCCCGGCTGGTGGTCATGTTATAGGGGCCCTGTATCCCCCGGCTGGTGGTCATGTCATAGGGCCCCGTATCCCCTCGGCTTGTGGTCATGTTATAGGGCCCCGTATCCCCCTGGCTGGTGGTCATGTTATAGGGCCCCGTATCCCCCTGGCTGGTGGTCATGTTATAGGGCCCTGTATCCCCTGGCTGGTGCTTATGTTATAGGGCCCCGTATCCCCCCGGCTGGTGGTCATGTTATAGGGTCCCGTATACCCCCGGCTGGTGGCCCCTGGGATGTTTGCTCCTCTCACATATTTCACACCAGCCTCTGATCTCACAGTTTACTGACGGGGGAGGTGGTTGCAGTCAGTAAATACAGGGTGCAGGGAGCCATGACCCCAGGTGATCCCTGCCAGTAAGGTGAAGAATCTGCCGTTCCTTATACTGTGAAATATATATAGAAATATATACAGACATCCACAGAGCTGTATATCACACATATGTATATATCCCTCCGCACAGGCATCCCAAATATGCTGGATAATTGCGCCAAAGTACCAAACCCTCTGCAGACAGATAGAGACCTGGATGGTGTAGGTGACGCCTGTGACAGCTGCCCAGAGACCAGCAACCCTACCCAGGTGATACAGCTCTCCTGTATAAGTGTGTTTGTGTATATATATCTATGTGATATACTGTGTATCCTCCTCTATATAGCTGAATGTGATATACCGTGTATCCTCCTGTGTATATAGCTGAATGTGATATACAGTGTATCCTCCTATATAGCTGGATGTGATATACCATGTATCCTCCTGTGTATATAGGGATGTGATATACAGTGTATTATTTTCTGTATATAGGGATGTGATATACTGTGTATCCTCCTGTGTATAAATGGATGTGATATACTGTGTATCCTCCTGTGTATATAGGTATGTGATATACCGTGTATAGTCCTCTGTATATTGTGATGTGATATAACGTATATCCTCCTGTGTATATTGGGATGGGATATACCCTGTATCCTCCTGTGTATATAGGGATGTGATATACTGTGTATCCTCCTGTGTATTTAGGGATGTGATATACTGTGTATCCTCCTGTGTATATAGGGATGTGATATACCGTGTATCCTCCTGTGCATATAGGGATGTGATATACAGTGTATCCTCCTTTGTATATAGGGGTGTTAAATACCGTGTATCCTGTGTATATAGGAGTGTGATATACTGTGTAGCCTCCTGTGTATATAGGGATGTGATATACCGTGTATCTGCCTGTGTATATAAGTATGTGATATACTGTGTATCCTCCTATGTATATAGGGATGTGATATACAGTGTATCCTCCTGTGTATTTAGGGATGTGATATACTGTGTATCCTCCTGTGCATATAGGGATGTGATATACCGTGTATCCTCCTGTGTGTGTGTGTGTGTGTGTGTATATATATATAATATATATATATTATACACACACACACACACACATGAGGATACACTGTATATCACATCCCAATATACAGAGGAGGATACACTGTATATAACATCCCTATATACACAGGAGGATACACGGTATATCACATATATATGTGATATACCGTGTATCCTCCTGTGTATATAGGGATGTTATATACTGTGTATCCTCCTCTGTATATTGGGATGTGATATACAGTGTATCCTCGTGTGTGTGTGTGTGTATATATACTATATATACACACATACACACACACACAGGAGGATACACGGTATATCACATCCCAATATACAGAGAAGGATACACTGTATATCACATCCTATATACACAGGAGGATACACGGTATATCCCATCCCAATATACAGAGGAGGATACACAGTATAACACATCCCTATATACACAGGAGGATACACTGTATATCACATCCCAATATACAGAGGAGGATACATGGTATATCACATCCCAATATACAGAGGAGGATACACTGTATATCCCATCCCAATATACAGAGGAGAATACACAGTATATCACATCCCTATATACACAGGAGGATACACAGTATATCACATCCGAATATACAGAGGAGGATACACAGTATATAACATCCCTATATACACAGGAGGATACACGGTATATCACATAGATAGATAGATTATCTATCTATGTGATATACCGTGTATCCTCCTGTGTATATAGGGATGTTATATACTGTGTATCCTCCTCTGTATATTGGGATGTGATATACTGTGTATCCTCCTGTGTATTTAGGGATGTGATATACCGTGTATCCTCCTCTGTAGTTGTATGTGGTACACAATGTACTTGTGTATCTAAGCCCCTGTAACCATGATTCTCTTCTCTCTGTAGTCGGATGCGGACAGTGACCTGGTGGGCGACATGTGTGACACCAACCAGGACAGGTGAGAGCCATATTGTACAGGTTGGCATGGGTCCACGCTCCTGCCTCCCCAGCATAGAACGCCACCACATTGGTTCCTGTCTTCACCGTCTGATCTCCTGGTTTTTCAGAGATGGAGATGGGCACCAGGACACCAAGGACAATTGTCCAGACATCCCCAACAGTTCCCAGCTGGACTCTGACAATGATGGAGTGGGAGATGAGTGCGACCAGGATGACGACAATGATGGGGTCCCTGACTATGTTCCCCCAGGACCGGACAACTGCCGTCTCATCCATAACCCCAACCAGAAGGACACGGACGGTGAGTGTCCCTGCGTGGGCGGTGCTAGGAGAGCGGGTGGTGTGCCCGGTGTGGCGGTAACCATGGCTGTGTCCCTGCGCGGGCGATGCTAGGAGGGCGGGTGGTGTGCCCGGTGTGGCGGTAACCATGGCTGTGTCCCTGCGTGGGCGGTGCTAGGAGGGCGGGTGGTGTGCCCGGTGTGGCGGTAACCATGGCTGTGTCCCTGCAGGGGACGGCATCGGAGATGTATGTGAGGTGGACTTTGATAATGACTCTGTTGCCGACTCCTATGATGTCTGCCCGGAGAGCGCAGAGGTGACCCTCACCGACTTCAGGGCCTATCAGACTGTCATCCTGGACCCAGAGGGAGACGCCCAAATAGACCCCAACTGGGTGGTGCTCAACCAGGTAATGTGCCGCCTCCTTACCCCCATCCATCCTGCCCCCAGGGGGCCCAGAACTGATCCCAGGACCCCCATTGCCAATGCGGTGCTGAGTTGTTGTGTCTTTGCGGCAGGGCATGGAGGTGGTGCAGACCATGAACAGTGATCCGGGCCTGGCAGTAGGTAAGGGGCACATGCCATACACCCACCCCCCATAGTCACAGCACTGATCCCGCCCACCTTACTCCGGGGCTTTCTGCAGGCTACACGGCCTTCAATGGTGTGGATTTTGAGGGGACGTTCCATGTGAACACGGTGACGGATGACGACTATGCCGGCTTCATCTTCAGCTACCAGGACAGCGCCAGTTTCTATGTTGTCATGTGGAAGCAGACGGAGCAGACGTACTGGCAGGCGACACCGTTCCGAGCTGTGGCGGAGCCAGGCCTGCAGCTGAAGGTGAGGGGGTATCTCATGTCCCTACATACCCCACCTACATGGACATAGCCCCCCGGGCCACACACAGCTCGAGGCAGTGGGGGTGGGCTCCATACTCGTGCTGGCCGGCTTTGGTTGGGACTTTATTACTTATTTTCTGGGTTTGGTTCTTGGCTTCTCCCTCTCCAGGCCGTAAAGTCAAAGACCGGACCCGGGGAATACATGCGCAACGCCCTGTGGCACACGGGGAACACGCCAGACCAGGTGCGCCTCCTGTGGAAGGACCCCCGCAACGTCGGCTGGAAGGATAAGACCTCGTACCGCTGGCAGCTCATGCACCGGCCCCAGGTGGGCTACATCAGGTCAGGCTATACACCGGCCCCAGGTGGGCTACATCAGGTCAGGCTATACACCGGCCCCAGGTGGGCTACATCAGGTCAGGCTATACACCGGCCCCAGGGGGGCTACATCAGGTCAGGCTATACACCGGCCCCAGGTGGGCTACATCAGGTCAGGCTATACACCGGCCCCAGGGGGGCTACATCAGGTCAGGCTGTACACCGGCCCCAGGGGGGCTACATCAGGTCAGGCTGTACACCGGCCCCAGGGGGGCTACATCAGGTCAGGCTATACACCGGCCCCAGGTGGGCTACATCAGGTCAGGCTGTACACCGGCCCCAGGTGGGCTACATCAGGTCAGGCTATACACCGGCCCCAGGTGGGCTACATCAGGTCAGGCTATACACCGGCCCCAGGGGGGCTACATCAGGTCAGGCTGTACACCGGCCCCAGGGGGGCTACATCAGGTCAGGCTGTACACCGGCCCCAGGTGGGCTACATCAGGTCAGGCTGTACACCGGCCCCAGGTGGGCTACATCAGGTCAGGCTGTACACCGGCCCCAGGTGGGCTACATCAGGTCAGGCTGTACACCGGCCCCAGGGGGGCTACATCAGGTCAGGCTATACACCGGCCCCAGGTGGGCTACATCAGGTCAGGCTATACACCGGCCCCAGGTGGGCTACATCAGGTCAGGCTATACACCGGCCCCAGGTGGGCTACATCAGGTCAGGCTATACACCGGCCCCAGGTGGGCTACATCAGGTCAGGCTATACACCGGCCCCAGGTGGGCTACATCAGGTCAGGCTATACACCGGCCCCAGGTGGGATACATCAGGTCAGGCTGTACACCGGCCCCAGGTGGGCTACATCAGGTCAGGCTGTACACCGGCCCCAGGGGGGCTACATCAGGTCAGGCTGTACACCGGCCCCAGGGGGGCTACATCAGGTCAGGCTATACACCGGCCCCAGGTGGGCTACATCAGGTCAGGCTATACACCGGCCCCAGGTGGGCTACATCAGGTCAGGCTATACACCGGCCCCAGGTGGGCTACATCAGGTCAGGCTATACACCGGCCCCAGGTGGGCTACATCAGGTCAGGCTATACACCGGCCCCAGGTGGGCTACATCAGGTCAGGCTATACACCGGCCCCAGGTGGGCTACATCAGGTCAGGCTATACACCGGCCCCAGGTGGGCTACATCAGGTCAGGCTATACACCGGCCCCAGGTGGGCTACATCAGGTCAGGCTATACACCGGCCCCAGGTGGGCTACATCAGGTCAGGCTATACACCGGCCCCAGGTGGGCTACATCAGGTCAGGCTATACACCGGCCCCAGGTGGGCTACATCAGGTCAGGCTATACACCGGCCCCAGGTGGGCTACATCAGGTCAGGCTATACACCGGCCCCAGGTGGGCTACATCAGGTCAGGCTATACACCGGCCCCAGGTGGGCTACATCAGGTCAGGCTGTACACCGGCCCCAGGGGGGCTACATCAGGTCAGGCTATACACCGGCCCCAGGTGGGCTACATCAGGTCAGGCTATACACCGGCCCCAGGTGGGCTACATCAGGTCAGGCTATACACCGGCCCCAGGTGGGCTACATCAGGTCAGGTAGGCGTCAGCACTGTGTGGGGGTGTTGAGGGGAGGGGGTCCGTCGGCACTTTGGGGTGTCGGGGGAGGGGGGTTTGCTCACTCAGCACTGTGGGGGTGTCGGGGGCTCTCTCAGCACTGTGGGGGTGTCAGGGGGGGGCTTCGTCAGCACTGTGGGGGTGTTGAGGGGAGGGGTTGCTCACACAGCACTGTGCGGGTGTCGGGGGGCTTCGTCAGCACTGTGGGGGTGTCGGGGAGAGGGTTTGCTTACTCAGCACTGTGGGGGTGTCGGGGGGGTCCATCAGCAGTGGGGGGGGGGCTCTGTCGGCACTGTGGGGGGGCTCTGTCAGCACTGTGGGGGTGTTGGGGGGGGGGGTCCATCAGCACTGTGTGGGTGTCCGGGGGGGGTCTGTCAGCACTGTGGGGGGGGCTCTGTCAGCACTGTGGGGGTGTTGGGGGTCCGACAGCACTGGGGGGGGCTCCATCAGCACTGTGGGAGGGGGGCTCTGTCAGCACTGTGGGGGTGCGGGGGGGGGGCTCTGTCAGCACTGTGTGTGTGTGTGGGGGGCTCTGTCAGCACTGTGTGTGTGTGGGGGGGGTGGGGGCTCTGTCAGCAGTGTGTGTGTGGGGGGGCTCTGTCAGCACTGTGTGTGTGTGTGGGGGGGCTCTGTCAGCACTGTGTGTGTGTGTGTGTGGGGGGGCTCTGTCAGCACTGTGTGTGTGTGGGGGGGGGCTCTCAGCACTGTGGGGATGTCGGGGGGGCTCTGTCAGCAGTGTGTGTGTGTGGGGGCTCTGTCAGCACTGTGTGTGTGTGTGGGGGGGGCTCTCAGCACTGTGTGTGTGTGTGGGGGGGCTCTGTCAGCAGTGTGTGTGTGGGGGGGCTCTGTTAGCACTGTGTGTGTGGGGGGGCTCTGTCAGCACTGTGTGTGTGTGGGGGCTCTCAGCAGTGTGTGTGTGTGGGGGCTCTGTCAGCACTGTGTGTGTGGGGGCTCTGTCAGCACTGTGGGGATGTCGGGGGGGCTCTCAGCACTGTGTGTGTGTGTGGGGGGGGGCTCTGTCAGCACTGTGGGGGTGTGTGGGGGCTCTGTCAGCACTGTGTGTGTGTGGGGGGCTCTGTCAGCAGTGTGTGTGTGGGGGGGGGGCTCTGTCAGCACTGTGGGGGTGTCGGGGGGCCTCTCTCAGCACTGTGTGTGGGGGGGGGGCTCTGTCAGCACTGTGGGGATGTCGGGGGGGCTCTCAGCACTGTGTGTGTGTGTGGGGGGGGCTCTGTCAGCACTGTGTGTGTGTGGGGGGGGCTCTGTCAGCACTGTGGGGGTGTGTGGGGGCTCTGTCAGCACTGTGTGTGTGTGGGGGGCTCTGTCAGCAGTGTGTGTGTGTGGGGGGGCTCTGTCAGCACTGTGGGGGTGTCGGGGGGGCTCTCTCAGCACTGTGTGTGTGTGTGTGGGGGGGCTCTGTCAGCACTGTGGGGGTGTCGGGGGGGCTCTGTCAGCACTGTGGGGGTGTCGGGGGGGCTCTGTCAGCACTGTGGGGGTGTCGGGGGGGCTCTGTCAGCACTGTGGGGGTGTCGGGGGGGCTCTCTCAGCACTGTGGGGGTGTCGGGGGGCTCTCTCAGCACTGTGGGGATGTCGGGGTGGCTCCGTCAGCACTGTGGGGGTGTCGGGGGGGCTCTCTCAGCACTGTGGGGATGTCGGGGGGGCTCTCTCAGCACTGTGGGGGTGTTGGGGGGGCTCTCTCAGCACTGTGGGGGTGTCGGGGGGGGCTTTCTCAGCACTGTGGGGATGTTGGGGTGGCTCCGTCAGCACTGTGGGGGTCCCTGCAGGTGGAGACGTCTCCCCCCCCCCCTGTACACATGGAGCTTACACTCTTCAGCCATTGTAGTGTTAATCTCCCCGCCCCGGGATGAGAGGGGCTCCGACCACCGATGGGCAGACTCCCCCTCCTCCTGTGTATTAAAACGATGATGTCAGCAGCCGCCAGCTCATTGTGGCCATCACCGCGGCAACACAATCCCTGTCAGGAATGCTGGGCCGCCCGCCATTTATATGGAAAACTGCACAACAATGGCCGCCCCTGGGAACGGGATGGTGACCCCGTGCCCCTCCGCCTTCTCCCTGCCAGCTATGAGGTCATCGCCTGTGAGACGGCACTACCGTGACATGGGAGAGGTCACGTAGGACAGATCACACGGCAGAGGTCATGTAGGACAGATCACACGGCAGAGGTCATGTAGGACAGATCACACGGCAGAGGTCACGTAGGACAGATCACACGGGAGAGGTCACGTAGGACAGATCACACGGCAGAGGTCATGTAGGACAGATCACACGGCAGAGGTCATGTAGGACAGATCACACGGCAGAGGTCACGTAGGACAGATCACACGGGAGAGGTCACGTAGGACAGATCACACGGGAGAGGTCACGTAGGACAGATCACATAGGACAGATCACATAGGAGAGGTCACGTAGGACAGATCACATGGGAGAGGTCACGTAGGACAGATCACACGGGAGAGGTCACGTAGGACAGATCACATGGGAGAGGTCACGTAGGACAGATCACATAGGAGAGGTCACGTAGGACAGATCACACGGGAGAGGTCACGTAGGACAGATCACACGGGAGAGGTCACGTAGGACAGATCACACGGGAGAGGTCACGTAGGACAGATCACACGGCAGAGGTCACGTAGGACAGATCACACGGGAGAGGTCACGTAGGACAGATCACACGGGAGAGGTCACGTAGGACAGATCACACGGGAGAGGTCACGTAGGACAGATCACATGGGAGAGGTCACGTAATATACAGGAGACATATAGAATATACAGGAGACATATATAATATACAGCTGTACAGGAGACGTATAGAATAGACAGCTGTACAGGAGACGTATAGAATAGACAGCTGTACAGGAGACGTATAGAATAGACAGCTATACAGGAGACGTATAGAATAGACAGCTATACAGGAGACGTATAGAATAGACAGCTATACAGGAGACGTATAGAATAGACAGCTATACAGGAGACGTATAGAATAGACAGCTATACAGGAGACGTATAGAATAGACAGCTATACAGGAGACGTATAGAATAGACAGCTATACAGGAGACGTATAGAATAGACAGCTATACAGGAGATCTATATCTCCTGTATAGCTGTATATTATATATCTCCTGTATAGCTGTATATTGTATATCTCCTGTATAGCTGTATATTATACAGTCACCGGCCACTTTATTAGGTACACCATGCTAGTAACGGGTTGGACCCCCTTTTGCCCTCAGAACTGCCCCAATTCTTGGTGGCATAGATACAACAAGGTGCTGGAAGCTTCCTCAGAGATTTTGGTCCATAGTGACATGATGACATCACACAGTTGCCGCAGATTTGTCGGCTGCACATCCATGATGCCAATCTCCCGTTCCACCACATCCCATCTATTGGATTGAGATCTGGTGACTGTGGAGGCCATTGGAGTACAGTGACCTCATTGTCATGTTCAAGAAACCAGTCTGAGATGATTCTAGCTTTATGACATGGCGCATTATCCTGCTGAAAGTAGCCATCAGATGTTGGGTCCATTGTGGTCATAAAGGGATGGACATGGTCAGCAACAATACTCAGGTAGGCTGTGGCGTTGTAACCATGCTCAATTGGTACCAAGGGGCCCAAAGAGTGCCAAGAAAATATTCCCCACACCATGACACCACCACCACCAGCCTGAACCGTTGATACAAGGCAGGATGGATCCATGCTTTCATGTTGTTGGCGCCAAATTCTGACCCTACCATCCGAATGTCGCAGCAGAAATCGAGACTCATCAGACCAGGCAACGTTTTTCCAATCTTCTACTGTCCAATTTCGATGAGCTTGTGCAAATTGTAGCCTCAGTTTCCTGTTCTTAGCTGAGCGGAGTGGCCCCCGGTGTGGTCTTCTGCTGCTGTAGCCCATCTGCCTCAGAGTTGGCCGTACTGTGCGATCAGAGATGCTCTTCTGCCTACCTTGGTTGTAACGGTTGGCTATTTGAGTCACTGTTGCCTTTCTATCAGCTGGAACCAGTCTGCCCATTCTCCTCTGACCTCTGGCATCAACAAGGCATTTCCGCCCACAGAACTGCCGCTCACTGGATGGTTTTTCTTTTTCGGACCATTCTCTGTAAACCCTAGAGATGGTTGTGCGCGAAAATCCCAGTAGATCAGCAGTTTCTGAAATACTCAGACCAGCCCTTCTGGTACCAACAACCATGCCACGTTCAAAGGCCTCAACTCACCTTTCTTCCCCATACTGATGCTCGGTTTGAACTGCAGGAGATTGTCTTGACCATGTCTACATGCCTAAATGCACTGAGTTGCCGCCATGTGATTGGCTGATTAGAAATTAAGTAGTAACGTGCAGTTGGACAGGTGTACCTAATAAAGTGGCCGGTGAGTGTATATCTCGTGTATATTATATATCTCCTGTATAGCTGTATATTGTATATCTCCAGTACAGCTGTATATTATATATCTCCTGTATATTCTATATCTTCTGTATATTCTATATCTCCTGTATAGCTGTATATTCTATATCTCCTGTACAGCTGTATATTCTATATCTTCTGAATATTCTATATCTCCTGTATAGCTGTATATTCTATATCTCCAGTACAGCTGTATATTATATATCTCCTGTATATTCTATATCTTCTGTATATTCTATATCTCCTGTATAGCTGTATATTCTATATCTCCTGTATAGCTGTATATTATATAATATACAGCTATACAGAAGATATAGAATATACAGCTATACAGGAGATATAGAATATACAGGAGATATAGAATATTCAGAATATATATAATATACAGCTATACAGGAGATATAGAATATACAGCTATACAGGAGATATAGAATATACAGCTATACAGGAGATATAGAATATTCAGAAGATATATAATATACAGCTGTACTGGAGATATAGAATATACAGCTATACAGGAGATATAGAATATACAGGAGATGTATAATATACAGCTGTACTGGAGATGTATAATATACAGCTGATGTATAATATACAGCTGATGTATAATATACAGCTATACAGGAGATGTATAATATACAGCTGTACACGAGATGTATAATATACAGCTGTACACGAGATGTATAATATACAGCTGATGTATAATATACAGCTATACAGGAGATGTATAATATACAGATGAGATATATAGAGGTATACAGCTGCGGTCAGTGTGAATAGATCTGCCTGGTGCCTCATACCTCCCTCTCCCTGTAGGGTGAAGCTATATGAGGGGGTGGACCTGGTGGCGGACTCCGGAGTGGTCATAGACTCTACCATGCGCGGAGGACGACTCGGAGCCTTCTGCTTCTCTCAAGAAAATATCATCTGGTCCAACCTGCAATACAGGTGTAATGGTGAGTGTGAGCCTGTGGGGGGAGTCGGGGGTATAGCTGATCAAGTGACAGATGAGGGTGTAAAGATGGGGTAAGAGAGTGGTAAGTGTTGGGTGCCTTGGTTTGGGAGAGGGGTGCGGGCATGCCTTGGTTTGGGACAGGGGTGTGGGCATGCCTTGGTTGGGGAGAGGGGTGCGGGCATGCCTTGGTTTGGGACAGGGGGTGGGCATGCCTTGGTTGGGGACGGGTGCGGGCATGCCTTGGTTGGGGACGGGTGCGGGCATGCCTTGGTTGGGGACGGGTGCGGGCATGCCTTGGTTGGGGACGGGTGCGAGCATGCCTTGGTTGGGGACGGGTGCGGGCATGCCTTGGTTGGGGATATGCCTTGGTTGGGGACAGGTGCGAGCATGATTTGGTTGGGGACTGGTGCCGGCATGCCTTGGTTGGGGACGGGTGCGGGCATGCCTTGGTTGGGGACATGCCTTGGTTGGGGACAGGTGCGAGCATGATTTGGTTGGGGACTGGTGTGGACATGCCTTCGTTGGTGAGAGGGGTGTGGGCATGCCTTGGTTGGGGAAGGGTGCAGGCATGCCTTGGTTGGGGACAGGTGTGGGCATGCCTTCGTTGGTGAGAGGGGTGTGGGCATGCCTTGGGTGTGGATGGTATTAAGGGCATTTCTTGGTTGCTGTTGGAACAGGGGTGTGGGCACGCCTTGGTTGGGGACAGGGGTGTGGGCATGCCTTGGTTGGGGAATAGGTGTGGGCATGCTTTGATCGCTGTGGAATCACTGGACTGGCACTTTTCTCTCCTGGCAGACACCATTCCCGAGGACTTTGAGCCGTACAGACGGATTCTCCTGGAGGGGCGGGAATAACCCTGGCGCCCGTTCTTCCAGCCCACTGCTGTGCCACAGTCTGTGGTGACAATGCCCGGGGGCTCAGGACCCTCTATGTATGGAGACAAGTGGTGCCTCCATCCCCCATTTGGGGGAGACCACCTCATTATACATCTTTATGGGAAGACCAATATTGCTGGTGGTCTCCACGCTGCTAGTGCGGGTGCCACAACGACCGGTCCTGCTGGAGGGAGACGTTCTATGGACATAAGACTAGAACCTGCCTGCAGGTGGCGCCACCTCCCGCCATCCAACTCCGCAGCCAACAGCTCATAAAGTTTTTGAGTTTTTTTTTTTTTGTGTTGGTTTTGTGTGTGGTGTTTGGAGGTCCATCCTGCTGCCGCTGCCCGGTAATGTGAGTGTGTATGTATATGTGTGTGTGTGTGTATATATATATATATAATATATATATATATATTTCAGTGAATGTGACTGATAACACAATCTTTCTCCCCCTCATGATTTATTGTCACACTACTGTGTCTTCTCTTTTTACATCATAATGACAGTTTGAAGTCTTTTGTGGTAGTTGTGGATGAGGTTCTGTATGTTCTCAGATGATAAAGCCGCCTATTTTTCTTGGTTCCTGTATATTCCTGGTCTGTCCTGCATGAGCTGAGATTTCCCCAGAGTGGCTTAATGATACTGAGGTCAGGAGACTGAGATGGCCACTCCAGAACCATCACTTTGTTCTGTTGTAGGCACAGAGACGGAGGGGCGGCAGCCACAGAGGGCAGAGACGGGGGGCGGGCGGCCAAAGAGGGTAGACACGGAGGGGCGGCGGCCAAAGAGGGTAGAGACGGGAGGGGGGGGGGGGCGGCCAAAGAGGGTAGAGACGGAGGGGCGGTGGCCAAAGAGGGCAGAGACGGGGGGGGGGGGGGCGGCCAAAGAGGGTAGAGACGGAGGGGCGGTGGCCAAAGAGGGCAGAGACGGGGGGGGGGCGGCGGCCAAAGAGGGCAGAGACGGGGGGCGGCGGCCAAAGAGGGTAGAGACGGAGGGGCGGCGGCCAAAGAGGGCAGAGACGGGGGGCGGCGGCCAAAGAGGGTAGAGACGGAGGGGCGGCGGCCAAAGAGGGCAGAGACGGGGGGCGGCGGCCAAAGAGGGTAGAGACGGAGGGGCGGCGGCCAAAGAGGGCAGAGACGGGGGGCGGCGGTCAAAGAGGGTAGAGACGGAGGGGCGGCGGCCAAAGAGGGCAGAGACGGGGGGGGCGGCCAAAGAGGGCAGGGACGGGGGGGGGGGGGGGGGGGGGGCGGCCAAAGAGGGCAGAGACATTGAGCCACTCTGGGGAGATCTCAGCCCAGCTCATGCAGGACAGGACAGGAATATACAGGAACCAAGAAGAATGGGAACATAAAGAGCCTCATCCACAACTACCACAAAAGATTTCAGGCTGTTACTGATGTTACAGGGGAAATACACGGGAACTGGGGGATGGGAACTACAACTACTGATCAGGGACATTGGGATGGTTTGGTTGTCATTATGATGTAAAAAGAGAAAATGGCCGACCACTAACCAGGGTGTACCTGGCGTCACCCGACCACTAACCATGGCGTACCTGGCGTCACTCGACCACTAACCATGGCGTACCTGGCGTCACCCGACCACTAACCAGGGAGTAGCTGGTGTCACTCGACCACTAACCAGGGCGTAGCTGTCATCACCCGACCACTAACCAGGGCATACCTGGCGTCACCCGACCACTAACCAGGGCGTAGCTGGCATCACCCGACCACTAACCAGGGCGTAGCTGGCATCACCCGACCACTAACCAGGGCATACCTGGCGTCACCCGACCACTAACCAGGGCGTAGCTGGCATCACCCGACCACTAACCAGGGCGTAGCTGGCATCACCCGACCACTAACCATGGCGTACCTAGTGTCACCTGACCACTAACCATGGCGTAGCTGGCGTCACCCGACCACTAACCATGGTGTAGCTGGCGTCACCCGACCACTAACCAGGGCTTAGCTGGCATCACCCGACCACTAACCATGGCGTACCTGGCGTCACCCGACCACTAACCATGGCGTACCTGGCGTCACCCGACCACTAACCATGGCGTACCTGGTGTCACCTGACCACTAACCATGAAGGGGGGGTTGGGGAGATTGCGTTATCATTCATATTCTCTGGAAAAATAAACACAAAAAAGCAAAAATTCTGCTGGTCTATGTGAGCACAACTGGAGGATAGCCTGAGTCCATGGCCTGGTGTGGGTACACAGGGAGAGCTGTGTGTGTGTGTGTGTGTATATATATATGTCTATGTATATATATATATATATATATATATATATATATATACATAGTATGGATGTATGTATGTATAGAGAGAGAGAGAGGATGGCCTGGGATAGGTACACAGGGATATCAGTATATGTATATAGGTCCCGGTCACCATCATGTGGGGGACTGGATGCGTCACTTACCTGGGGAGATGGCACCAGGATATACTATGGGAAGAAGACAAGATGGCAGGGGCAGTGTACTGCTGGAGTCCTGGCATCATGTGGATTATAATAGCAGATTATAATGGGTCAGTTTCGGGCGGCAGGCCGGGGCCCTGAGCTCCAGGGGCCCCATGGCCACCCAAACAAACATACTTTCAGTGGTGTATTGTCTCCTGGATACAGTTGTGCCATGATTTGCAAAAAACTGCTGCTTTTTTAACACGATTTAGAACAAATGAAGGCATCATGACATTATCTATCCTGTACTATCAACACCAGGCTAGTGCTGCCATAGTTACAGTGGGGTGTGGGGGCCCAGAACTGGTGAACAGCCCGGGGCCTATGGTAAAGTTAATCCACCCCTGGTCTGGTCCATGAAAGCCGCACCTCACACCACACATGGCCGCCCATACCGCAGGGGACATCACAGGGCTATGGGGTCTGCCCATACCGCAGGGGACATCACAGGGCTATGGGGTCCGCCCATACCGCAGGGGACATCACAGGGCTATGGGGTCCGCCCATACCGCAGGGGACATCACAGGGCTATGGGGTCCGCCCATACCGCAGGGGACATCACAGGGCTATGGGGTCCGCCCATACCGCAGGGGACATCACAGGGCTATGGGGTCCGCCCATACCGCAGGGGACATCACAGGGCTATGGGGTCCGCCCATACCGCAGGGGACATCACAGGGCTATGGGGTCCGCCCATACCGCAGGGGACATCACAGGGCTATGGGGTCTGCCCATACTGCAGGGGCCATCACAGCTATGGGGTCCGCCCATACTGCAGGGGCCATCACAGCTATGGGGTCCGCCCATACCGCAGGGGACATCACAGGGCTATGGGGTCTGCCCATACTGCAGGGGCCATCACAGCTATGGGGTCCGCCCATACTGCAGGGGCCATCACAGCTATGGGGTCCGCCCATACCGCAGGGGACATCACAGGGCTATGGGGTCTGCCCATACTGCAGGGGCCATCACAGCTATGGGGTCCGCCCATACTACAGGGGACATCACAGCTATGGGGTCCGCCCATACTGCAGGGGCCATCACAGCTATGGGGTCCGCCCATACCGCAGGGGACATCACAGGGCTATGGGGTCTGCCCATACTGCAGGGGCCATCACAGCTATGGGGTCCGCCCATACTGCAGGGGCCATCACAGCTATGGGGTCCGCCCATACCGCAGGGGACATCACAGGGCTATGGGGTCTGCCCATACTGCAGGGGCCATCACAGCTATGGGGTCCGCCCATACTACAGGGGACATCACAGCTATGGGGTCCGCCCATACTGCAGGGGCCATTACAGCTATGGGGTCCGCCCATACTGCAGGGGGCATCACAGCAATGGGGTCTGCCCATACTACAGGGGTCATCACAGGGCTATGGGGTCCGCCCATACGGCAGGGGACATCACAGCAATGGGGTCCGCCCATACCTCAGGGAACATCACAGCTATGGGGTCCGCCCATACCGCAGGGGACATTACAGGGCTATGGGGTCTGCCCATACTACAGGGGCCATCACAGCTATGGGGTCCGCCCATATCGCAGGGACATCACAGGGCTATGGGGTCCGCCCATACTACAGGGGCCATCACAGCTATAGGGTCCGTCCATACCGCAGGGGCCATCACAGGGCTATGGGGTCCGCCCATACCGCAGGGAACATCACAGCTATGGGGTCCGCCCATACTACAGGGGACATCACAGCTATGGGGTCTGCCCATACTACAGGGGACATCACAGCTATGGGGTCCACCCATACCACAAGGGACATCACAGCTATGGGGTCCACCCATACCACAGGAGACATCACAGGGCTATGAGGGTCCGCCCATACTACAGGGGACATCACAGCTATGGGGTCCGCCCATACTACAGGGGACATCACAGCTATGGGGTCCGCCCATACCACAGGGGACATCACAGCTATGGGGTCCGCCCATACCGCAGGGAACATCACAGCTATGGGGTCCGCCCATACTACAGGGGACATCACAGCTATGGGGTCTGCCCATACTACAGGGGACATCACAGCTATGGGGTCCACCCATACCACAAGGGACATCACAGCTATGGGGTCCACCCATACCACAGGAGACATCACAGGGCTATGAGGGTCCGCCCATACTACAGGGGACATCACAGCTATGGGGTCCGCCCATACTACAGGGGACATTACAGCTATGGGGTCCGCCCATACTACAGGGGACATCACAGCTATGGGGTCCGCCCATACTACAGGGGACATCACAGCTATGGGGTCTGCCTATACTACAGGGGCCATCACAGCTATGGGGTCTGGGTCACAGGAGATTATCTGGAGCAGGAGAAGGGATCTTGAGTAGATGGGGAGATCTGCAGACGCGCAGCCCAGCAACGCAGGAGGCCGGGACGAGTGCAATATTGGAAGAAGAACAACAACAGTGCACACCTTCCCGATCCTTCTGCATCCCTAGAAACCAATGTGATATAAGCCGCTGCCAGTCCAGGAGCCACTGGTCATAAGATGAAGGTGTGATCCACTAGAGACTAGGTGATGGGATAACCCACCCACACACAGCTCTGCTGCATCACACATGGATGACTACAGATATAACCCCCATAATGGTATAACCCCCACTGCTCCTTACACACACAGCTCTGCTAGATCCACATACAGCTCTGCTCCTCACACACAGCTCTGCTCCTCACACACCAACACACACAGCTCTGCTCCTCTCTCACACACACACATAGCTCTGCTCCACACACACACACACACACACACAGAGCTCTGCTCCTCACACACATACAGCTCTGCTCCTCTCACACACA
>JAQFWZ010000059.1:607500-820000 GCA_027789725.1 Dendropsophus ebraccatus
CTCACACACACAGCTCTACTCCTCACACACACACAGCTCTGCTCCTCACACACACACACACACACATACACAGCTCTGCTCCTCTCTCTCTCTCTCTCACACACACACACACAGCTCTGCTCCTCACACAAACACAGCTCTGCTCCTCACACACACACACAGCTCTGCTCCTCACACACACACACACACACACAGCTCTACTCCTCACACACACAGCTCTGCTCCTCACACACACACACACACAGCTCTACTCCTCACACACACACAGCTCTGCTCCTCACACACACACATCTCTGCTCCTCACACACACACACACACACACACAGCTCTACTCCTCACACACACACAGCTCTGCTCCTCACACACACACACATCTCTGCTCCTCACACACACACACAGCTCTGCTCCTCACACACACACACACAGCTCTACTCCTCACACACAGCTCTGCTCCTCACACACACACAGCTCTGCTCCTCACACACACACAGCTCTGCTCCTCACACACACACATACACACAGCTCTACTCCTCACACACACACAGCTCTGCTCCTCACACACACACACATCTCTGCTCCTCACACACACACACACACACAGCTCTACTCCTCACACACAGCTCTGCTCCTCACACACACACAGCTCTGCTCCTCACACACACACACAGCTCTGCTCCTCACACACACACACATCTCTGCTCCTCACACACACACACAGCTCTGCTCCTCACACACACACACACACACACACACAGCTCTACTCCTCACACACAGCTCTGCTCCTCACACACACACAGCTCTGCTCCTCACACACACACAGCTCTGCTCCTCACACACACACAGCTCTACTCCTCACACACAGCTCTGCTCCTCACACACACACATCTCTGCTCCTCACACACACACACAGCTCTGCTCCTCACACACACACACACACACACACAGCTCTACTCCTCACACACAGCTCTGCTCCTCACACACACACAGCTCTGCTCCTCACACACACACAGCTCTGCTCCTCACACACACACAGCTCTGCTCCTCACACACACACACACAGCTCTGCTCCTCTCTCTCTCTCTCTCACACACACACACACAGCTCTGCTCCTCTCTCTCTCTCTCACACACACAGCTCTGCTCCTCACACACATACGCAGCTCTGCTCCACACACACACAGCTCTGCTCCACACACACACAGCTCTGCTCCACACACACACACACACAGCCCTGCTCCTCACACACACACACAGCTCTGCTCCACACACACACAGCTCTGCTCCACACACACACACACAGCTCTGCTCCTCACACACACACACAGCTCTGCTCCACACACACACAGCTCTGCTCCACACACACACAGCTCTGCTCCTCACACACACACACAGCTCTGCTCCACACACACACACACACACAGCTCTGCTCCACACACACACACACACACAGCTCTGCTCCACACACACACACAGCTCTGCTCCTCACACACACACACACACACAGCTCTACTCCTCACACACACACACACAGCTCTGCTCCTCACACACACACACACACACACACACAGCTCTGCTCCTCACACACACACAGCTCTACTCCTCACACACACACACACACACACACACACACACAGCTCTGCTCCTCTCTCTCTCTCTCTCTCTCACACACACACAGCTCTGCTCCTCACACACACACAGCTCTGCTCCTCACACATACAGCTCTGCTCCTCACACACATACGCAGCTCTGCTCCACACACACACAGCTCTGCTCCTCACACATACAGCTCTGCTCCTCACACATACACAGCTCTGCTCCTCACACATACACACAGCTCTGCTCCTCACACACATAGCTCTGCTCCTCACACACACACACAGCTCTGCTCCACACACACACACACACACAGCTCTGCTCCACACACACACACACACAGCTCTGCTCCTCACACACACACAGCTCTGCTCCACACACACACAGCTCTGCTCCTCACACACACACACAGCTCTGCTCCACACACACACACACAGCTCTGCTCCTCTCTCTCTCTCTCTCACACACAGCTCTGCTCCTCACACATACAGCTCTGCTCCTCACACACATACGCAGCTCTGCTCCACACACACACAGCTCTGCTCCTCACACATACAGCTCTGCTCCTCACACACACACACAGCTCTGCTCCTCACACACACACACAGCTCTGCTCCTCTCTCTCTCTCACACACACACAGCTCTGCTCCTCACACACATACACAGCTCTGCTCCTCACACACACACACAGCTCTGCTCCTCACACACACACACAGCTCTGCTCCTCACACACACACACAGCTCTGCTCCTCACACACACAGCTCTGCTCCTCACACACACAGCTCTGCTCCTCACACACACACACACATACAGCTCTGCTCCTCACACACACATCTCTGCTCCTCACACACACACACACACACACATACAGCTCTGCTCCTCACACACACACAGCTCTGCTCCTCACACACACACACAAATACAGCTCTGCTCCACACACACATGCAGCTCTGCTCCTCACACACACATACACACACACACACACACAGCTCTGTTCCTCACACACACATAGCTCTGCTCCACACACACACACAGAGCTCTGCTCCTCACACACAAACACACAGCTCTGCTCCTCACACACACATAGCTCTGCTCCTCACACACACATAGCTCTGCTCCACACACACACACACACAGAGCTCTGCTCCTCACACACAAACACACAGCTCTGCTCCTCACACACACATAGCTCTGCTCCTCACACACACACACACACAGCTCTGCTCCTCACACACATACAGCTCTGCTCCTCACACATACACAGCTCTGCTCCTCACACACATACAGCTCTGCTCCTCTCACACACATAGCTCTGCTCCACACACACACACACACACACACACAGAGCTCTGCTCCTCACACATACACAGCTCTGCTCCTCACACACAAACACACAGCTCTGCTCCTCACACACATACAGCTCTGCTCCTCACACACACATAGCTCTGCTCCACACACACACACAGAGCTCTGCTCCTCACACACACACACACAGCTCTGCTCCTCACACACACACACACACAGCTCTGCTCCTCACACACACACACACAGCTCTGCTCCTCACACACACATACAGCTCTGCTCCTCACACACACACACACACACACACACAGCTCTGCTCCTCACACACACACAGTTCTGCTCCTCACACACATACACACACAGCTCTGCTCCTCACACACAGCTTTGCTCCACACACACACACACACACACACACAGCTCTGCTCCTCACACACACACACAGCTCTGCTCCACACACACATAGCTCTGCTCCTCACACACACACAGCTTTGCTCCTCACACATACACAGCTCTGCTCCTCACACACACACACACACACAGCTCTGCTCCTCACACACACACATACAGCTCTGCTCCTCACACACACACACACACACACACACACAGCTCTGCTCCTCACACACACACACACACACACACAGCTCTGCTCCTCACACACACAGCTCTGCTCCTCACACACATAGCTCTGCTCCACACACACACACACACACACACACACACACAGCTCTGCTCCTCACACACACACACACACACAGCTCTGCTCCTCACACACACAGCTCTGCTCCTCACACACATACAGCTCTGCTCCTCACACACACACACAGCTCTGCTCCTCACACACAGCTCTGCTCCACACACACACACACAGCTCTGCTCCACACACACACACAGCTCTGCTCCTCACACACACACACAGCTCTGCTCCTCACACACACACAGCTCTGCTCCTCACACACACACAGCTCTGCTCCTCACACACACACAGCTCTGCTCCTCACACACACACACAGCTCTGCTCCTCACACACACACAGCTCTGCTCCTCACACACACACACATACAGCTCTGCTCCTCACACACACACAGCTCTGCTCCTCACACACAGCTCTGCTCCTCACACACACACACACACAGCTCTGCTCCTCACACACAGCTCTGCTCCTCACACACACACACACACACACACAGCTCTGCTCCTCACACACACACACAGCTCTGCTGTATCACACATGGGTCAGTACAGATATACCGCAGGCGGCAGCGGTTGCCCTGGTGTCCGGCTCCTCGGTCCTCCGGCTCTCCAGTAGCCCCAGCAGAGAGTTTTACAGCCGGAGTGGGGGGCGTCGGGGGGAGTTGCCCTCTTAGGCCTCTGAAGTTTGCATTGTGGACCCTCTTTGAATATTAAGTCTGTAAGAGGCACAATGCTGCTGCCATGGCGACCAGTACCCAGCAACGGGCCCTGAATGTGGCTAACAATGCCCCAGTAACGGGCCTGTCCATGCCAGGAGAAAATCCCCCCGAGGACGGAGGAGCCCCCCACCCTGCGCTGTCCGTGAGCTGCATCGTATCATCCCTACCACAGGCTACACTGTTAGGCTATGTTCACACTAAGTAAGTTTCGGGCCGTAGCGCGTTCCGTGAATAAGCGGCCGGAGACTTGCGTAGTTTGCGTACAATTGAAGTATACGATGTACGGCTGCACAGTTCACACTACGTACTAACTTACACCCGGATCGTACGCAGCGCCGTAAAAAATGAACCAGACCATTATTTGCGGACGAAAATGCTGTAACTTACGCCCGCAGCGTTACATGCGGTCCCGTACGTAGTGGTGATTTCTTAATTTTTGCAGCTTTTTGTGCCGATCCAAAAGGTTCTGTGGGGTGTCCGGGGCTAGGCGAAGATTTCCAAAAAAAAGACCGCTGTCAGATCGCTACGTAGGGCGCTCGGGAAGCGTAAGTAGACTTCGGGCGTAAGTTCGCGGTCCGTACATAGCCGGCCGCAAGTAGCGTAAATCTTCGGCCGGAGTTTACCGCGTATATGTCCAGCCGCGAAAATATGCGGCCGGACATATACGCAGTGTGAACATAGCCTTACACTGTGACGACACCCCTGCCCAGAAAGTGTGGACAATAATGGAAGCTGGAGTCCTCCAACAGCCACAGGGGTGTAACTAGAAAGCCACCAATACATGGTAAGCTGGACCTGGGGTTATGGGTCTAGAGTAAGAACATGTAGGCTCAGACCAGGGGGTGATGGGTCTATGGTAAGGACACGTGGGCTCAGACCAGGGGGTGATGGGTCTATAGTAAGGACACGTGGGCTCAGACCAGGGGGTGATGGGTCTATGGTAAGGACACGTGGGCTCAGACCAGGGGGTGATGGGTCTATGGTAAGGACACGTGGGCTCAGACCAGGGGATGATGGGTCTATAGTAAGGACACGTAGGCTCAGACCAGGAGGTGATGGGTCTATAGTAAGGACACGTGGGCTCAGACCAGGGGGTGATGGGTCTATAGTAAGGACACGCGGGCTCAGACCAGGGGGTGATGGGTCTATGGTAAGGACATGTGGGCTCAGATCAGGAGGTGATCGGTCTATAGCAAGGACACGTGGGCTCAGATCAGGAGGTGCTGGGTCTATGGTAAGGACACGTGGGCTCAGAACGGGGGGTGATGGGTCTATGGTAAGGACACGTGGGCTCAGACCGGGGGGTGATGGATCTATGGTAAGGACACGTGGGCTCAGACCAGGGGGTGATGGTCCTATGGAAAAGACACGTAGGCTCAGACAAGGAGATGATGGGTCTATGGTAAGGACACGTAGGCTTAGACCAGGAGGTGATGGGTCTATGGTTAGGACATGCGGGCTCAGACCAGGGGGTGATGGGTCTATGGTAAGGACACGTGGGCTCAGAACAGGAGGTGATGGGTCTATGGTAAGGACACGTGGGCTCAGAACGGGGGTTGATGGGTCTATAGTAAGGACACATGGGCTCAGACCAGGGGGTGATGGGTCTATGGTAAGGACACGTGGGCTCAGACCAGGAGGTGATGGGTCTATGGTAAGGACACGTGGGCTCAGACCAGGAGGTGATGGGTCTATGGTAAGGACACGTGGGCTCAGAACGGGGGGTGATGGGTCTATAGTAAGGACACATGGGCTCAGAACGGGGGGTGATGGGTCTATAGTAAGGACACATGGGCTCAGACCAGGAGGTGATGGGTCTATGGTAAGGACACGTGGGCATTAGACCAGGGGTGATGGGTTTATGGTAAGGACATGTAGTCTCAGACTGGGAGGTGATGGGTCTATGGAAAGGACATGTAGGCTCAGACCAGGGGGTGGTGGGTCTATAGTAAGGACACGTGGGCTCAGACCGGGGGGGTGGGGGGTGGGGGTGATGGGTCTATGGTAAGGACACGTGGGCTCAGACCAGGGGGTGATGGGTCTATGGTAAGGACACGTAGACTCAGACCAGGAGATGATGGGTCTATGGTAAGGACACATGGGCTCAGAACGGGGGGTGATGGGTCTATAGTAAGGACACATGGGCTCAGACCGGGGGGGTGATGAGTCTATGGTTAGGACACATGGGCTCAGAACGGTGGGTTATGGGTCTATAGTAAGGACACATGGGCTCAGACCAGGAGGTGATAGGTCTATGGTAAGGACACATGGGCTCAGAACGGGGGGTGATGGGTCTATAGTAAGGACACATGGGCTCAGACCGGGGGGGTGATGGGTCTATGTTTAGGACACATGGGCTCAGAACGGTGGGTTATGGGTCTATAGTAAGGACACATGGGCTCAGACCAGGAGGTGATGGGTCTATGGTAAGGACACGTGGGCATTAGACCAGGGGGTGATGGGTCTATGGTAGGGACATGTAGGCTCAGACAAGGAGGTGATGGGTCTATGGTAAGGACACGTGGGCTCAGACGGGGGGGGGGTAAGGACACGTAGGCTCAGACCAAGAGGTGATGGGTCTGTGGTAAGGATACGTGGGCTCAGACCAGGGGGTGATGGGTCTGTAGTAAGGACACGTGGGCTCAGAACGGGGGGTGATGGGTCTATGGTAAGGACACATGGGCTCAGACCAGGGGGTGATGGGTCTGTAGTAAGGACACGTGGGCTCAGACCAGGGGGTGATGGGTCTGTAGTAAGGACACGTGGGCTCAGACCAGGGGGTGATGGGTCTATGGAAAAGACACGTAGGCTCAGACCAGGGGGTGATGGGTCTATGGAAAAGACACGTAGGCTCAGACAAGGAGATGATGGGTCTATGGTAAGGACACGTAGGCTCAGACCAGGAGGTGATGGGTCTAGGGTAAGGACACGTGGGCTCAGAAGGGGGGGGTGATGGGTCTATAGTAAGGACACATGGGCTCAGACCAGGAGGTGATAGGTCTATGGTAAGGACACGTGGGCATTAGACCAGGGGGTGATGGGTCTATGGTAGGGACATGTAGGCTCAGACAAGGAGGTGATGGGTCTATGGTAAGGACACGTGGGCTCAGACAAGGAGGTGATGGGTCTATGGTAAGGACACGTGGGCTCAGACGGGGGGGGGTGATGGGTCTATGGTAAGGACACGTAGGCTCAGACCAAGAGGTGATGGGTCTGTGGTAAGGACACGGCTCAGATCAGGAGGTGATGGGTCTATAGTAAGTACACGTGGGGTCAGACCAGGAAGTGATGGATCTATAGTAAGAACACGTAGGCTCAGACCAAGGGGTGGTGGGTCTATAGTAAGAACAAGTAGGCTCAGACCAAGGGGTGGTGGGTCTATAGTAAAGACACGTGAGCTCAGACCAGGGGGTGGTGGGTCTATAGTAAGGACACATGGGCTTAGACCGGGCCCGGGTGGGTCTATAGTAAGGACACGTGGGCTCAGACCGGGGGGGGTGGGTCTAAAATAAGGACACATGGGCTCAGACCAGGGGGTGATGGGTCTATAGTAAGGACACGTGGGCTCAGACCGGGGGGTAATGGATCTATGGTAAGGATACAAGGGCTCAGACCAGGAGGTGATGGGTCTATAGTAAGGACACGTGGGCTCAGAGTGGGGGGTGATGGGTCTATAGTAAGGACACGGGCTCAGACCGGGGGGTGATGGGTCTATAGTAAGGACACGTGGGCTTAGACTGGGGTGAGGTGGGTCTATAGTAAGGACACGTGGGCTCAGACCAGGGGCTGATGGGTCTATAGTAAGGACACGTGGGCTCAGACCGGGGGGTGATGGATCTATGGTAAGGACACGTGGGCTCAGACCAGGAGGTAATGGGTCTATGGTAAGGACATGTGGGCTCAGACCAGGTGGTGATGGGTCTGTAGTAAGGACATGTGGGCTCAGACCAGGGGATGATGGGTCTATGGTAAGGACATGTAAGCTCAGACCAGGAGGGGGTGGGTCTATAGTAAGGACAGGTGGGGTCAGACCAGGAGGTGATGGGTCTATAGTAAGGACACGTATGCTCAGACCAGGGGTGATGGGTCTATGGTAAGGACACGTGGGCTCAGAACGGGGGGTGATGGGTCTATAGTAAGGACACATGGGCTCAGACCGGGGGGTGATGAGTCTATGGTAAGGACACATGGGCTCAGAACGGTGGGTTATGGGTCTATAGTAAGGACACATGGGCTCAGACCAGGAGGTGATGGGTCTATGGTAAGGACATTTAGGCTCAGACAAGGAGATGATGGGTCTATGGTAAGGACACGTGGGCTCAGATGGGGGGGGGGGTGATGGGTCTATGTAAGGACACGTGGGCTTAGACCAGGAGGTGATGGGTCTATAGTAAGGACACGTGGGCTCAGAGTGGGGGGTGATGGGTCTATAGTAAGGACACTTGGGCTCAGACCGGGGGGTGATCGGTCTATAGTAAGGACACGTGGGCTCAGACCAGGGGGTGATGGGTCTATGGTAAGGACATGTGGGCTCAGACCGGGGGGTGATAGGTCTGTGGTAAGGACACGGCTCAGATCAGGAGGTGATAGGTCTATAGTAAGTACACGTGGGCTCAGACCAGGGGGTGATGGGTCTATGGTAAGGACACGTAGGCTCAGACCAGGAGGTGATGGTTCTATAGTAAGAACATGTAGGCTCAGACCAGGGGGGGTGGTTGGTCTATAGTAAGGACACGTGGGCTCAGACTGGGGGGTGGTGGGTCTATAGTAAGGACACGTGGGCTCAGACCAGGGGGTGATGGGTCTATGGTAAGGACATGTGGGCTCAGAACGGGGGGTGATGGGTCTATAGTAAGGACACATGGGCTCAGACCGGGGGGTGATGGGTCTATGGTAAGGACACATGGGCTCAGAACGGTGGCTTATGGGTCTATAGTAAGGACACATGGGCTTAGTTCAGGAGGTGAAGGGTTTATGTAAGGACACGTGGGCATTAGACCAGGGGGTGATGGGTCTATGGTAAGGACACGTGGGCTCAGACCGGGGGGTGGTGGGTCTATAGTAAGGACACGTGGGCTCAGACCGGGGGTGGAGGTGATGGGTCTATGGTAAGGACACGTGGGCTCAGACCAGGGGGTGATGGGTCTATGGTAAGGACACGTGGGCTCAGACCGGGGGGTGGTGGGTCTATAGTAAGGACACGTGGGCTCAGACCGGGGGTGGAGGTGATGGGTCTATGGTAAGGACACGTGGGCTCAGACCAGGGGGTGATGGGTCTATGGTAAGGACACGTGGGCTCAGACCGGGGGGTGGTGGGTCTATAGTAAGGACACATGGGCTCAGACCGGGGGGTTATGGGTCTATAGTAAGGACACATGGGCTTAGACCAGGAGGTGATGGGTCTATGGTAAGGACACGTGGGCTCAGACCAGGAGGTGATGGGTCTAAAGGTAAGAACACATGGGCTCAGACAAGGAGGTTATGGGTCTATAGTAAGGACACGTGGGCTCAGAGTGGGGGGTTGATGGGTCTCTGGTAAGGACACATAGGGTCAGACCGGGGGTAACCGTTCTATGGTAAGGACACGTGGGCTCAGACCATGAGGTGATGGGTCTATAGTAAGGACACGTGGGCTCAGACCGGGGGGGTGGGGGTGATGGGTCTATGGTAAGGACACGTGGGCTCAGACCAGGGGGTGATGGGTCTGCAGTAAGTACACGTGGGCTCAGACCTGGAGGTGATGGGTTGATGGTAAGTACACGTGTGCTCAGACCGGGGGGTGATGGGTCTATAGTAAGGACACGTGGGCTCAGACCGGAAGGGGTGATGCGTCTTTGGTAAGGACACGTGGGCTCTGACAGGGGGGTGATGGGTCTATGGTAAGGACACGTAGGCTTTGACCCGGGGGTTATGGGTCTATGGTAAGGGCATGTAGGCTCAGACCAGGAAGTGATGGGTCTATGGTAAGGACACGTGGGCTCAGAACGGGGGATGATGGGTCTACGGTAAGGACACATGGACTCAGACAACGGGGGGGGGGGGGGGGTTGGCGATGGTTCTATGTAAGGACACGTGGGCTCAGAGTGGGGGGTGGTGGGTCTATGGTAAGGACACGTGGGCTCAGGCCAGGGGGTGATGGGTCTGTACTAAGGACACGTGGGCTCAGACCAGGGGGTGATGGGTGTGCAGTAAGTACACGTGGGCTCAGACCAGGGGGTGATGGGTCTATGGTAAGGACACGTGGGCTCAGACCAGGGGGTGATGGGTCTGCAGTAAGTACACGTGGGCTCAGACCAGGGGGTGATGGGTCTATGGTAAGGACATGTAGGCTTAGACCAGGAGGTGATGGGTCTATGGTAAGGGCATGTAGGCTCAGACCAGGAGGTGATGGGTCTATGGTAAGGACACGTGGGCTCAGACCGGGGGATGATGGGTCTTTGGTAAGGACACGTGGGCTCAGACTGGGGGAGGTGATTGGTCTATGGTAAGGACATGTAGGCTCAGACAAGGAGGTGATGGGTCTATGGTAAGGACACGTGGGCTCAGACCAGGAGGTGATGGGTCAATAGTAAGGACACGTGGGCTCAGAGTGGGGGGTGATGGGTCTATGTAAGGACACCTGGGCTCAGACCGGGAGGTTAATGGGTCTCTGGTAAGGACACGTGGGGTCAGACCGGGGGTGATGGTTCTATGGTAAGGACACGTGGGCCAGACCAGGCGGTGATGGGTCTATGGTAAGGACATGTAGGCTCAGACCAGGAGGTGATGGGTCTTTGGTAAGGACACGTGGGCTCAAAAAGGGGGGTGATGGGTCTATGGTAAGGACACGTAGGCTTAGACCAGGAGGTGATGGGTCTATGGTAAGGTCATGTAGGCTCAGACCAGGAGGTGATGGGTCTATGGTAAGGACACGTAAGCTTTGACCAGGGGGTCATGGGTCTATGGTAAGGGCATGCAGGCTCAGACCAGGAGGTGATGGGTCTATGGTAAGGACACGTGGGCTCAGACCGGGGGATGATGGGTCTTTGGTAAGGACACGTGGGCTCAGACTGGGGGGTGGTGGGTCTATAGTAAGGACACGTGGGCTCAGACCGGGGGAGGTGATTGGTCTATGGTAAGGACACGTGGGCTCAGACCAGGGGGTGATGGGTCTATGGTAAGGACATGTAGGCTCAGACCAGGGGGTGATGGGTCTATGGTAAGGACATGTAGACTCAGACCAGGAGGTGATGGGTCTATGGTAAGGACACGTGGGCTCAGAACGGGGGGTGATGGGTCTATAGTAAGGACACATGGGCTCAGACCGGGGGGTGATGGGTCTATAATAAGGACACGTGGGCTCAGACTGGGGGGTGGTGGGTCTATATTAAAGACACGTGGGCTCAGACCGGGGGGGGGGGGGTGATTGGTCTATGGTAAGGACACGTGGGCTCAGACCAGGGGGTGATGGGTCTATGGTAAGGACATGTAGACTCAGACCAAGAGGTGATGGGTCTATGGTAGGGACACGTGGGCTCAGAACGGGGATGATGGGTCTATGGTAACGAAATGTAGGCTCAGACCAGGAGGTGATGGGTCTATGGTAAGGACTTGTGGGCTCAGATCGGGGGGTGATGGGTCTATAGTAAGGACACGTAGGCTTAGACCAGGGGGTCATGGGTCTATGGTAAGGGCATGTAGGCTCAGACTAGGAGGTGATGGGTCTATGGTAAGGACACGTGGGCTCAGACGGGGGGGTGATGGGTCTACGGTAAGGACACGTGGGCTCAGTCTCCGGGGGGGGGTGATGGGTCTATAGTAAGGACACGTGGGCTCAGACTAGTAGGTAATGGGTCTATAGTAAGGACACGTAGGCCTAGACCGGGGGGTGATGGGTCTATAGTAAGGACACGTGGGCTCAGACTAGTAGGTGATGGGTCTATAGTAAGGACACGTAGGCCTAGACTGGGGGGTGGTGGGTCTATAGTAAGGACACGTAGGCCTAGACCGGAGGGTGATGGGTCTATAGTAAGGACACGTAGGCCTAGACCGGAGGGTGATGGGTCTATAGTAAGGACACGTGGGCTCAGACCGGGGTGGGGGGGTGATGGGTCTATAGTAAGGACACGTGGGCTCAGGCCAGGGAGTGATGGGTCTATAGTAAGGACATGTGGGCTCAGAGTGGGGGTGGCGGGTCTATAGTAAGGACACGTGGGCTCAGAGTGGGGGGTGATGGGTCTACAGTAAGGACACGTGGGCTCAGACTCCGGGGGGGTGATGGGTCTATAGTATGGACACGTGGGCTTAGAGTGGGGGGTGATGGGTCTATGGTAAAGACCCCTGGGCTCAGACCTGGGGCTGATGGGTCTATGGTAAGGACACGTGGGCTCAGACCGGGGGGTGATGGGTCTACGGTAAGGACACGTGGGCTCAGACTCCGGGGGAGGGTGATGGGTCTATACTAAGGACACGTGGGCTCAGAACGGGGGGTGATGGGTCTATAGTAAGGACACATGGGCTCAGACCGGGGGGTGATGGGTCTATATTAAAGACACGTGGGCTCAGACCGGGGGGGGGGGGGGGTGATGGGTCTATAGTAAGGACACGTGGGCTCAGACTAGTAGGTAATGGGTCTATAGTAAGGACACGTAGGCCTAGACCGGGGGGTGATGGGTCTATAGTAAGGACACGTGGGCTCAGACTAGTAGGTGATGGGTCTATAGTAAGGACACGTAGGCCTAGACTGGGGGGTGGTGGGTCTATAGTAAGGACACGTAGGCCTAGACCGGAGGGTGATGCGTCTATAGTAAGGACACGTGGGCTCAGACCGGGGTGGGGGGGTGATGGGTCTATAGTAAGGACACGTGGGCTCAGGCCAGGGAGTGATGGGTCTATAGTAAGGACATGTGGGCTCAGAGTGGGGGTGGCGGGTCTATAGTAAGGACACGTGGGCTCAGAGTGGGGGGTGATGGGTCTACAGTAAGGACACGTGGGCTCAGACTCCGGGGGGTGATGGGTCTATAGTATGGACACGTGGGCTTAGAGTGGGGGGTGATGGGTCTATGGTAAAGACCCCTGGGCTCAGACCTGGGGCTGATGGGTCTATAGTAAGGACACGTGGGCTCAGACCGGGGGGTGATGGGTCTACGGTAAGGACACGTGGGCTCAGACTCTGGGGGAGGGTGATGGGTCTATAGTAAGGACACGTGGGCTCAGACCAGTAGGTGATGGGTCTATAGTAAGGACACGTGGGCTTAGAGTGGGGGGTGATGGGTCTATGGTAAGGGCACGTGGGCTTAGACCAGGAGGTGATGGGTCTATGGTAAGGACACGTGGGCTCAGACCGGGGTGGGGTGATGGGTCTATGGTAAGGACACGTGGGCTCAGACCGGGGTGGGGTGATGGGTCTATGGTGAGGACACGCGGACTCAGACCAGGAGGTGATGGGTCTATAGTAAGGACACGTGGGCTCAGACCGGGGGGTGATGGGTCTACGGTAAGGACACGTGGGCTCAGACTCCAGGGGAGGGTGACGGGTCTATAGTAAGGACACGTGGGCTCAGACCAGTAGGTGATGGGTCTATAGTAAGGACACGTGGGCTTAGAGTGGGGGGTGATGGGTCTATGGTAAGGGCACGTGGGCTTAGACCAGGAGGTGATGGGTCTATGGTAAGGACTTGTGGGCTCAGATCGGGGGGTGATGGGTCTATGGTAAGGACACGTGGGCTCAGACCGGGGTGGGGTGATGGGTCTATGGTAAGGACACGCGGACTCAGACCAGGAGGTGATGGGTCTATAGTAAGGACACGTGGGCTTAGAGTGGGGGGTGATGGGTCTATGTTAAGGACTTGTGGGCTCAGATCGGGGGGTGATGGGTCTATGGTAAAGACTTGTGGGCTCAGATCGGGGGGTGATGGGTCTATGGTAAGGACTTGTGGGCTCAGATCGGGGGGTGATGGGTCTATAGTAAGGACACGTGGGCTCAGACCGGGGGGTGATGGGTCTATGGTAAGGACACGTGGGCTCAGATCGGGGGGTGATGGATCTATAGTAAGGACACATGGGCTCAGACCAGGAGGTGATGGGTCTATGGTAAGGACATGTGGGCTCAGACCAGGAGGTGATGGGTCTATAGTAAGGACACGTGGGCTCAGATCGGGGGGTGATGGGTCTATAGTAAGGACACGTGGGCTCAGACCTGGGGGTGATGGGTCTATAGTAAGGACACGTGGGCTCAGACTAGTAGGTAATGGGTCTATAGTAAGGACACGTAGGCCTAGACCGGGGGGTGACGGGTCTATAGTAAGGACACGTGGGCTCAGACTAGTAGGTGATGGGTCTATAGTAAGGACACGTAGGCCTAGACTGGGGGGTGGTGGGTCTATAGTAAGGACACGTAGGCCTAGACCGGAGGGTGATGGGTCTATAGTAAGGACACGTAGGCCTAGACCGGAGGGTGATGGGTCTATAGTAAGGACACGTGGGCTCAGACCGGGGTGGGGGGGCGATGGGTCTATAGTAAGGACACGTGGGCTCAGGCCAGGGAGTGATGCGTCTATAGTAAGGACATGTGGGCTCAGAGTGGGGGTGGCGGGTCTATAGTAAGGACACGTGGGCTCAGAGTGGGGGGTGATGGGTCTACAGTAAGGACACGTGGGCTCAGACTCCGGGGGGGTGATGGGTCTATAGTATGGACACGTGGGCTTAGAGTGGGGGGTGATGGTTCTTTGGTAAAGACCCCTGGGCTCAGACCTGGGGCTGATGGGTCTATGGTAAGGACACGTGGGCTCAGACCGGGGGGTGATGGGTCTACGGTAAGGACACGTGGGCTCAGACTCCGGGGGAGGGTGATGGGTCTATAGTAAGGACACGTGGGCTCAGACCAGTAGGTGATGGGTCTATAGTAAGGACACGTGGGCTCAGATCGGGGGGTGATGGGTCTATAGTAAGGACACGTGGGCTCAGACCAGGAGGTGATGGGTCTATGGTAAGGACACGTGGGCTCAGACCAGGAGGTGATGGGTCTATAGTAAGGACACGGTCTATGTGACATGCGGCATCTCCCGGCGTCTGATGTCACCAGAGCGCGCAGGAAGTGACGTATCGCCGCCTCACCGGACCAGAAGCCAGTGTCCAGGAGGTAGTAAAAGGCGGGCGGGCGCGTCTGAGGGACTGCACTTCGCCGGGCAGCAGATCCCTCAGACGTCCAATGTAAGTACACACCTGTTGCAGGTGAAGTCATGCTGGCAGCGGCTGCACTGTATTGCATTATATGTTCGGGCAATTGAGGAAGTTGGGGATATAGTACTGATGATGTTTATACACATCTGCTTTTTTGCAGATGTCGAGTCCTCCCCCCAAGAGGAAACGCAAAACGAAGCATACGTTATGTACTTCATGTCAACAGCCATTACCAGAGTCATGTGATCAGGATATCTGTACAACATGTGTGGCTTCTGAGCAACGTCCTCGGTCAGAGACCAAACAGTTTCTCTCATGGTTTAAAGGGAAGCTATTGGAGACCTTTACCGAGGTTAGAACATCTATGCAACAGGCCCATCCCTCACGCATACAACCGGCTCAGTCATCTCCTGGGTCCTCTGCTGAGGAAGGCAAGGCTGACTCAATGCTGAGACGTACCTTCACTACTGCTGCCTCCGCAGCAAAAGTGGCCTCTGCTTCCATTCCGGTAGCCAGAGCATTGAGGATGTGGCTGAGCCAGTTGTCGGAAGACATTCAGTCCAATGTAAGTAGAGGACATCTTTATGATGAAAGAAGCCGCAGACTTCTTCTGTGATAGTAATACGGATAGCCTGAAATTTGCATCCAGGGTTATGGCTTCACCTAATGTAGCCAGACGAGCAATCTGACTAAAACAATGGAATGGAGATGCGGGCTCCAAGCATAACTTCTGCTCGTTACCTTTCAATCCAACCTCTCTTTTTGGTCCTGAGTTAAAGGACATTCTCAAATCATTAAATGAAGATAAAGGAATTAATTTTCCACAGGCTCCTAAGAAAAGATCTACTAGACCATTTCAGAACAGAGGAAGAAGCTCGCCTCGCAGGCAACGTAATTTTCGTACCTATAATAGACAAAATCGGTACAGTCGTGCCAAGAAGGAGCAGAACTCCACCAAGAAGAAGCCTTTCAATGGGAAAGGCTCCGATCTTTGACGCCAGAATCTCTCCTCCTCCGGTAGGGGCAAGACTTCTCAGTTTTACCAATCTCTGGTCCGTAACATCAACAGATGCCTGGGTAACTTCAACAGTGACCAGAGGTTATTCTCTAGAACTTCAAAATATGCCTCCAAACCATTTTAAGATGAACAGAAACGTAAAGTCCGTTATAATGGACCTACTAGATCAGTTTATTCACAAGCAAGCACTGGAAGAGGTCCCGTTATACCAGAGAGGCAGGGGGGTTTACTCCCCAATTTTTGCAGTTCCAAAGGCAGGAGGAGATTGGCGCCTTGTTATAGACGTGACATTCCTAAACCGTTACCTCGTAAAAAAACACTTCAAGATGGAATCCATTCCTCCTGCCACAATGTCTATCCAGCAGGGGGATGTTCTAGTGAAGATAGATCTTCAGGATGCCTATCTGCATATCCCAATCCTCCAGACCCACAGGAAGTTTCTGCGGATAGCAGTACAGACTCGTCAGGGAGTGAAGCATCTCCAGTTTACTTGCCTGCCGTTCGGCATCAGTACACCCCCACGCGTTTTTACCAAGGTGGCAGTGGTCTTGGCGGCAGCTCTAAGATTGAAGGGAATCTTCGTCACACCTTATAGACGATTGGCTCCTCAGAGCACCTTTGAAGGAGGTATTATCTCAGCATCTGAAGATTACGCTGCAGTGCCTGACCAAACATGGGTTCCTTATCAACTACAAAAAGTCATCCCTGATTCCATCATCAAGAATTCAATTTCTTGGTTACATCATAGATACCCGGGAAATGACGCTTCAACTTTCAGAAGAAAGAATTTCAAAGATTTTGCGTGCAGTACATTTTCTGGAAGTGAACAGAACCTGCAACAGCAATGAAGATTCTAGGTCTTCTAACATCCCCTATAGAAGCCGTTCCTTGGGCGCGAGCTCACTTCAGAGTGCTATAGGAACACATCCTCCACTTCTGGAACAGGTCTGCGTTGGGGTTAGATCGCCAAATGCCAATTTTCCCATCTCTCAAAAACAGCCTCCTCTGGTGGCGTACCTCTCCTCACCTACGTCAGGGCAGATCTCTTCTTCATCATCTTCCGAGAATAATCACTACGGATGCGTCCGATTGGGGCTGGGGTGCCCATGTAGGGACGGAATGGGCTCAACGCAAATGGTCTCTAGGCGAGAAGCACCTGTCATCCAATTTGAAAGAACTGAGAGCCGTGAGACTAGCCTTAGTCCATTTCGAACACCTCCTGAAGAATCAATTTGTCCAAATACAGTCAGACAACATATCAGCTGTGTATTACATAAACAAGCAGGGGGGGACGAGGAGCCCTCAACTAGAGAAAGAATGTGCCAGGATAATAACCTGGGCAGAGAACAATGTACTGTACAAGCCATTGCAGCCATTCATATCAAGGGATCCCTAAATATCCAGGCGGATTGGCTGAGCAGGCATCTGATGCTCCCAGGGGAGTGGGAGTTAAACAACAGAGAATTCAACCAGATCACCAGACGGTGGGGTATACCAACAATAGATGTGATGGCGACTTGCAGGAACACCAAGCTACCTCGGTTCTGCTCACTTTTCAGGGAAGGCGATCCGGTGGCCATCGACAGGCTTTCGATAAGCTGGGAAAAGGAGGTTGTGTATGCCTTTCCACCTCTCCCAATGATTCTGAGAATTCTGAAGAAGATCCAACAAGAGAAAGTGGATGCCATCCTCATTCTACCACACTGGCCCAGACGAGCTTGGTTTTCACTCGCGTTGAGGTTATCGAGAGGAGAATTCTGGAGAATACCTCACTACGAAGACCTTTTACTGCAAGCAGGCATGACCTACCCACAGGTGAACAACCTTCAGTTGACAGCATGGAGGATGAGAGGTCCTCATTAAGACAGAGAGGTCTATCAGATGAGGTAGTGAACACGATCTTAGCATCCAGAAAGCCCAGCACTACAAGAGTCTACTCCAGAATCTGGTCTCTGTATTCCTCATGGTGTACCAACTCGGCAAGATCCACTAGGGAAGTAAGCTCTCTTCTTCAATTCCTACAGAATGGATTCGAGAAGGGCTTCAAGCTCAATACATTAAAGGTACATTTGACAGCAATCAATGCCCATCTGGAAGGTCTTTTTACAGGGGTTCCGTTAGTCTCTCGTTTTTTCAGAGCCATTGCAAAGCTAAGACCAAGTTTTCGCAGTCCAATACCATCATGGGACCTGTCCTTAGTGTTAAAAGTTCTATGCCTCACACCGTTCGAACCGTTAAAGTCAGCTGAAATCAAATTTGTGTCTTGGAAAACTCTGTACTTAATAGCCATTACAGCCAGACGAATAAGTGAATTGCAGGCCTTATCTTGTAAGGAACCTTACTTACGGATGTTGCAGGATGCCATCATACTACGGACCATGCCGGAATTTCTTCCTAATGTGTCTTCAGCTTCTAACCTGAATCAGGAGATAGTCTTGCCGGTACTCAAGGAAGACTCGGATTTGCATCTATTGGATGTGAAACGTGCTATTTCTATCTATCTGGAGAAAACCACGATATATAGAAAAACCGAAGCACTGTTTGTTCAATTTGCTGCAGCCAATCAAGGAGCTAGGGCTAGTAAGCCTACCCTATCAAGATGGATTAAGGACGTAATCAGGTTTTGTTATTTTTCTGAAGGGCTTGAATGCCCACTGTCAATAAGAGCACATTCAACAAGATCAACAGCAGCGTCATGGGCGGAACGAGCTAACATTCCTTTAGAAGATATATGTAAAGCTGCCACGTGGTCTTCAGCCACTACATTCATCAAACACTACAGACTCGACACATTTGCCTCTGAGGGATCAGCCCTTGGCAAAGGAGTGATCCAAGGAGCAGCCTCTGTGTAACCCACCTCTTTACCATTGCTTTGCATTCCCATGGTGTGCTGCCGGAGGACAACCAGGAAGTCGAAAATTTCTCACCTGTAATTTTCACTTCCTGGAGTCTGAAGGCAGCACAATAATCCCGGCCCATCGTGTCATTGCTACAAACTGTACGTACTTCTGAGTTCCTAGCTAGGCCTTAAGGGGCAGGTTTCATTCTGATTGGACAATTAATTATTCTGTTTGTATTGCTAGGAATAATTACTCTTCTATCCAGGTGGATGAAATCCAGTTAACCCATGGTGTGCTGCCTCCGGACTCCAGGAAATTAAAATTACAGGTGAGAAATTTTCCACATAATATACTACCGCCCCATACTGTACAGGCGTGTTCTATATATAATATACTACCGCCCCATACTGTACAGACGTGTTCTATATATAATACACTAGCGCCCCATACTGTACAGGCGTGTTCTATATATAATATACTAGTGCCCCATACTCTACAGGCGTGTTCTATATATAATACACTAGCGCCCCATACTGTACAGACGTGTTCTATATATAATACACTAGCGCCCCATACTGTACAGGCGTGTTCTCTATATAATACACTAGTGCCCCATACTGTACAGGCGTGTTCTATATATAATATACTAGTGCCCCATACTGTACAGGCGTGTTCTCTATATAATATACTAGTGCCCCATACTGTACAGGCGTGTTCTCTATATCATATACTACCGCCCCATACTGTACAGGCGTGTTCTCTATATAATATACTAGTGCCCCATACTGTACAGGCGTGTTCTATATATAATACACTAGCGCCCCATACTGTACAGGCGTGTTCTATATATAATATACTAGCGCCCCATACTGTACAGACGTGTTCTCTATATAATATACTAGTGCCCCATACTGTACAGGCGTGTTCTCTATATAATATACTAGCGCCCCATACTGTACAGGCGTGTTCTCTATATAATATACTACCGCCCCATACTGTACAGGCGTGTTCTATATATAATATACTAGTGCCCCATACTGTACAGGCGTGTTTTATATATAATATACTACCGCCCCATACTGTACAGACGTGTTCTATATATAATATACTAGTGCCCCATACTGTACAGGCGTGTTTTATATATAATATACTAGTGCCCCATACTCTACAGGCGTGTTCTATATATAATATACTAGTGCCCCATACTGTACAGACGTGTTCTATATATAATACACTAGCGCCCCATACTGTACAGGCGTGTTCTATATATAATACACTAGCGCCCCATACTATACAGGCGTGTTCTATATATAATACACTAGCGCCCCATACTGTACAGGCGTGTTCTCTATATAATACACTAGTGCCCCATACTGTACAGGCGTGTTCTATATATAATACACTAGCGCCCCATACTGTACAGGCGTGTTCTATATATATTACACTAGCGCCCCATACTGTACAGACGTGTTCTCTATATAATATACTAGTGCCCCATACTGTACAGGCGTGTTCTCTATATAATATACTAGTGCCCCATACTGTACAGGCGTGTTCTCTATATAATATACTAGCGCCCCATACTGTACAGGCGTGTTCTATATATATTATACTACCGCCCCATACTGTACAGGCGTGTTCTCTATATAATATACTAGTGCCCCATACTGTACAGGCGTGTTCTCTATATAATATACTACCGCCCCATACTGTACAGGCGTGTTCTCTATATAATATACTAGTGCCCCATACTGTACAGGCGTGTTCTATATATAATATACTAGCGCCCCATACTGTACAGGCGTGTTCTCTATATAATATACTAGTGCCCCATACTGTACAGGCGTGTTCTCTATATAATATACTACCGCCCCATACTGTACAGGCGTGTTCTATATATAATATACTAGTGCCCCATACTGTTCAGGCGTGTTCTCTATATAATATACTAGTGCCCCATACTCTACAGGCGTGTTCTATATATACTATACTACCGCCCCATACTGTACAGACTTGTCCTATATATAATACACTACCGCCCCATACTGTACAGACGTGTTCTATATATAATATACTAGCGCCCCATACTGTACAGGCGTGTTCTATATATACTATACTACCGCCCCATACTGTACAGGTGTGTTCTCTATATAATATACTAGTGCCCCATACTGTACAGACTTGTTCTATATATAATATACTACCGCCCCATACTGTACAGACGTGTTCTATATATAATACACTAGCGCCCCATACTGTACAGGCGTGTTCTCTATATAATATACTAGTGCCCCATACTGTACAGGCGTGTTCTCTATATCATATACTACCGCCCCATACTGTACAGACGTGTTCTATATATAATATACTAGTGCCCCATACTTTACAGGCGTGTTCTATATATAATACACTAGCGCCCCATACTGTACAGGCGTGTTCTCTATATAATATACTACCGCCCCATACTGTACAGGCGTGTTCTATATATAATATACTACCGCCCCATACTATACAGGCGTGTTCTATATATAATATACTAGTGCCCCATACTGTACAGGCGTGTTCTATATATAATATACTAGCGCCCCATACTGTACAGGCGTGTTCTATATATAATATACTAGCGCCCCATACTGTACAGACGTGTTCTATATATAATATACTACCGCCCCATACTGTACAGGCGTGTTCTCTATATAATATACTACCGCCCCATACTGTACAGGCGTGTTCTATATATATTATACTACCGCCCCATACTGTACAGGCGTGTTCTCTATATAATATACTAGTGCCCCATACTGTACAGGCGTGTTCTATATATAATATACTACTGCCCCATACTGTACAGACGTGTTCTATATATAATATACTACCGCCCCATACTGTACAGGCGTGTTCTCTATATAATATACTACCGCCCCATACTGTACAGACGTGTTCTCTATATAATATACTAGTGCCCCATACTGTACAGGCGTGTTCTCTATATAATATACTACCGCCCCATACTGTACAGACGTGTCCTATATATAATATACTAGTGCCCCATACTGTACAGGCGTGTTCTCTATATAATACACTAGCGCCCCATACTGTACAGACGTGTTCTATATATAATACACTAGTGCCCCATACTGTACAGGCGTGTTCTATATATAATATACTAGTGCCCCATACTGTACAGGCGTGTTCTCTATATAATACACTAGTGCCCCATACTGTACAGACGTGTTCTATATATAATACACTAGTGCCCCATACTGTACAGACGTGTCCTATATATAATATACTACCGCCCCATACTGTACAGGCGTGTCCTATATATAATACACTAGCGCCCCATACTGTACAGGCGTGTTCTCTATATAATATACTAGTGCCCCATACTGTACAGGCGTGTTCTCTATATAATATACTAGTGCCCCATACTGTACAGACGTGTTCTCTATATAATATACTAGTGCCCCATACTGTACAGGCGTGTTCTCTATATAATATACTAGTGCCCCATACTGTACAGACGTGTTCTATATATATTATACTACCGCCCCATACTGTACAGGCGTGTTCTCTATATAATATACTAGCGCCCCATACTGTACAGGCGTGTTCTCTATATAATATACTAGTGCCCCATACTGTACAGACGTGTTCTCTATATAATATACTAGTGCCCCATACTGTACAGGCGTGTTCTCTATATAATATACTAGTGCCCCATACTGTACAGGCGTGTTCTATATATATTATTCTACTGCCCCATACTGTACAGGCGTGTTCTCTATATAATATACTACTGCCCCATACTGTACAGGCGTGTTCTATATATAATACACTAGCGCCCCATACTGTACAGGCGTGTTCTCTATATAATATACTAGTGCCCCATACTGTACAGGCGTGTTCTCTATATAATATACTAGTGCCCCATACTGTACAGACGTGTTCTCTATATAATATACTAGTGCCCCATACTGTACAGGCGTGTTCTCTATATAATATACTAGTGCCCCATACTGTACAGGCGTGTTCTCTATATAATATACTAGTGCCCCATACTGTACAGGCGTGTTCTCTATATAATATACTAGTGCCCCATACTGTACAGGCGTGTTCTCTATATAATATACTAGTGCCCCATACTGTACAGGCGTGTTCTCTATATAATATACTAGTGCCCCATACTGTACAGGCGTGTTCTCTATATAATATACTAGTGCCCCATACTGTACAGGCGTGTCCTATATATAATACACTAGTGCCCCATACTGTACAGGCGTGTTCTCTATATAATATACTAGTGCCCCATACTGTACAGGCGTGTTCTCTATATAATATACTAGCGCCCCATACTGTACAGACGTGTTCTCTATATAATATACTAGTGCCCCATACTGTACAGGCGTGTTCTCTATATAATATACTAGTGCCCCATACTGTACAGGCGTGTTCTCTATATAATATACTAGTGCCCCATACTGTACAGGCGTGTTCTCTATATAATATACTAGCGCCCCATACTGTACAGGCGTGTTCTCTATATAATATACTAGTGCCCCATACTGTACAGGCATGTTCTCTATATAATACACTAGTGCCCCATACTGTACAGGCGTGTTCTCTATATAATATACTACCGCCCCATACTGTACAGGTGTGTTCTCTATATAATATACTAGTGCCCCATACTGTACAGACGTGTTCTATATATATTATACTACCGCCCCATACTGTACAGGCGTGTTCTCTATATAATATACTAGTGCCCCATACTGTACAGGCGTGTTCTCTATATAATATACTAGTGCCCCATACTGTACAGGCGTGTTCTATATATATTATACTACCGCCCCATACTGTACAGACGTGTTCTATATATAATATACTAGTGCCCCATACTGTACAGGCATGTTCTCTATATAATACACTAGTGCCCCATACTGTACAGGCGTGTTCTCTATATAATATACTACCGCCCCATACTGTACAGGTGTGTTCTCTATATAATATACTAGTGCCCCATACTGTACAGACGTGTTCTCTATATAATATACTAGTGCCCCATACTGTACAGGCATGTTCTCTATATAATACACTAGTGCCCCATACTGTACAGGCGTGTTCTCTATATAATATACTACCGCCCCATACTGTACAGGTGTGTTCTCTATATAATATACTAGTGCCCCATACTGTACAGGCGTGTTCTATATATAATACACTAGCGCCCCATACTGTACAGGCGTGTTCTATATATAATACACTAGCGCCCAGGGGCGTAACTAGGATTCATGGGGCCCCATAGCAAAAAACTGAATGGGGCCGCCCCTTGCCCAACATCCTCACCTGGCCCACCCAGCTGTAAGAACGAAGAAACGCTGCGTCGGGCAAGATAATTACTGTATGTGTGGAGGCTCTTATGGTCGGAGGTACACAGTTGCCTCCAGCCACGTGTTGCGAGCCCTACATGTACCCATATGGCCACTAGTGTACTGTGCCACCGCCTCCCCCTTGTGTACCCTGTCATCATCTTATCTGTTGCAGAACTACAACTCCTATTATGTGATGTAGTCCTACATATTATCCCACAGACCATGCTGGGAGATGTAGTCCTGTATATTCCCACACACCATGCTGGGAGATGTAGTCCTGTATATTACCACACACACAGCATGCTGGGAGATGTAGTCCTGTATATTCCCACACACCATGCTGGGAGATGTAGTCCTGTATATTACCACACGCCATGCTGGGAGATGTAGTCCTGTATATTACCACACACCATGCTGGGAGATGTAGTCCTGTATATTACCCCACACAGCATGCTGGGAGATGTAGTCCTGTATATTACCACACACAGCATGCTGGGAGATGTAGTCCTGTATATTACCACACACACCATGCTGGGGGATGTAGTCCTGTATATTACCATGCACCATGCTGGGAGATGTAGTCCTGTATATTCCCACACACCATGCTGGGAGATGTAGTCCTGTATATTACCACACAGCATGCTGGGAGATGTAGTCCTGTATATTACCACACACCATGCTGGGAGATGTAGTCCTGTATATTACCACACACTATGCTGGGAGATGTAGTCCTGTATATTACCACACACTATGCTGGGAGATGTAGTCCTGTATATTACCCCACACTATGCTGGGATATGTAGTCCTGTATATTACCACACACCATGCTGGGAGATGTAGTCCTGTATATTACCACACACCATGCTGGGAGATGTAGTCCTGTATATTACCCCACACTATGCTGGGAGATGTAGTCCTGTATATTACCCCACACTATGCTGGGAGATGTAGTCCTGTATATTACCACACACCATGCTGGGAGATGTAGTCCTGTATATTACCCCACACTATGCTGGGAGATGTAGTCCTGTATATTACCCCACACTATGCTGGGAGATGTAGTCCTGTATATTATCACACACAGCATGCTGGGAGATGTAGTCCTGTATATTACCACACACTATGCTGGGAGATGTAGTCCTGTATATTACCACACACCATGCTGGGAGATGTAGTCCTGTATATTACCCCACACTATGCTGGGAGATGTAGTCCTGTATATTACCACACGCCATGCTGGGAGATGTAGTCCTGTATATTACCACACACACCATGCTGGGAGATGTAGTCCTGCATATTACCCCACACACACAGCATGCTGGGAGATGTAGTCCTGTATATTACCACACACACTATGCTGGGAGATGTAGTCCTGTATATTATCACACACCATGCTGGGAGATGTAGTCCTGTATATTACCACACACCATGCTGGGAGATGTAGTCCTGTATATTACCCCACACTATGCTGGGAGATGTAGTCCTGTATATTACCACACACACTATGCTGGGAGATGTAGTCCTGTATATTACCACACGCCATGCTGGGAGATGTAGTCCTGTATATTACCACACAGCATGCTGGGAGATGTAGTCCTGTATATTATCACACACCATGCTGGGAGATGTAGTCCTGTATATTCCCACACACCATGCTGGGAGATGTAGTCCTGTATATTACCCCACACTATGCTGGGAGATGTAGTCCTGTATATTACCACACACACCATGCTGGGAGATGTAGTCCTGTATATTACCACGCACCATGCTGGGAGATGTAGTCCTGTATATTACCACACACCATGCTGGGAGATGTAGTCCTGTATATTACCACACACTATGCTGGGAGATGTAGTCCTGTATATTACCACACACCATGCTGGGAGATGTAGTCCTGTATATTACCACACAGCATGCTGGGAGATGTAGTCCTGTATATTACCACACACCATGCTGGGAGATGTAGTCCTGTATATTACCCCACACTATGCTGGGAGATGTAGTCCTGTATATTACCACACACCATGCTGGAAGATGTAGTCCTGTATATTACCCCACACTATGCTGGGAGATGTAGTCCTGTATATTACCACACACCATGCTGGGAGATGTAGTCCTGTATATTACCCCACACTATGCTGGGAGATGTAGTCCTGTATATTACCACACACACGCCATGCTGGGAGATGTAGTCCTGTATATTACCACACACACCATGCTGGGAGATGTAGTCCTGCATATTACCCCACACACACAGCATGCTGGGAGATGTAGTCCTGTATATTATCACACACCATGCTGGGAGATGTAGTCCTGTATATTCCCACACACCATGCTGGGAGATGTAGTCCTGTATATTACCCCACACTATGCTGGGAGATGTAGTCCTGTATATTACCACACACACCATGCTGGGAGATGTAGTCCTGTATATTACCACGCACCATGCTGGGAGATGTAGTCCTGTATATTACCACACACACCATGCTGGGGATGTAGTCCTGTATATTACCCCACACTATGCTGGGAGATGTAGTCCTGTATATTACCACACACACCATGCTGGGAGATGTAGTCCTGTATATTACCACGCACCATGCTGGGAGATGTAGTCCTGTATATTACCACACACACCATGCTGGGAGATGTAGTCCTGTATATTACCCCACACTATGCTGGGAGATGTAGTCCTGTATATTACCACACACACCATGCTGGGAGATGTAGTCCTGTATATTACCACGCACCATGCTGGGGGATGTAGTCCTGTATATTACCACACACCATGCTGGGAGATGTAGTCCTGTATATTACCCCACACTATGCTGGGAGATGTAGTCCTGTATATTACCACACACCATGCTGGGAGATGTAGTCCTGTATATTACCACACACACCATGCTGGGAGATGTAGTCCTGTATATTACCACACACAGCATGCTGGGAGATGTAGTCCTGTATATTACCCCACACACCATGCTGGGAGATGTAGTCCTGTATATTATCACACACCATGCTGGGAGATGTAGTCCTGTATATTACCACACAGCATGCTGGGAGATGTAGTCCTGTATATTACCACGCACCATGCTGGGAGATGTAGTCCTGTATATTACCACACACCATGCTGGGGGATGTAGTCCTGTATATTACCCCACACTATGCTGGGGGATGTAGTCCTGTATATTACCCCACACTATGCTGGGAGATGTAGTCCTGTATATTACCACACACACACTATGCTGGGAGATGTAGTCCTGTATATTACCACACAGCATGCTGGGAGATGTAGTCCTGTATATTATCACACAGCATGCTGGGAGATGTAGTCCTGTATATTCCCACACACTATGCTGGGAGATGTAGTCCTGTATATTCCCACACACCATGCTGGGAGATGTAGTCCTGTATATTACCACACACTATGCTGGGAGATGTAGTCCTGTATATTACCACACAGCATGCTGGGAGATTTAGTCCTGTATATTACCCCACACTATGCTGGGAGATGTAGTCCTGTATATTACCCCACACTATGCTGGGAGATGTAGTCCTGCATATTACCCCACACACTATGCTGGGAGATGTAGTCCTGTATATTACCACACACCATGCTGGGGGATGTAGTCCTGTATATTACCACACACACTATGCTGGGAGATGTAGTCCTGTATATTACCCCACACTATGCTGGGAGATGTAGTCCTGTATATTACCCCACACTATGCTGGGAGATGTAGTCCTGTATATTACCACACACCATGCTGGGGGATGTAGTCCTGTATATTACCACACACCATGCTGGGAGATGTAGTCCTGTATATTACCACACACCATGCTGGGAGATGTAGTCCTGTATATTACCACACACCATGCTGGGAGATGTAGTCCTGTATATTACCACACACCATGCTGGGAGATGTAGTCCTGTATATTACCCCACAGCATGCTGGGAGATGTAGTCCTGTATATTACCACACACCATGCTGGGAGATGTAGTCCTGTATATTACCACACACTATGCTGGGAGATGTAGTCCTGTATATTACCCCACAGCATGCGGGGAGATGTAGTCCTGTATATTACCACACACCATGCTGGGAGATGTAGTCCTGTATATTACCCCACACTATGCGGGGAGATGTAGTCCTGTATATTACCACACACACTATGCTGGGAGATGTAGTCCTGTATATTACCACACACACCATGCTGGGAGATGTAGTCCTGTATATTACCACACACACCATGCTGGGAGATGTAGTCCTGTATATTACCACACACCATGCTGGGAGATGTAGTCCTGTATATTACCACACACACTATGCTGGGAGATGTAGTCCTGTATATTACCACACACAGCATGCTGGGAGATGTAGTCCTGTATATTACCACACACCATGCTGGGAGATGTAGTCCTGTATATTACCCCACACACCATGCTGGGAGATGTAGTCCTGTATATTACCACACACCATGCTGGGAGATGTAGTCCTGTATATTACCACACACCATGCTGGGAGATGTAGTCCTGTATATTATCACACACCATGCGGGGAGATGTAGTCCTGTATATTACCCCACACTATGCTGGGAGATGTAGTCCTGTATATTACCACACACCATGCTGGGAGATGTAGTCCTGTATATTACCATGCACCATGCTGGGGGATGTAGTCCTGTATATTACCACACACACTATGCTGGGAGATGTAGTCCTGTATATTACCACACACACCATGCTGGGGATGTAGTCCTGTATATTACCACACACCATGCTGGGAGATGTAGTCCTGTATATTACCACACACCATGCTGGGAGATGTAGTCCTGTATATTACCACACACCATGCTGGGAGATGTAGTCCTGTATATTACCACACACACCATGCTGGGAGATGTAGTCCTGTATATTACCACACACTATGCTGGGAGATGTAGTCCTGTATATTACCACACACACACCATGCTGGGAGATGTAGTCCTGTATATTACCCCACACTATGCTGGGAGATGTAGTCCTGTATATTATCACACAACATGCTGGGAAATGTAGTCCTGTATATTACCACACACTATGCTGGGAAATGTAGTCCTGTATATTACCACACACTATGCTGGGAGATGTAGTCCTGTATATTACCCCACACAGCATGCTGGGAGATGTAGTCCTGTATATTACCACACACCATGCTGGGAGATGTAGTCCTGCATATTACCCCACACACCATGCTGGGAGATGTAGTCCTGTATATTATCACACACCATGCTGGGAGATGTAGTCCTGTATATTACCACACACTATGCTGGGAGATGTAGTCCTGTATATTACCCCACACTATGCTGGGAGATGTAGTCCTGTATATTACCACACACACCATGCTGGGGATGTAGTCCTGTATATTACCACACACCATGCTGGGAGATGTAGTCCTGTATATTACCACACACACCATGCTGGGAGATGTAGTCCTGTATATTACCACACACCATGCTGGGAGATGTAGTCCTGTATATTACCACACACCATGCTGGGAGATGTAGTCCTGTATATTACCACACACACCATGCGGGGAGATGTAGTCCTGTATATTACCACACACCATGCTGGGAGATGTAGTCCTGTATATTACCACACAGCATGCTGGGAGATGTAGTCCTGTATATTATCACACAACATGCTGGGAAATGTAGTCCTGTATATTACCACACACTATGCTGGGAGATGTAGTCCTGTATATTACCCCACACTATGCTGGGAGATGTAGTCCTGTATATTACCCCACACTATGCTGGGGGATGTAGTCCTGTATATTACCACACACACTATGCTGGGAGATGTAGTCCTGTATATTATCACACAGCATGCGGGGAGATGTAGTCCTGTATATTACCCCACACTATGCTGGGGGATGTAGTCCTGTATATTATCACACAGCATGCGGGGAGATGTAGTCCTGTATATTACCACACACAACATGCGGGGAGATGTAGTCCTGTATATTACCACACACTATGCTGGGAGATGTAGTCCTGTATATTATCACACACTATGCTGGGAGATGTCGTCCTGTATATTACCCCACACCATGCTGGGAGATGTAGTCCTGTATATTCCCACACACTATGCTGGGAGATGTAGTCCTGTATATTACCACACACCATGCTGGGAGATGTAGTCCTGTATATTATCACACACCATGCTGGGGGATGTAGTCCTGTATATTACCACACACCATGCTGGGGGATGTAGTCCTGTATATTACCCCACACTATGCTGGGAGATGTAGTCCTGTATATTACCCCACACTATGCTGGGAGATGTAGTCCTGTATATTACCACACACCATGCTGGGAGATGTAGTCCTGTATATTACCACACACCATGCTGGGAGATGTAGTCCTGTATATCACCACACGCCATGCTGGGAGATGTAGTCCTGTATATTACCACACACACACTATGCTGGGAGATGTAGTCCTGTATATTACCACACACCATGCTGGGGGATGTAGTCCTGTATATTACCACACACCATGCTGGGGGATGTAGTCCTGTATATTACCCCACACTATGCTGGGAGATGTAGTCCTGTATATTACCCCACACTATGCTGGGAGATGTAGTCCTGTATATTACCCCACACTATGCTGGGAGATGTAGTCCTGTATATTACCACACACCATGCTGGGGGATGTAGTCCTGTATATTACCACACACCATGCTGGGGGATGTAGTCCTGTATATTACCACACACACCATGCTGGGAGATGTAGTCCTGTATATTATCACACACCATGCTGGGAGATGTAGTCCTGTATATTACCACACACCATGCTGGGAGATGTAGTCCTGTATATTACCACACACCATGCTGGGAGATGTAGTCCTGTATATTACCACACACACTATGCTGGGAGATGTAGTCCTGTATATTACCACACACCATGCTGGGAGATGTAGTCCTGTATATTACCACACACCATGCTGGGAGATGTAGTCCTGTATATTACCACACACACTATGCTGGGAGATGTAGTCCTGTATATTACCACACACCATGCTGGGAGATGTAGTCCTGTATATTACCACACACACTATGCGGGGAGATGTAGTCCTGTATATTACCACACACACCATGCTGGGAGATGTAGTCCTGCATATTACCACACACCATGCTGGGAGATGTAGTCCTGTATATTCCCACACACTATGCTGGGAGATGTAGTCCTGTATATTACCACACACCATGCTGGGAGATGTAGTCCTGTATATTACCACGCACCATGCTGGGAGATGTAGTCCTGTATATTCCCACACACTATGCTGGGAGATGTAGTCCTGTATATTCCCACACACCATGCTGGGAGATGTAGTCCTGTATATTACCACACACACACTATGCTGGGAGATGTAGTCCTGTATATTACCACGCACCATGCTGGGAGATGTAGTCCTGTATATTACCACACACACAGCATGCTGGGAGATGTAGTCCTGTATATTACCACACACACAGCATGCTGGGAGATGTAGTCCTGTATATTCCCACGCACCATGCTGGGAGATGTAGTCCTGTATATTCCCACACACTATGCTGGGAGATGTAGTCCTGTATATTCCCACACACCATGCTGGGAGATGTAGTCCTGTATATTCCCACACACTATGCTGGGAGATGTAGTCCTGTATATTCCCACACACCATGCTGGGAGATGTAGTCCTGTATATTCCCACGCACCATGCTGGGAGATGTAGTCCTGTATATTCCCACACACTATGCTGGGAGATGTAGTCCTGTATATTCCCACACACCATGCTGGGAGATGTAGTCCTGTATATTACCACACACACACTATGCTGGGAGATGTAGTCCTGTATATTACCACACAGCATGCTGGGAGATGTAGTCCTGTATATTCCCACGCACCATGCTGGGAGATGTAGTCCTGTATATTCCCACACACACACCATGCTGGGAGATGTAGTCCTGTATATTACCCCACACCATGCTGGGAGATGTAGTCCTGTATATTACCACACACCATGCTGGGAGATGTAGTCCTGTATATTACCACACACACTATGCTGGGGATGTAGTCCTGTATATTCCCACACACTATGCTGGGAGATGTAGTCCTGTATATTCCCACACACCATGCTGGGAGATGTAGTCCTGTATATTACCACACACACCATGCTGGGGATGTAGTCCTGTATATTATCACACACCATGCTGGGAGATGTAGTCCTGTATATTATCACACACCATGCTGGGAGATGTAGTCCTGTATATTACCACACACACAGCATGCTGGGAGATGTAGTCCTGTATATTACCCCACACTATGCTGGGAGATGTAGTCCTGTATATTACCACACACTATGCTGGGAGATGTAGTCCTGTATATTACCACACACCATGCTGGGAGATGTAGTCCTGTATATTATCACACACAGCATGCTGGGAGATGTAGTCCTGTATATTACCACACACCATGCGGGGAGATGTAGTCCTGTATATTACCACACAGCATGCTGGGAGATGTAGTCCTGTATATTATCACACACTATGCTGGGAGATGTAGTCCTGTATATTATCACACACTATGCTGGGAGATGTAGTCCTGTATATTACCACACATCATGCTGGGAGATGTAGTCCTGTATATTACCACACACTATGCTGGGAGATGTAGTCCTGCATATTACCACACACCATGCTGGGAGATGTAGTCCTGTATATTACCACACACACAGCATGCTGGGAGATGTAGTCCTGTATATTACCCCACACTATGCTGGGAGATGTAGTCCTGTATATTACCACACACCATGCTGGGAGATGTAGTCCTGTATATTCCCACACACCATGCTGGGGATGTAGTCCTGTATATTATCACACACAGCATGCTGGGAGATGTAGTCCTGTATATTATCACACACCATGCTGGGAGATGTAGTCCTGTATATTACCACACACTATGCTGGGAGATGTAGTCCTGTATATTACCACACACCATGCTGGGAGATGTAGTCCTGTATATTACCACACACCATGCTGGGAGATGTAGTCCTGTATATTACCACACACCATGCGGGGAGATGTAGTCCTGTATATTATCACACACCATGCTGGGAAATGTAGTCCTGTATATTACCACACAGCATGCTGGGAGATGTAGTCCTGTATATTACCCCACACACACCATGCTGGGAGATGTAGTCCTGCATATTACCCCACACTATGCTGGGAGATGTAGTCCTGTATATTACCACACACACCATGCTGGGGATGTAGTCCTGTATATTACCACACACCATGCTGGGAGATGTAGTCCTGTATATTACCACACACACACCATGCGGGGAGATGTAGTCCTGTATATTATCACACACCATGCTGGGAGATGTAGTCCTGCATATTACCACACACACCATGCTGGGAGATGTAGTCCTGTATATTACCCCACACACCATGCTGGGAGATGTCGTCCTGTATATCCCCTGCTATGAACTGCCAATAGGGCATGATGGGGGTTGTAGTTCTGCAACTTGAATGTCCACAGACTGCTAAGTTACAACTCCCACCATGCACTGTTAGCAGGACATAGTGGGGGTTGTAATTTTCTGGGGGTAATCTCACCTGTCCTGGTTCCTGTTTCGTCCTCTTGTCCTGTGTGTCTGCTCTGCCCGCCTTCCTCTTCTCTCTGGTCTGGGGGGATGATGGTCTGAGTTTGGGGGGGTGATACAGGCTGGGGGGGATTGACTCTGGGACACTGCGGGGGTGGGGATTGGCTCCAGGACAATGGGGGGGGGGGGGGGGAGTTGGCCCTGGGACACTGTGGGGAAGGGTGGGGGTGATGCTGGGACACTGGGGGGGGGGGGGAGTTGTCCCTGGGACACTGCGGGGGAGGGGGACTTTGGGGACACTGTATGGAGGGTGGGTGCTCCTGGGGACAAACCGTGGGAGGGGGGCGGGCTGGGTCTGCTGGGGACATACTATGTGAGGGGGGGGGGGGCTGGGGCTGCTGGGGACACACTATGTGAGGGGGGGGGGCTGCTGGGGACACACTATGTGAGGGGGGGGGGGGGCTGGGGCTGCTGGGGACACACTATGTGAGGGGGGGGGGCCTGGGGCTGCTGGGGACACACTATGTGGGGGGGGGGGCCTGGGGCTGCTGGGGACACACTATGTGAGGGGGGGGGGCCTGGGGCTGCTGGGGACACAATATGTTGGAGGGGGGCTGGGGCCGCTGGATTAGGGTGGGGTCGCAGGACGGGAGCCACAGAGGGCACTGGACCGCCGGTCGGGGGACGCAGGAGATACCGTACGGGGGCGGGGCCGCAAGGTATGCTGGATGGGGGCGGGGGCTGCATGTTATACTGGACAGGGGGACGCAGGGGATGCCGGACGGACGCAGGGGACGCTGACGGGGAGGGGCCTCCGGACGGGGGACGCCGGGCACATTGCAGCTGGGCATTTGCAGCACCCGGGAGGCCCGCTCAGCGGCCGGTTGCTGCAAGTGTCTGGTCAGGGGGCCCAATCCATTTCAGAATCGGGCACCGGGCCCCCTGATGCGGCGGGCCCCATAGCAACCGCTACGGTTGCTATGGCGGTAGTTCCGCCACTGCTAGCGCCCCATACTGTACAGGCGTGTTCTCTATATAATATACTAGTGCCCCATACTGTACAGGCGTGTTCTATATATATTATTCTACTGCCCCATACTGTACAGACGTGTTCTCTATATATATTATACTACCGCCCCATACTGTACAGGCGTGTTCTCTATATATATTATACTACCGCCCCATACTGTACAGGCGTGTTCTATATATAATATACTACCGCCCCATACTGTACAGGCGTGTTCTCTATATAATATACTAGTGCCCCATACTGTACAGGCGTGTTCTCTATATAATATACTAGTGCCCCATACTGTACAGGCGTGTTCTCTATATAATATACTAGTGCCCCATACTGTACAGGCGTGTTCTCTATATAATATACTACCGCCCCATACTGTACAGGCGTGTTCTATATATAATATACTAGTGCCCCATACTGTACAGACGTGTTCTATATATAATATACTACCGCCCCATACTGTACAGGCGTGTTCTCTATATAATATACTAGTGCCCCATACTGTACAGGCGTGTTCTCTATATAATATACTAGTGCCCCATACTGTACAGGCGTGTTCTCTATATAATATACTAGTGCCCCATACTGTACAGGCGTGTTCTCTATATAATATACTACCGCCCCATACTGTACAGGCGTGTTCTATATATAATATACTAGTGCCCCATACTGTACAGACGTGTTCTATATATAATATACTAGCGCCCCATACTGTACAGACGTATTCTATATCTAATATACTAGTGCCCCATACTGTACAGGCATGTTCTCTATATAATATACTAGTGCCCCATACTGTACAGACGTATTCTATATCTAATATACTACCGCCCATACTGTACAGACGTGTCCTATATATAATATACTACCGTCCCATACTGTACAGACGTGTTTTATCTAACATATATTATGCTACCGCCCCATACTGTACAGACGTATTCTATATATAATATACTACCGCCCCATACTGTACAGACGTGTCCTATATATAATACACTAGCGCCCCATACTGTACAGGCGTGTTCTATATATATTATACTACCGCCCCATACTGTACAGACGTGTTCTATATATAATATACTAGCGCCCCATACTGTACAGGCGTGTTCTATATATAATATACTACCGCCCCATACTGTACAGACGTGTTCTATATATAATACACTAGCGCCCCATACTGTACAGGCGTGTTCTCTATATAATATACTAGTGCCCCATACTGTACAGGCGTGTTCTATATATAATATACTACCGCCCCATACTGTCCGAGAATGATCTGATATATATTATACTAGCGCCCCATACTGTACAGGCGTGTTCTATATATATTATACTAGTGCCCCATACTGTACAGGCGTGTTTTATATATAATATACTACCGCCCCATACTGTACAGACGTGTTCTATATATAATATACTAGTGCCCCATACTGTACAGGCGTGTTTTATATATAATATACTAGTGCCCCATACTCTACAGGCGTGTTCTATATATAATACACTAGCGCCCCATACTGTACAGACGTGTCCTATATATAATATACTACCGCCCCATACTGTACAGGCGTGTCCTATATATAATACACTAGTGCCCCATACTGTACAGGCGTGTTCTATATATAATATACTAGTGCCCCATACTGTACAGGCGTGTTCTCTATATAATATACTAGTGCCCCATACTATACAGGCGTGTTCTCTATATAATATACTAGTGCCCCATACTGTACAGGCGTGTTCTCTATATAATATACTAGTGCCCCATACTGTACAGGCGTGTTCTCTATATAATATACTAGTGCCCCATACTGTACAGGCGTGTTTTATATATAATATACTAGTGCCCCATACTGTACAGGCGTGTTCTCTATATAATATACTAGTGCCCCATACTGTACAGGCGTGTTCTCTATATAATATACTACCGCCCCATACTGTACAGGTGTGTTCTCTATATAATATACTAGCGCCCCATACTGTACAGGCGTGTTCTATATATAATATACTAGCGCCCCATACTGTACAGACGTGTCCTATATATAATATACTACTGCCCCATACTGTACAGGCGTGTTCTATATATAATATACTAGTGCCCCATACTGTACAGACGTGTTCTATATATAATACACTACCGCCCCATACTGTACAGGCGTGTTCTATATATAATATACTAGTGCCCCATACTGTACAGACGTGTTCTATATATAATATACTACCGCCCCATACTGTACAGGCGTGTTCTATATATAATACACTAGCGCCCCATACTGTACAGGCGTGTTCTATATATATTACACTAGCGCCCCATACTGTACAGACGTGTTCTCTATATAATATACTAGTGCCCCATACTGTACAGGCGTGTTCTATATATAATATACTAGTGCCCCATACTGTACAGGCGTGTTCTATATATAATATACTAGTGCCCCATACTGTACAGGCGTGTTCTATATATAATATACTAGTGCCCCATACTGTACAGACGTGTCCTATATATAATATACTACTGCCCCATACTGTACAGGCGTGTTCTATATATAATATACTAGTGCCCCATACTGTACAGGCGTGTTCTATATATAATATACTACCGCCCCATACTGTACAGGCGTGTTCTATATATAATACACTAGTGCCCCATACTGTACAGACGTGTTCTCTATATAATATACTAGCGCCCCATACTGTACAGGCGTGTTCTATATATATTATACTACCGCCCCATACTGTACAGACGTGTCCTATATATAATACACTAGCGCCCCATACTGTACAGGCGTGTTCTATATATAATACACTAGCGCCCCATACTGTACAGGCGTGTTCTATATATATTATACTACCGCCCCATACTGTACAGACGTGTTCTATATATAATATACTAGTGCCCCATACTGTACAGACGTGTTCTATATATAATATACTAGTGCCCCATACTGTACAGGCGTGTTCTCTATATAATACACTAGTGCCCCATACTGTACAGGCGTGTTCTCTATATAATATACTAGCGCCCCATACTGTACAGGCGTGTTCTCTATATAATATACTAGTGCCCCATACTGTACAGGCGTGTTCTATATATAATACACTAGTGCCCCATACTGTACAGGCGTGTTCTCTATATCATATACTACCGCCCCATACTGTACAGGCGTGTTCTATATATAATATACTAGTGCCCCATACTGTACAGGCGTGTTTTATATATAATACACTAGTGCCCCATACTGTACAGACGTGTTCTCTATATAATATACTAGCGCCCCATACTGTACAGGCGTGTTCTATATATACTATACTACCGCCCCATACTTTACAGGCGTGTTCTATATATAATACACTAGCGCCCCATACTGTACAGGCGTGTTCTATATATACTATACTACCGCCCCATACTGTACAGGCGTGTTCTATATATAATATACTACCGCCCCATACTTTACAGACTTGTCCTATATATAATACACTAGTGCCCCATACTGTACAGGCGTGTTCTATATATAATATACTAGCGCCCCATACTGTACAGGTGTGTTCTCTATATAATATACTACCGCCCCATACTGTACAGACGTGTCCTATATATAATACACTACCGCCCCATACTGTACAGGCGTGTTCTCTATATAATATACTAGCGCCCCATACTGTACAGACGTGTTCTATATATAATACACTACCGCCCCATACTGTACAGGCGTGTTCTCTATATAATATACTAGTGCCCCATACTGTACAGACGTATTCTATATCTCATACACTAGTGCCCCATACTGTACAAGAATGATCTGATATATATTATACTACCGCCCCATACTGTACAGGCGTGTTCTATATATATTATACTACCGCCCCATACTGTACAGACGTATTCTATATATAATATACTACCGCCCCATACTGTACAGACGTGTTCTATCTAACATATATTATGCTACCGCCCAGGGGCTGGCTGGCAAACTTTAGCCTGGGGGGCAAGTACACAGCAGTGGCCCATGAGTAGCGGATATTCGCCAGGGCCGAACCTAAACATCCCAAGCCGGCCGGGGGTGAGGGGGAACATAATAAAGAATCCATACTTGTCCCAATGCCTCCGCAGTGCAGCGTCACTGCTCACAGACCGGTTCCTGCAGCTCCTGGTCCTGCAACGTCACGCACTGGGGCGAACGGGTACTTCCTGCCGGACTTGACAATGCAGGAATGGGAGGAGCAGGATAACAGTAGCTGTGAGAGAGGTGGTGAACCTGTACTGCAGGGGCACAGGGACGGGTAAGTATATTCTTTTTTATGTTCCTCCAACCTCTGCCGTCCCAGGATTTTTATGTAAGGCCAGAGTTTAATCTGCTCTGGCTTGGATTATACCTTGTATGGACATGGACATCATACTATTACTGACCAAATCCTGTATACTTATATAACCAATAATATCAGTATACAAGGGGCAAATAATACCACCATACCATGACCACATACTACAATCACATAGTAACTACATTATAAAAGGTTACCTAATACCGTCACACTACGAGCATTACTACTATACTGGTACTACACTCCACCACACAGGGGCCAATATTACCCCATACGGTGACCAAATAGTGGTAGATACCAGCTGTACACAAGCTCTGTATACCATATAAGTACAGTGCAAACACATCCAGTGACTCACAGATGACGTTTTCTGAGTCGGTCAGGTTTCCTTTCTTTTCGATCATGAATAATTCTTCCAACCACAAATCATCTCAGCAGTATCTGCCAGACAAACATCTTCAGCACCTTACTTTTACAGCACCTTTACCCACTTTTATACAAACTCTCCATCATAGTGCCCCTAAACAGTAACAGGAACTTCTTTAAAGACCAATCTGTAGTCACTTCCCTTTTCTGTGCCTCTTTTTAAAGTTAGGTCCCTTCTTAATGCCTGTATCTGTAATGAGACCCCCTATTTGTTCCCCATCTGTAATTGTGCCCCCTGTCTTTGCCCTCATCTTTAGTTAGGCCCCCCTTTGTGTCCCCATCTGCAGTTAGCCCCACCCTCTCCTTGTGCTAAGTGAATAGCACCCATTTGTCCTAATGAACTGTACTACTGTCCCCTAGATAAACTGTGCCTCTTATGAACTGTCTTTAATAAATAGTACCACTGCCCCCCACAACACTGTCCTCTAATGTACTGTACCGCTGTCCTCTCTAATGTACTGTACCACTGACCCCCCCTAATGTACTGTACCACTGTCACCTCTAATGTACTGTACCACTGCCCCCCCAACTATCCTCTAATGTACTGTACCACTGTCCTCTCTAATGTACTGTACCACTGACCCCCCTAATGTATTGTACTACTGTCGCCTCTAATGTACTGTACCACTGTCCTCTCTAATGCACTTCACCACTGCCCCTCCTCTAATGTACTGTACCACTGTCCCCTCTAATGCACTGTACCACTGTCCTCTCTAATGTACTGTACCACTGTCCTCTCTAATGCACTGTACCACTGTCCTCTCTAATGTACTGTACCACTGTCCTCTCTAATGTACTATACCACTGTCCTCTATGTACTGTACCACTGTTCCCTCTAATGCACTGTACCACTGTCCTCTCTAATGTACTGTACCTCTGTCCCCTCTAATGTACTGTACCACTGTCCCCTCTAATGTACTGTACCACTGTCCTCTCTAATGTACTGTACCACTGTCCTCCCTAATGTACTGTACCACTGTCCTCTCTAATGTACTGTACCACTGTCCCCTCTAATGCACTATACCACTGTCCTCTATGTACTGTACCACTGTTCCCTCTTATGTACTATACCACTGTCCTCTCTAATGTACTGTACCACTGTCCCCTCTAATGCACTGTACCACTGTCCTCTCTAATGTACTGTACCACTGTCCCCTCTAATGCACTATACCACTGTCCTCTATGTACTGTACCACTGTTCCCTCTAATGTACTATACCACTGTCCTCTCTAATGTACTGTACCACTGTCCCCTCTAATGCACTATACCACTGTCCTCTATGTACTGTACCACTGTTCCCTCTAATGTACTATACCACTGTCCCCTCTAATGCACTATACCACTGTCCTCTATGTACTGTACCACTGTCCTCTCTAATGTACTGTACCACTATCCTCTCTAATGCACTGTACCACTGACCCCTCTAATGTACTGTACCACTGTCCTCTCTAATGTACTGTACCACTGTCCCCTCTAATGTACTGTACCACTGTCCCCTCTAATGTACTGTACCACTGTCCCCTCTAATGTACTGTACCACTGTCCTCTCTAATGCACTATACCACTGTCCCCTCTAATGCACTGTACCACTGTCCCCTCTAATGTACTGCACCACTGTCCTCTAATGTACTGTACCACTGTCCTCTCTAATGTACTGTCCCAATCACCCCCTAATGTACTGTACCACTCTCCTCTCTAATGTACTGTACCACTGTCCCCCTTAATGCACTATACCACTGTCCTCTAATGTACTGTACCACTGTCCCCTCTAATGCACTGTACCACTGTCCTCTCTAATGTACTGTACCACTGTCCTCTCTAATGCACTGTACCACTGTCCTCTCTAATGTACTGTACCACTGTCCTCTCTAATGTACTGTACCACTGTCCTCTATGTACTGTACCACTGTTCCCTCTAATGCACTGTACCACTGTCCTCTCTAATGTACTGTACCACTGTCCCTGTAATGTTCTGTACCACTGTCCTCTCTAATGTACTGAACCACTGTCCCCTCTAATGCACTGTACCACTGTCCTCTCTAATGTACTGTACCACTGTCGCCTCTAATGCACTATACCACTGTCCTCTATGTACTGTACCACTGTTCCCTCTTATGTACTATACCACTGTCCTCTCTAATGTACTGTACCACTGTCCCCTCTAATGTACTGTACCACTGTCCTCTCTAATGTACTGTACCACTGTCCTCTCTAATGTACTGTACCACTGTCCCCTCTAATGTACTGTACCACTGTCCTCTATGTACTGTACCACTGTTCCCTCTAATGTACTATACCACTGTCCTCTCTAATGTACTGTACCACTGTCCTCTCTAATGTACTGTACCACTGTCCCCTCTAATGCACTATACCACTGTCCTCTCTAATGTACTGTACCACTGTCCCCTCTAATGTACTGTACCACTGTCCTCTCTAATGTACTGTACCACTGTCCCCTCTAATGTACTGTACCACTGTCCTCTCTAATGTACTGTACCACTGTCCCCTCTAATGCACTATACCACTGTCCTCTATGTACTGTACCACTGTTCCCTCTAATGTACTATACCACTGTCCTCTCTAATGTACTGTACCACTGTCCCCTCTAATGCACTATACCACTGTCCTCTATGTACTGTACCACTGTTCCCTCTAATGTACTATACCACTGTCCCCTCTAATGCACTATACCACTGTCCTCTATGTACTGTACCACTGTCCTCTCTAATGTACTGTACCACTGACCCCTAATGTACTGTACCACTGTCCTCTCTAATGTACTGTACCACTGTCCTCTCTAATGCACTGTACCACTGTCCTCTCTAATGTACTGTACCACTGTCCCCTCTAATGTACTGTACCACTGTCCCCTCTAATGTACTGTACCACTGTCCCCTCTAATGTACTGTCCCACTGTCCCCTCTAATGTACTGTACCACTGTCCTCTCTAATGTACTGTACCACTGTCCTCTCTAATGTACTGTACCACTGTCCTCTCTAATGTACTGTACCACTGTCCCCTCTAATGTACTGTACCACTGTCCCCTCTAATGTACTGTACCACTGACCTCTAATGTACTGTACCACTGCCCCTCTAATGTACTGTACCACTGTCCTCTCTAATGTACTGTACCACTGTCCCCTCTAATGTACTGTACCACTGTCCCCTCTAATGCACTATACCACTGTCCTCTATGTACTGTACCACTGTCCTCTCTAATGTACTGTACCACTATCCTCTCTAATGTACTGTACCACTGTCCCCTCTAATGTACTGTACCACTGTCCCCTCTAATGTACTGTACCACTGTCCCCTCTAATGTACTGTACCACTGTCCTCTCTAATGCACTGTACCACTGTCCCCTCTAATGTACTGTACCACTGTCCTCTAATGTACTGTACCACTGTCCCCTCTAATGTACTGTACCACTGTCCTCTCTAATGTACTGTACCACTGTCCTCTCTAATGTACTGTACCACTGTCCTCTCTAATGTACTGTACCACTGCCCCCTCTAATGTACTGTACCACTGTCCCCTCTAATGTACTGTACCACTGTCCTCTAATGTACTGTACCACTGTCCTCTCTAATTTACTGTACCGCTGTCCTCTCTAATGTACTGTACCGCTGTCCCCTCTAATGTACTGTACCACTGTCCCCTCTAATGTACTGTACCACTGTCCTCTAATGTACTGTACCACTGTCCTCTCTAATTTACTGTACCGCTGTCCTCTCTAATGTACTGTACCGCTGTCCTCTCTAATGTACTGTACCACTGTCCTCTCTAATGTACTGTACCACTGACCCCTAATGCACTATACCACTGTCCTCTCTAATGTACTGTACCACTGACCCCCTAATGTAACGTACCACTGAGCCCCCTAAATCATTGTTTCCCAACCAGTGGCTCCTCAGATGTTCGTAAACTACAACTTCCATTATGCAAGCAGGACATGATAATAGTTGTAGTTTGGTAACACTTGAGGAGCGCCTGGATAGGAAGCAATGATTTATGGGTACAGTTTATTTAGTGTAATTTCTCCAACATCTGACCCTTCTGCAGTTATTAAACTACAACCCCCATTATATTTTGCCAGCAGGGCATGATAGGAGTTGTAGTTTTGTAACAACTGAGGAGCCACTGTTAGGAAGCAATGATTTAGGGGTACAGTTTATTTTGTGTGGTGTTCTCCAACATGTGACCCTCCTGCTGTTCCTAAACTACCATCCCCATTATCTCCTGCTAGAAGGGCATGATGGGAGTTGTAGTGTTTCACTAACTGAGCAGTCACAGGTTGGAGAACACCTAAACTCTACCTAAATTATTGCTTCCTAACCAGTGACTCCTCAGCTGTTGCCAAACTACAACCCCTATCATGTCCTGCCACCAGGATATAATGGGAGCTGTAGTTATGCAATAACTGGAGAGTCAAATGTTGTAGATAGGACAAAGCACAATGCACAATGCCCCCCCCCCATATACTTACTTCACAAGCTGGTCCGTGCTTCTCTGCTGCTCTGGCCTCTTCTGGTTAGGTCTGACCAGAGCAGAGAGGAGCAGGCCCGGCTAATCACACTGCAGAATCACGGAGGAGACACTGGCTGGTGGGACAGGGAGGTGAGTGTCCCCTGCTCCAGCCAGCCCTAGGCTACTGTATTGTATTGGTGTCTTATAGACCCCAGTACTATACAGTAACCCCCCCAGACCCGCTCCCCACAACCCAGGCCCCCTCCCCAGATACCAGTCGGGCGGTGGGCGGCTCTTCTCCCGGCAGGCGTCCCCCTCCATGGGCTGTGCACTTCTCTTTGCTCAGTGATGGAACAGGCTGCCTGCTCCACCAATGAGCAAAGTGAAGTGTGAGGCAGAGTCAGCGCGGCGTTCTGTCACCGCTGCTGACTGCTAGAGAGTGAGTGCAGCGGCCGCACTTACTGAGGAAAGAATTAAAGTGGCAGAGCGGCCCTAGCAACATCCGGACGCCGCGGCCCTTAGGTGTAGTGGGGGGACCTGCCCGGGGGGCATATGCCACCCTGCCCCCCGGCCCAGCCCGCCCCTGCTACCACCCCATACTGTACAGACGTATTCTATATCTAATATACTACCGCCCCATACTGTACAGACGTATTCTATATATAATATACTACCGCCCCATACTGTACAGACGTGTTCTATCTAACATATATTATGCTACCGCCCCATACTGTACAGACGTATTCTATATCTAATATACTACCGCCCCATACTGTACAAGAATGATCTGATATATATTATACTACCGCCCCATACTGTACAGGCGTGTTCTATATATATTATACTACCGCCCCATACTGTACAGACGTGTTCTCTATATAATATACTAGCGCCCCATACTGTACAGACGTGTTCTATCTAACATATATTATGCTACCGCCCCATACTGTACAGACGTATTCTATATATATTATACTACCGCCCATACTGTAAAGACGTGTCCTATATATAATATACTACCGCCCCATACTGTACAGACGTGTTCTATATATATTATACTAGTGCCCCATACTGTACAGGCGTGTTCTATCTGATATATATTATACTACCGCCCCATACTGTACAGACATGTTCTATCTGATATATATTATACTACCGCCCCATACTGTACAGCGGATTTCTGATATATATTATATGTATGTACACCCCCCTGTAGTATATTGACCCCTCCCTATATGTATGTCCCCTCCCCCTGTAGTATAATAACCCCTCCCTATATGTATGTACACCCCCCTGTAGTATAATGACCCCTCCCTATATGTATGTACACCCCCTGTAGTATAATGACCCCTCCCTATATGTATGTACATCCCCCTGTAGTATAATGACCCCTCCCTATATGTATGTACACCCCCCTGTAGTATAATGACCCCTCCCTATATGTATGTCCCCTCCCCCTGTAGTATAATGACCCCTCCCTATATGTATGTACATCCCCCTGTAGTATAATGACCCCTCCCTATATGTATGTCCCCTCCCCCTGTAGTATAATGACCCCTCCCTATATGTATGTACACCCCCCCCTGTAGTATAATGACCCCTCCCTATATGTATGTCCCCTCCCCCTGTAGTATAATGACCCCTCCCTATATGTATGTACATCCCCCTGTAGTATAATGACCCCTCCCTATATGTATGTCCCCTCCCCCTGTAGTATAATGACCCCTCCCTATATGTATGTACACCCCCCCTGTAGTATAATGACCCCTCCCTATATGTATGTACACCCCCCCTGTAGTATAATGACCCCTCCCTATATGTATGTACACCCCCCCTGTAGTATAATGACCCCTCCCTATATGTATGTACACCCCCCTGTAGTATAATGACCCCTCCCTATATGTATGTCCCCCCCTGTAGTATAATGACCCCTCCCTATATGTATGTACACCCCCCCTGTAGTATAATGACCCCTCCCTATATGTATGTCCCCTCCCCTGTAGTATAATGACCCCTCCCTATATGTATGTACACCCCCCATAGTATAATGACCCCTCCCTATATGTATGTACACCCCCCATAGTATAATGACCCCTCCCTATATGTATGTCCCCTCCCCCTGTAGTATAATGACCCCTCCCTATATGTATGTACACCCCCCATAGTATAATGACCCCTCCCTATATGTATGTACACCCCCCATAGTATAATGACCCCTCCCTATATGTATGTCCCCTCCCCCTGTAGTATAATGACCCCTCCCTATATGTATGTACACCCCCCATAGTATAATGACCCCTCCCTATATGTATGTACACCCCCTGTAGTATAATGACCCCTCCCTATATGTATGTACACCCCCCCTGTAGTATAATGACCCCTCCCTATATGTATGTACACCCCCCCTGTAGTATAATGACCCCTCCCTATATGTATGTACACCCCCTGTAGTATAATGACCCCTCCCTATATGTATGTACACCCCCCCTGTAGTATAATGACCCCTCCCTATATGTATGTCCCCTCCCCCTGTAGTATAATGACCCCTCCCTATATGTATGTACACCCCCCTGTAGTATAATGACCCCTCCCTATATGTTTGTACCCCACATAGTATAATGACCCCTCCCTATATGTATGTACACACCCCCGTAGTATAATGACCCCTCCCTATATGTATGTACACCCCCCTGTAGTATAATGACCCCTCCCTATATGTATGTACACCCCCCTGTAGTATAATGACCCCTCCCTATATGTATGTACACCCCCCATAGTATAATGACCCCTCCCTATATGTATGTACACCCCCCTGTAGTATAATGACCCCTCCCTATATGTATGTACACCCCCCCTGTAGTATAATGACCCCTCCCTATATGTATGTACACCCCCCATAGTATAATGACCCCTCCCTATATGTATGTCCCCTCCCCCTGTAGTATAATGACCCCTCCCTATATGTATGTACACCCCCCATAGTATAATGACCCCTCCCTATATGTATGTACACCCCCTGTAGTATAATGACCCCTCCCTATATGTATGTACACCCCCCTGTAGTATAATGACCCCTCCCTATATGTATGTACATCCCCCTGTAGTATAATGACCCCTCCCTATATGTATGTACACCCCCCTGTAGTATAATGACCCCTCCCTATATGTATGTACCCCCCCCTGTAGTATAATGACCCCTCCCTATATGTATGTACACCCCCCTGTAGTATAATGACCCCTCCCTATATGTATGTACACACCCCTGTAGTATAATGACCCCTCCCTATATGTATGTACACCCCCCTGTAGTATAATGACCCCTCCCTATATGTATGTCCCCTCCCCCTGTAGTATAATGACCCCTCCCTATATGTATGTACACCCCCCTGTAGTATAATGACCCCTCCCTATATGTATGTCCCCTCCCCCTGTAGTATAATGACCCCTCCCTATATGTATATACCCCCCCTGTAGTATAATGACCCCTCCCTATATGTATGTCCCCTCCCCCTGTAGTATAATGACCCCTCCCTATATGTATGTACACACCCCCGTAGTATAATGACCCCTCCCTATATGTATGTACACCCCCCTGTAGTATAATGACCCCTCCCTATATGTATGTACACCCCCCCTGTAGTATAATGACCCCTCCCTATATGTATGTACACCCCCCTGTAGTATAATGACCCCTCCCTATATGTATGTACACCCCCCCTGTAGTATAATAACCCCTCCCTATATGTATGTACACCCCCCATAGTATAATGACCCCTCCCTATATGTATGTACACCCCCCCTGTAGTATAATGACCCCTCCCTATATGTATGCCCCCTCCCCCTGTAGTATAATGACCCCTCCCTATATGTATGTCCCCTCCCCCTGTAGTATAATGACCCCTCCCTATATGTATGTCCCCTCCCCCTGTAGTATAATGACCCCTCCCTATATGTATGTACACCCCCCTGTAGTATAATGACCCCTCCCTATATGTATGTACACCCCCCATAGTATAATGACCCCTCCCTATATGTATGTACACCCCCCTGTAGTATAATGACCCCTCCCTATATGTATGTACCCCCCCTGTAGTATAATGACCCCTCCCTATATGTATGTACATCCCCCTGTAGTATAATGACCCCTCCCTATATGTATGTACACACCCCTGTAGTATAATGACCCCTCCCTATATGTATGTACACACCCCTGTAGTATAATGACCCCTCCCTATATGTATGTACACACCCCTGTAGTATAATGACCCCTCCCTATATGTATGTCCCCTCCCCCTGTAGTATAATGACCCCTCCCTATATGTATGTACACACCCCTGTAGTATAATGACCCCTCCCTATATGTATGTCCCCTCCCCCTGTAGTATAATGACCCCTCCCTATATGTATGTACACCCCCCCTGTAGTATAATGACCCCTCCCTATATGTATGTACACCCCTGTAGTATAATGACCCCTCCCTATATGTATGTCCCCTCCCCCTGTAGTATAATGACCCCTCCCTATATGTATGTACACCCCCCTGTAGTATAATGACCCCTCCCTATATGTAGAAATCCAAGATAAAAAAGTTCATGGCACTCCGATTCCCAAAATGATGATCCTTTATTTATAGCAAGCAAGAATAAATCCACATAAAAAAGAAAGCGTGCACAGCAACGCGTTTCGACGTTTCCGTCTTTATCACAGCTTATGCATAATATAATTAAAAACCACTTTATATACAAGTATCCAAAAGTAAAATCAAAAGGAAATGAACCTCTCACCTTCCTTCGCGTCCGCCTAGTTCCACTGCGCATGTGTCAATTAGCTTAATTGTGCAGAGGCTGAAGTAGAGGCGGTGCGACGGAGGCGGGTAGTGTTCACACCAGTGGATAAAGGCAGACATAATACTAGTAATAACAAACATGGCAACAATGTGTGAAAAATGGAAAACATCCTAATATTATTTGCATACATGTGATATCGTTCTATACACATCTATCTATATATATACATCAGGTCTGTTCTATAATTTAGTCCTTTGGGGAAACGGGTATCCATATTCAAAATCCAAAAGGCCTCACGATTTAAAACCTTCTGTGACCAGTTCCCTCCTCTACAGTTTCTGTGGACCTCTTCTAACCCATAAAAACCAAAATATTTTAAATCGCCATCATGAATGGATATAAAGTGTTTCGCCGCTCCAGATACATTTTCACCCTTCCGTCCAATGTCATAAATGTGCTCTGCAATACGGGTTTTTAATTTCCTTGTAGTACAACCTATATATGTTTTATCGCAAGCAGAGCAGAAAATGGCATATATTAGGTGATCGCTATTACAATTCAGGAAAGATTTGATTTGATGCGTTTTTGTTTTATTGGTATCAATGAATGAAGTGTTTTTTTTAGTGTACTTACAGACATTGCAGCGTGCTCCACCACAGGGGAAGAACCCTTTCTGGGATAGCCACACTTTTCCTTTATTTTGGTTGTGCTTGGGCACTGTGGGGGAAATCAAGTTGCCAAAAGTTAACCCTCTTCTCGCCACAAACTTACAGCCTCCCTCTATAATTCTATTTAGTTTTTCATCCTGACCTAAGATAGGTAAATGTTTCTTAAGGATTTTAATGATGTCATTAAATTGCATACTGTACGAAGTGCTGAAAACCACATCCTTACTTTTGCCCTTCTCCTCGTAAGAGGAGGAAAACAAAAGAGATCTTCGATCCCTATGGGCCACTAGATTTTTGGCTCTATTTAGCATCCAGGGGCGATAATTCCTCCTGGACAATCTCCTGTCTATCTCTTTTGTTTCTTTTTCATAGTCTTGCTCACGGGAACATGCTCTTTTGGTTCTGAGATATTCACCCTTGGGAATAGCCGTGATCGTGTGCTTGGGGTGACAGCTGGTAGCCTCTAGGATGCTATTGCAAGTTATCGGCTTTCTGTATAAAGATGTGACAACACAACCAGAGGTAGTGTCTCCCGTGAGAGTCAAGTCTAGAAAGTCAATGGATCTAGTGAGATCTGTGTTAGTGAATCTAATGTTGTAAGGATTGTCATTTATGTAGGTGATAAAGTCCTGTATGGGCGGCACATCGCGGCCCCAAATGAATAGGAGGTCGTCAATGTACCGCCCGTACCAAACAATGCAATCTGTGAAGGGGTTATGGGAGGAAAAAAGAAAAGTGTCCTCCCACCATGCCATGTACAAATTTGGGGGAGAAGCAAGACCCCATCGGGGCTCCAGTGATCTGGAAGAAAAATTCACCTTCAAAAAGGAAAAAATTGTTTTCAAGTAGAAATTCTACTGACATTAGGATGAATTGGTTAATTTCATCCGAATATAACCTGGTTCTACGTAGATGGTATTGTAGTGATCTTATTGCTTGATGGTGTGGTATGCATGAATAAAGACCTTTTACATCACATGAAAACCATCTGTAAGACTCATCCCACTTGAAGTCACACAGTGATTTCAAAACCTCCTTGCTATCTTTAAGGTGACCTACACAATTTTTTACAATAGGTTGTAGTAAATCATCCACCCAGATACTAACCTTCTCAGACAGTGATCCTATACTAGATATCACTGGTCGGAGAGGAGGGGGAAAGACAGATTTATGCACTTTAGGCAAACCATGGAAGACAGGGGTTACGGGGTTCTCTACCATAAGATAGTTGCAATCCTTTTCTGTGAGAACCCCCAAACTCCTGCCCTCTTGGAGTAGGCTATACAGGCGAGCCTTGCACACCGGCTCAGGATTGTCTTTGACTTTCCTGTAGGTGCTGCTATCTCCCAAAATAATGTATGCCTGTTGTAAATAGAGACCCAAGTCCATCACGACCACAGCTCCCCCTTTGTCAGCATTCTTGACTATTAAATTACTAGAAGTTAATTCAGATAAAGCTTTGGACATATCATGAAATGCTGTTTTTTTAGGTGCATGGTCGTGTAAGGACTTGAGATCTCTTTCCACAGCATATTGAAAACCATCCAGAGCAGGTACCCTAGATTTAATTGGATAAAAACCTGGGTTGTTTTTAATTTTGGATGGTAATGGAGCTGTGGAGACAAAATCATTGTTACACTCAGATTGTAAATCCTTTAAATGAGACACCATCATTTGTTCACCAAAGTCACAAATGGCCCTTTCGGGGGCATCTAACTTAATATCAGATTGTGGCGGGTGCTCACCTGTCTCTCCCTCTGTATCATCAAGGAAGTGCCTTTTCACTGTCAGTAATCTGGTAAACTTATTCACATCTAATAAAGTGAGGAATAAATCAAAATTCTGCTGTGGAACAAAATTAAGTCCTTTTTGTAAAATTTGCAATTCTTCAGTAGACAAAATGGTAGGTGACAATATGAATACATTTTCTATGTCTCGCTCTGTCTCGTTTGGTAAACTTTCCCCACTTTGGTATTTTTTCCTCCCTTTGCCCCCCCGCCTCCTTTTGCGTTTTTTGTCTTTTTTTGGGAGGTATTCACATGTGATGTTGGTGGTGGCGTCTCTGGTTCAGATGTTGTGACATCTTCCATGGAATCTGTCTCCATGGACGAAGAACTCACTGTGCGACTTGTATTTCTTTTTCCTTTTTTCATGATGGATTTTGGAAATCTGCTTCTTTTCCAGTTATATACATCATCTGTTGCATAGTCCTGTGTGTCTCGTTTTAATTTCTTTTGTTTGATTTCCATGATTGTTTTTTTCAAGACTAGCAATATTTTCTTTCATTTTATTTTGTAAATTTTCAAAGTCCTGATTTCCAATGAAGGGTATTAGTTGTTCTTTGGTGTTTTGTATTTCCATTTTGATGTTTTTGAGTTTTAATTCCTCTTCTTTTACAATCAAGGCCATCAATTTTAGTGAGCAATCGGTTAATATCGCATTCCATGTTTCCATAAATTTTTCAGAAAAAACAGTAGTTGGTAGTTTCTTAATTCGTAGTCCTCGTGGGATCATTGACTTTCGTATATACATTTTAAGTGTATTAAAGTCCCACCAAGTCCTTTGTTCATTAGTAAGGAGTTTTTCCAATTTATTCAGGATACTCTTATAGTCCTCCTCGGACGTAAGTCCTTCTGCTCTGTTAAACATTTCCAATAGTTTGTCAAATCTCTCATCTTGTAATGGAGCAGCACCCTCGTTGTTAGACATGTTGCATGTAAAGTCAAGTAAAAACAGTCTGCCAATCTCATAAACTTGCTTGCAATTGCTTAGTACGTTGCAGAAAAACAGGTAAAAAGACCAGTGTCAAATAGTCATTTTAGGCATGAGGGAGCGGCAAATAGCTCTGTATGCATGCGCAGTGGAACTAGGCGGACGCGAAGGAAGGTGAGAGGTTCATTTCCTTTTGATTTTACTTTTGGATACTTGTATATAAAGTGGTTTTTAATTATATTATGCATAAGCTGTGATAAAGACGGAAACGTCGAAACGCGTTGCTGTGCACGCTTTCTTTTTTATGTGGATTTATTCTTGCTTGCTATAAATAAAGGATCATCATTTTGGGAATCGGAGTGCCATGAACTTTTTTATCTTGGATTTCTACGTGTACACCCAGTGAGCTCCTGGGCTTCTTACGGCAACCTCCCTAGATCCAAACACACCGAGACACAGGTATTAACCATTACTGAATACCGGCAATATTGTGGTTGAGCGGTAAACCTACTCAAGTTGTTCCTCCCTATATGTATGTCCCCTCCCCCTGTAGTATAATGACCCCTCCCTATATGTATGTACACCCCCCATAGTATAATGACCCCTCCCTATATGTATGTACACCCCCCTGTAGTATAATGACCTCTCCCTATATGTATGTACACCCCCCTGTAGTATAATGACCCCTCCCTATATGTATGTACATCCCCCTGTAGTATAATGACCCCTCCCTATATGTATGTACACCCCCCATAGTATAATGACCCCTCCCTATATGTATGTACACCCCCCATAGTATAATGACCCCTCCCTATATGTATGTACACCCCCCATAGTATAATGACCCCTCCCCCCTGTATACAGACATTGTACTCAGGGTGAGGTGACATTCCTCGTGTTTAGTGTCATCCAGAGACGTCACCTGCATTCCAGGTAGGAGATTGATCGGCTGTTAATCATTGATCCTAACATAATGTCTGAGCCCGGACCCCTCCCCACATCCTGTATAGTATAATCACCTGTACCCCGGACCCCTCCCCACATCCTGTATAGTATAATCACCTGTACCCCGGACCCCTCCCCACATCCTGTATAGTATAATCACCTGTACCCCTCCCCACCTCCTGTATAGTATAATCACCTGTACCCCGGACCCCTCCCCACATCCTGTATAGTATAATCACCTGTACCCCGGACCCCTCCCCACATCCTGTATAGTATAATCACCTGTACCCCGGACCCCTCCCCACATCCTGTATAGTATAATCACCTGTACCCCTCCCCACATCCTGTATAGTATAATCACCTGTACCCCTCCCCACATCCTGTATAGTATAATCACCTGTACCCCTCCCCACATCCTGTATAGTATAATCACCTGTACCCCTCCCCACATCCTGTATAGTATAATCACCTGTACCCCGGACCCCTCCCCACATCCTGTATAGTATAATCACCCGGACCCCTCCCCACATCCTGTATAGTATAATCACCTGTACCCCGGACCCCTCCCCACATCCTGTATAGTATAATCACCTGTACCCCTCCCCACATCCTGTATAGTATAATCACCTGTACCCCGGAACCCCTCCCCACATCCTGTATAGTATAATCACCTGTAGCCCCGGACCCCTCCCCACATCCTGTATAGTATAATCACCTGTACCCCTCCCATATCCTGTATAGTATATCACCTGTACCCCGGACCCTCCCCACATCCTGTATAGTATAATCACTGTACCCCTCCCCACATCCTGTATAGTATAATCACCTGTACCCAGGACCCCTCCCCACATCCTGTATAGTATAATCACCTGTACCCTCCCCACTCCTGTATAGTATAATCACCTGTACCCCGGACCCCTCCCCACATCCTGTATAGTATAATCACCTGTACCCCTCCCCACATCCTGTATAGTATAATCACCTGTACCCCGGACCCCTCCCCACATCCTGTATAGTATAATAACTGTACCCCTCCCCACATCCTGTATAGTATAATCACCTGTACCCGGAACCCTCCCCACATCCTGTATTAGTATAATCACCTGTACCCCGGGACCCCTCCCCACATCCTGTATAGTATAATCACCTGTACCCCTCCCCACATCCTGTATAGTTATAAATCACCTGTACCCCGGACCCCTCCCCACATCCTTAGTAGTATAATGACCCCTCCCCACATCCTGTATAGTATAATCACCTGTACCCCGGACCCCTCCCCACATCCTGTATAGTATAATCACCTGTACCCCTCCCCACATCCTGTATAGTATAATCACCTGTACCCCGGACCCCTCCCCACATCCTGTATAGTATAATCACCTGTACCCCGGACCCCTCCCCACATCCTGTATAGTATAATCACCTGTACCCCTCCCCACATCCTGTATAGTATAATCACCTGTACCCCGGACCCCTCCCCACATCCTGTATAGTATAATCACCTGTACCCCGGACCCCTCCCCACATCCTGTATAGTATAATCACCTGTACCCCGGACCCCTCCCCACATCCTGTATAGTATAATCACCTGTACCCCGGACCCCTCCCCACATCCTGTATAGTATAATCACCTGTACCCCTCCCCACATCCTGTATAGTATAATCACCTGTACCCCGGACCCCTCCCCACATCCTGTATAGTATAATCACCTGTACCCCGGACCCCTCCCCACATCCTGTATAGTATAATCACCTGTACCCCGGACCCCTCCCCACATCCTGTATAGTATACTCACCTGTACCCCGGACCCCTCCCCACATCCTGTATAGTATAATCACCTGTACCCCTCCCCACATCCTGTATAGTATAATCACCTGTACCCCGGACCCCTCCCCACCTCCTGTATAGTATAATCACCTGTACCCTGGACCCCTCCCCACATCCTGTATAGTATAATCACCTGTACCCCGGACCCCTCCCCACATCCTGTATAGTATAATCACCTGTACCCCGGACCCCTCCCCACATCCTGTATAGTATAATCACCTGTACCCCGGACCCCTCCCCACATCCTGTATAGTATAATCACCTGTACCCCGGATCCCTCCCCACATCCTGTATAGTATAATCACCTGTACCCCGGACCCCTCCCCACATCCTGTATAGTATAATCACCTGTACCCCGGACCCCTCCCCACATCCTGTATAGTATAATCACCTGTACCTCTCCCCACATCCTGTATAGTATAATCACCTGTACCCCTCCCCACATCCTGTATAGTATAATCACCTGTACCCCTCCCCACATCCTGTATAGTATAATCACCTGTACCCCGGACCCCTCCCCACATCCTGTATAGTATAATCACCTGTACCCCGGACCCCTCCCCACATCCTGTATAGTATAATCACCTGTACCCCTCCCCACATCCTGTATAGTATAATCACCTGTACCCCTCCCCACATCCTGTATAGTATAATCACCTGTACCCCGGACCCCTCCCCACATCCTGTATAGTATAATCACCTGTACCCCGGACCCCTCCCCACATCCTGTATAGTATAATCACCTGTACCCCGGACCCCTCCCCACATCCTGTATAGTATAATCACCTGTACCCCTCCCCACATCCTGTATAGTATAATCACCTGTACCCCGGACCCCTCCCCACCTCCTGTATAGTATAATCACCTGTACCCCTCCCCACATCCTGTATAGTATAATCACCTGTACCCCGGACCCCTCCCCACATCCTGTATAGTATAATCACCTGTACCCCTCCCCACCTACTGTATAGTATAATCACCTGTACCCCGGACCCCTCCCCACCTCCTGTATAGTATAATCACCTGTACCCCTCCCCACATCCTGTATAGTATAATCACCTGTACCCCGGACCCCTCCCCACATCCTGTATAGTATAATCACCTGTACCCCGGACCCCTCCCCACATCCTGTATAGTATAATCACCTGTACCCCGGACCCCTCCCCACATCCTGTATAGTATAATCACCTGTACCCCTCCCCACATCCTGTATAGTATATCACCTGTACCCCGACCCCTCCCCACATCCTGTATAGTATAATCACCTGTACCCCGATCCCTCCCCCACATCCTGTATAGTATAATCACTTGTATCCCCCTCCCCACATCCTGTATAGTATAATCACCTGTACCCCGGATCCCTCCCCACCATCCTGTATAGTATAATCACCTGTACCCCTCCCCACATCCTGTATAGTATAATCACCTGTACCCCGGACCCCTCCCCACATCCTGTATAGTATAATCACCTGTACCCCGGACCCCTCCCCACATCCTGTATAGTATAATCACCTGTACCCCTCCCCACCTACTGTATAGTATAATCACCTGTACCCCGGACCCCTCCCCACCTCCTGTATAGTATAATCACCTGTACCCCTCCCCACATCCTGTATAGTATAATCACCTGTACCCCGGACCCCTCCCCACATCCTGTATAGTATAATCACCTGTACCCCGGACCCCTCCCCACATCCTGTATAGTATAATCACCTGTACCCCTCCCCACATCCTGTATAGTATAATCACCTGTACCCCGGACCCCTCCCCACATCCTGTATAGTATAATCACCTGTACCCCGGACCCCTCCCCACATCCTGTATAGTATAATCACCTGTACCCCGGACCCCTCCCCACATCCTGTATAGTATAATCACCTGTACCCCGGACCCCTCCCCACATCCTGTATAGTATAATCACCTGTACCCCTCCCCACATCCTGTATAGTATAATCACCTGTACCCCGGACCCCTCCCCACATCCTGTATAGTATAATCACCTGTACCCCGGACCCCTCCCCACATCCTGTATAGTATAATCACCTGTACCCCTCCCCACATCCTGTATAGTATAATCACCTGTACCCCGGACCCCTCCCCACATCCTGTATAGTATAATCACCTGTACCCCTCCCCACATCCTGTATAGTATAATCACCTGTACCCCGGACCCCTCCCCACATCCTGTATAGTATAATCACCTGTACCCCTCCCCACATCCTGTATAGTATAATCACCTGTACCCCGGACCCCTCCCCACATCCTGTATAGTATAATCACCTGTACCCCGGACCCCTCCCCACATCCTGTATAGTATAATCACCTGTACCCCGGACCCCTCCCCACATCCTGTATAGTATAATCACCTGTACCCCGGACCCCTCCCCACATCCTGTATAGTATAATCACCTGTACCCCGGACCCCTCCCCACATCCTGTATAGTATAGTCACCTGTACCCCGGACCCCTCCCCACATCCTGTATAGTATAATCACCTGTACCCCTCCCCACCTCCTGTATAGTATAATCACCTGTACCCCTCCCCACATCCTGTATAGTATAATCACCTGTACCCCGGACCCCTCCCCACATCCTGTATAGTATAATCACCTGTACCCCGGACCCCTCCCCACATCCTGTATAGTATAATCACCTGTACCCCGGACCCCTCCCCACATCCTGTATAGTATAATCACCTGTACCCCGGACCCCTCCCCACATCCTGTATAGTATAATCACCTGTACCCCGGACCCCTCCCCACATCCTGTATAGTATAGTCACCTGTACCCCGGACCCCTCCCCACATCCTGTATAGTATAATCACCTGTACCCCTCCCCACATCCTGTATAGTATAATCACCTGTACCCCGGACCCCTCCCCACATCCTGTATAGTATAATCACCTGTACCCCTCCCCACATCCTGTATAGTATAATCACCTGTACCCCGGACCCCTCCCCACATCCTGTATAGTATAATCACCTGTACCCCGGACCCCTCCCCACATCCTGTATAGTATAATCACCTGTACCCCTCCCCACCTCCTGTATAGTATAATCACCTGTACCCCGGACCCCTCCCCACATCCTGTATAGTATAATCACCTGTACCCCGGACCCCTCCCCACATCCTGTATAGTATAATCACCTGTACCCCTCCCCACATCCTGTATAGTATAATCACCTGTACCCCGGACCCCTCCCCACATCCTGTATAGTATAATCACCTGTACCCCGGACCCCTCCCCACATCCTGTATAGTATAATCACCTGTACCCCGGACCCCTCCCCACATCCTGTATAGTATAATCACCTGTACCCCGGACCCCTCCCCACATCCTGTATAGTATAATCACCTGTACCCCTCCCCACATCCTGTATAGTATAATCACCTGTACCCCGGACCCCTCCCCACATCCTGTATAGTATAATCACCTGTACCCCTCCCCACATCCTGTATAGTATAATCACCTGTACCCCTCCCCACCTCCTGTATAGTATAATCACCTGTACCCCTCCCCACATCCTGTATAGTATAATCACCTGTACCCCGGACCCCTCCCCACATCCTGTATAGTATAATCACCTGTACCCCTCTCCACATCCTGTATAGTATAATCACCTGTACCCCGGACCCCTCCCCACATCCTGTATAGTATAATCACCTGTACCCCTCCCCACATCCTGTATAGTATAATCACCTGTACCCCTCCCCACATCCTGTATAGTATAATCACCTGTACCCCGGACCCCTCCCCACATCCTGTATAGTATAATCACCTGTACCCCGGACCCCTCCCCACCTCCTGTATAGTATAATCACCTGTACCCCGGACCCCTCCCCACATCCTGTATAGTATAATCACCTGTACCCCGGACCCCTCCCCACCTCCTGTATAGTATAATCACCTGTACCCCGGACCCCTCCCCACATCCTCTATAGTATAATCACCTGTACCCCTCCCCACCTCCTGTATAGTATAATCACCTGTACCCCGGACCCCTCCCCACATCCTGTATAGTATAATCACCTGTACCCCGGACCCCTCCGCACATCCTGTATAGTATAATCACCTGTACCCCGGACCCCTCCCCACATCCTGTATAGTATAATCACCTGTACCCCGGACCCCTCCCCACATCCTGTATAGTATAATCACCTGTACCCCGGACCCCTCCCCACATCCTGTATAGTATAATCACCTGTACCCCGGACCCCTCCCCACATCCTGTATAGTATAATCACCTGTACCCCGGACCCCTCCCCACATCCTGTATAGTATAATCACCTGTACCCCTCCCCACATCCTGTATAGTATAATCACCTGTACCCCGGACCCCTCCCCACATCCTGTATAGTATAATCACCTGTACCCCGGACCCCTCCCCACATCCTGTATAGTATAATCACCTGTACCCCGGACCCCTCCCCACATCCTGTATAGTATAATCACCTGTACCCCGGATCCCTCCCCACATCCTGTATAGTATAATCACCTGTACCCCTCCCCACATCCTGTATAGTATAATCACCTGTACCCCTCCCCACATCCTGTATAGTATAATCACCTGTACCCCGGACCCCTCCCCACATCCTGTATAGTATAATCACCTGTACCCCGGACCCCTCCCCCACATCCTGTATAGTATAATCACCTGTACCCGGGACCCCTCCCCACCTCCTGTATAGTATAATCACCTGTACCCCTCCCCACATCCTGTATAGTATAATCACCTGTACCCCGGACCCCTCCCCACATCCTGTATAGTATAATCACCTGTACCCCTCCCCACATCCTGTATAGTATAATCACCTGTACCCCTCCCCACATCCTGTATAGTATAATCACCTGTACCCCCGGACCCCTCCCCACATCCTGTATAGTATAATCACCTGTACCCCGGACCCCTCCCCACCTCCTGTATAGTATAATCACCTGTACCCCGGACCCCTCCCCACATCCTGTATAGTATAATCACCTGTACCCCTCCCCACATCCTGTATAGTATAATCACCTGTACCCCGGACCCCTCCCCACATCCTGTATAGTATAATCACCTGTACCCCTCCCCACATCCTGTATAGTATAATCACCTGTACCCCGGACCCCTCCCCACATCCTGTATAGTATAATCACCTGTACCCCGGACCCCTCCCCACATCCTGTATAGTATAATCACCTGTACCCCTCCCCACATCCTGTATAGTATAATCACCTGTACCCCGGACCCCTCCCCACATCCTGTATAGTATAATCACCTGTACCCCGGACCCCTCCCCACATCCTGTATAGTATAATCACCTGTACCCCTCCCCACATCCTGTATAGTATAATCACCTGTACCCCGGATCCCTCCCCACATCCTGTATAGTATAATCACCTGTACCCCTCCCCACATCCTGTATAGTATAATCACCTGTACCCCGGACCCCTCCCCACACCCTGTATAGTATAATAACCTGTACCCCTCCCCACATCCTGTATAGTATAATCACCTGTACCCCGGACACCTCCCCACATCCTGTATAGTATAATCACCTGTACCCCGGACCCCTCCCCACATCCTGTATAGTATAATCACCTGTACCCCGGACCCCTCCCCACCTCCTGTATAGTATAATCACCTGTACCCCGGATCCCTCCCCACATCCTGTATAGTATAATCACCTGTACCCCCGGACCCCTCCCCACATCCTGTATAGTATAATCACCTGTACCCCTCCCCCACCTCCCTGTATAGTATAATCACCTGTACCCCGGACCCCTCCCCACCTCCTGTTATAGTATAATCACCGTGTACCCCCGGGACCCCTCCCCCACATCCTGTATAGTATAATCACCTGTACCCCGGACCCCTCCACACCTCCTGTATAGTATAATCACCGGTACCCCGGACCCCTCCCCACCTCCTGTATAGTATTATCACCTGTACCCCTCCCCACATCCTGTATAGTATAATCACCTGTACCCCGGACCCCTCCCCACACCCTGTATAGTATAATAACCTGTACCCCTCCCCACATCCTGTATAGTATAATCACCTGTACCCCGGACACCTCCCCACATCCTGTATAGTATAATCACCTGTACCCCGGACCCCTCCCCACATCCTGTATAGTATAATCACCTGTACCCCGGACCCCTCCCCACCTCCTGTATAGTATAATCACCTGTACCCCGGATCCCTCCCCACATCCTGTATAGTATAATCACCTGTACCCCGGACCCCTCCCCACATCCTGTATAGTATAATCACCTGTACCCCTCCCCACATCCTGTATAGTATAATCACCTGTACCCCGGACCCCTCCCCACATCCTGTATAGTATAATCACCTGTACCCCGGACCCCTCCCCACATCCTGTATAGTATAATCACCTGTACCCCGGACCCCTCCCCACATCCTGTATAGTATAATCACCTGTACCCCTCCCCACCTCCTGTATAGTATAATCACCTGTACCCCGGACCCCTCCCCACATCCTGTATAGTATAATCACCTGTACCCCGGACCCCTCCCCACCTCCTGTATAGTATAATCACCTGTACCCCGGACCCCTCCCCACATCCTGTATAGTATAATCACCTGTACCCCTCCCCACCTCCTGTATAGTATAATCACCTGTACCCCGGACCCCTACCCACATCCTGTATAGTATAATCACCTGTACCCCGGACCCCTCCCCACATCCTGTATAGTATAATCACCTGTACCCCGGACCCCTCCCCACCTCCTGTATAGTATAATCACCTGTACCCCGGACCCCTCCCCACCTCCTGTATAGTATAATCACCTGTACCCCTCCCCACATCCTGTATAGTATAATCACCTGTACCCCGGACCCCTCCCCACCTCCTGTATAGTATAATCACCTGTACCCCGGACCCCTCCCCACATCCTGTATAGTATAATCACCTGTACCCCGGACCCCTCCCCACATCCTGTATAGTATAATCACCTGTACCCCGGACCCCTCCCCACATCCTGTATAGTATAATCACCTTTACCCCGGACCCCTCCCCACATCCTGTATAGTATAATCACCTGTACCCCGGACCCCTCCCCACCTCCTGTATAGTATAATCACCTGTACCCCGGACCCCTCCCCACATCCTGTATAGTATAATCACCTGTACCCCTCCCCACATCCTGTATAGTATAATCACCTGTACCCCGGACCCCTCCCCACATCCTGTATAGTATAATCACCTGTACCCCGGACCCCTCCCCACATCCTGTATAGTATAATCACCTGTACCCCGGACCCCTCCCCACATCCTGTATAGTATAATCACCTGTACCCCTCCCCACATCCTGTATAGTATAATCACCTGTACCCCGGACCCCTCCCCACATCCTGTATAGTATAATCACCTGTACCCCCGGACCCCTCCCCCACATCCTGTATAGTATAATCACCTGTACCCCTCCCCACATCCTGTATAGTATAATCACCTGTACCCCGGACCCCTCCCCACCTCCTGTATAGTATAATCACCTGTACCCCCGGACCCCTCCCCACATCCTGTATAGTATAATCACCTGTACCCCGGACCCCTCCCCACATCCTGTATAGTATAATCACCTGTACCCCGGACCCCTCCCCACATCCTGTATAGTATAATCACCTGTACCCCTCCCCACATCCTGTATAGTATAATCACCTGTACCCCGGACCCCTCCCCACATCCTGTATAGTATAATCACCTGTACCCCGGACCCCTCCCCACATCCTGTATAGTATAATCACCTGTACCCCTCCCCACATCCTGTATAGTATAATCACCTGTACCCCTCCCCACATCCTGTATAGTATATTCACCTGTACCCCGGACCCCTCCCCACATCCTGTATAGTATAATCACCTGTACCCCGGACCCTCCCCACATCCTGTATAGTATAATCACCTGTACCCCTCCCACATCCTGTATAGTATAATCACCTGTACCCCGGACCCCCGCCCCACATCCTGTACTAGTATAATCACCTGTACCCCTCCCTCCCCACCATCTGTATAGTATAATCACCCTGTACCCCGGACCCCTCCCCACATCCTGTATAGTATACTCACCTGTACCCCGGACCCCTCCCCACCTCCTGTATAGTATAACACCTGTACCCCGGACCCCTCCCCACCCGTCCTGTATAGTATCATCACCTGTACCCTCCCCCAAATCCTGTATAGTATAATCACCTGTACCCCGGACCCCTCCCCCCACTCCTGTTATAGTATAATCACCCTGTCTACCCCTCCCCACATCCCTGTATAGTAATCACCTGTACCCCTCCCCACATCCTGTATAGTATAATCACCTGTACCCCGGACCCCTCCCCACATCCTGTATAGTATAATCACCTGTACCCAGGACCCCTCCCCACATCCTGTATAGTATAATCACCTGTACCCCGGACCCCTCCCCACATCCTGTATAGTATGCGCTGGGTGTAGCAGACTTTCCAAACCCTTTCAGAACAGGTATGCGTTACAACAGAATACGTAGGCAAGTGGCAGCTTTGTCCTGCTGGGGTCAGTACCATACTCAGGTATACTGCCTTGTACTGTGTAGAGAGTATCCCCTGCATGGACAAGGAGATTCTCAGAGGACGTCCTCCCTCCTGAGGGGTCTAGCACTGCATGATAGCCATGGTTAACAGCTCAGAAGAAAGACTCTCTCACACTGTCTCACTCTCTCCACTGACTAGGAAAGACACCCCCCACCACCACCAGCAGGAACTAACCTCCTTTTATAGGGGCCAACTAGCTTCCTTCTGATTGGTGACGCTGTGTGGTGCAAAAGAGAAGGAAGAGGATAGGTAATAAAGTGATGGAAAACAAGCCTGCACCTGTGATAGGAGGACAACAAACATGTGACAAACACAGTTAACCCTTTGCTTCCTTCAGCTGTGCATAACATAAGAAATACAGAAAACATAGTAGTGACACCTAGTGGGGGAAACACAGAATACACTCTGACCATATCCCACTGTGGGAACCTGAGCCGTTACTTTCCTCCAGACCCCTCTGTCTCCTTCCTCCGGCCTCTTCTGTCTCCTTCCTCCGGCTTCTTCTGTCTCCTTCCTCCGGCCTCTTCTGTCTCCTTCCTCCGGCTTCTTCTGTCTCCTTCCTCCGGCCTCTTCTGTCTCCTTCCTCCAGCCTCTTCTGTCTCCTCCCTCCAGACCCTTCTGTCTCCTTCCTCCAGCCTCTTCTGTCTCCTCCCTCCAGCCCCTTCTGTCTCCTCCCTCCAGACCCTTCTGTCTCCTTCCTCCAGACCCTTCTGTCTCCTTCCTCCAGCCTCTTCTGTCTCCTCCCTCCAGCCTCTTCTGTCTCCTCCCTCCAGACCCTTCTGTCTCCTTCCTCCAGCCTCTTCTGTCTCCTCCCTCCAGCCTCTTCTGTCTCCTCCCTCCAGACCCTTCTGTCTCCTTCCTCCAGCCTCTTCTGTCTCCTCCCTCCAGCCTCTTCTGTCTCCTCCCTCCAGCCTCTTCTGTCTCCTCCCTCCAGCCTCTTCTGTCTCCTTCCTCCAGACCCCTCTGTCTCCTTCCTCCGGCCTCTTCTGTCTCCTTCCTCCTGCCTCTTCTGTCTCCTCCCTCCAGCCTCTTCTGTCTCCTTCCTCCAGCCTCTTCTGTCTCCTTCCTCCAGACCCCTCTGTCTCCTTCCTCCAGCCTCTTCTGTCTCCTTCCTCCAGACCCCTCTGTCTCCTTCCTCCAGCCTCTTCTGTCTCCTCCCTCCAGCCTCTTCTGTCTCCTTCCTCCAGACCCCTCTGTCTCCTTCCTCCGGCCTCTTCTGTCTCCTTCCTCCAGCCTCTTCTGTCTCCTCCCTCCAGCCTCTTCTGTCTCCTTCCTCCAGCCTCTTCTGTCTCCTCCCTCCAGCCTCTTCTGTCTCCTTCCTCCAGCCTCTTCTGTCTCCTCCCTCCAGCCTCTTCTGTCTCCTTCCTCCAGCCTCTTCTGTTCTCCTTCACTCCAGGACACCTCTGTTCTCCTTCCTCACGGCCTCTTCCTGTCTCCTCCCTCCAGCCTCTTCTGTCTCCCTGTCCCTCAGCCCTCTTCTCGTCTCCCTCCCTCCAGCCCTTTCGGTCTCCTTTCCTCCAGCCTCTTCTGTCTCCTTCCTCCAGACCCCTCTGTCTCCTTCCTCCGGCCTCTTCTGTCTCCTTCCTCCAGCCTCTTCTGTCTCCTCCCTCCAGCCTCTTCTGTCTCCTTCCTCCAGACCCCTCTGTCTCCTTCCTCCAGCCCCTTCTGTCTCCTTCCTCAGGCTTCTTCTGTCTCCTTCCTCCGGCCTCTTCTGTCTCCTTCCTCCAGCCTCTTCTGTCTCCTCCCTCCAGACCCTTCTGTCTCCTTCCTCCAGCCTCTTCTGTCTCCTCCCTCCAGCCTCTTCTGTCTCCTTACTCCAGACCCCTCTGTCTCCTCCTCCGGCCTCTTCTGTTCTCCTTCCTCCAGCTCTTCTGTCTCCTCCCTCCAGTCCTCTTCTGTCTCCTCCCTCCAGCCTCTTCTGTCTCCTCCCTCCAGCCTCTTCTGTCTCCTTCCTCCAGCCTCTTCTGTCTCCTCCCTCCAGACCCTTCTGTCTCCTTCCTCCAGCCTCTTCTGTCTCCTCCCTCCAGCCTCTTCTGTCTCCTTCCTCCAGACCCCTCTGTCTCCTTCCTCCGGCCTCTTCTGTCTCCTTCCTCCGGCCTCTTCTGTCTCCTTCCTCCGGCCTCTTCTGTCTCCTCCCTCCAACCTCTTCTGTCTCCTTCCTCCAGCCTCTTCTGTCTCCTTCCTCCAGCCTCTTCTGTCTCCTCCCTCCAGCCTCTTCTGTCTCCTCCCTCCAGCCCCTTCTGTCTCCTTCCTCCAGCCTCTTCTGTCTCCTTCCTCCAGCCTCTTCTGTCTCCTCCCTCCAGACTCTTCTGTCTCCTTCCTCCAGCCCCTTCTGTCTCCTTCCTCCAGCCTCTTCTGTCTCCTCCCTGCAGCCTCTTCTGCCTCCTTCCTCCAGCCTCTTCTGTCTCCTTCCTCCAGCCTCTTCTGTCTCCTCCCTCCAGCCTCTTCTGTCTCCTTCCTCCAGCCTCTTCTGTCTCCTCCCTCCAGCCTCTTCTGCCTCCTCCCTCCAGCCTCTTCTGTCTCCTCCCTCCAGCCCCTTCTGTCTCCTTCCTCCAACCTCTTCTGTCTCCTCCCTCCAGCCCCTTCTTTCTCCTCCCTCCAGCCTCTTCTGTCTCCTCCCTCCAGCCCCTTCTGTCTCCTTCCTCCAGCCTCTTCTGTCTCCTCCCTCCAGCCTCTTCTGCCTCCTTCTTCCAGCCTCTTCTGTCTCCTCCCTCCAGCCCCTTCTGTCTCCTCCCTCCAGCCCCTTCTGTCTCCTTCCTCCAGCCTCTTATGTCTCCTTCCTCCAGCCGCTTCTGTCTCCTTCCTCTAGCGTCTTCTGTCTCCTCCCTCCAGCCTCTTCTGTCTCCTTCCTCCAGCCGCTTCTGTCTCCTTCCTCTAGCGTCTTCTGTCTCCTCCCTCCAGCCTCTTCTGCCTCGTCCCTCCAGCCTCTTCTGCCTCCTTCCTCCTTCCTCCAGCCCCTTCTGTCTCCTTCCTCCAGCCCCTTCTGTCTCCTTCCTCCAGCCTCTTATGTCTCCTTCCTCCAGCCTCTTCTGCCTCCTTCCTCCAGCCTCTTCTGTCTCCTCCCTCCATCCTCTTCTGTCTCCTCCCTCCAGCCTCTTCTGTCTCCTTCCTCCAGCCTCTTCTGTCTCCTTCCTACAGCCTCTTCTTTCTCCTCCCTCCAGCCTCTTCTGTCTCCTTCCTCCAGCCTCTTCGGTCTCCTTTCCTACAGCCTCTCTTTTCCTTCCTCCAGCTCTTCTGTCTCCTTCCTACAGCCTCTTCTTTCTCCTCCCTACAGCCCCTTCTGTCTCCTCCCTCCAGCCTCTTCTGTCTCCTTCCTCCAGCCTCTTCTGTCTCCTTCCTACAGCCTCTTCTTTCTCCTCCCTACAGCCTCTTCTGTCTCCTTCCTCCAGTCTCTTCTGTCTCCTCCCTCCAGCCCCTTCTGTCTCCTTCCTCCAGCCTCTTCTGTCTCCTTCCTCCAGCCTCTTCTGTCTCCTTCCTCCAGCCTCTTCTGTCTCCTCCCTCCAGCCCCTTCTGTCTCCTTCCTCCAGCCTCTTCTGTCTCCTTCCTCCAGCCTCTTCTGTCTCCTCCCTCCAGCCCCTTCTGTCTCCTTCCTCCAGCCTCTTCTGCCTCCTTCCTCCAGCCTCTTCTGTCTCCTTCCTCCAGCCTCTACTGCCTCCTTCCTCCAGCCTCTACTGCCTCCTTCCTCCAGCCTCTTCTGTCTCCTCCCTCCAGCCTCTTCTGTCACCTTCCTCTAGCCTCTTCTGTCTCCTCCCTCCAGCCTCTTCTGTCTTCTCCCTCCAGCCTCTTCTGTCTCCTTCCTACAGCCTCTTCTGTTTCCTCCCTCCAGCCTCTTCTGTCTCCTCCCTCCAGCCTCTTCTGTCTCCTTCCTCCAGCCCCTTCTGTCTCCTTCCTCCAGCCTCTTCTGTCTCCTCCCTCCAGCCTCTTCTGTCTCCTCCCTCCATCCTCTTCTGTCTCCTTCCTCCAGCCTCTTCTGTCTCCTCCCTCCAGCCTCTTCTGTCTCCTCCCTCCATCCTCTCTCTGTCTCCTTCCTTCAGCCTCTTCTGTCTCCTCTCCCCACCCCCTCAGCCTCTTCTCGTCACCTCCCTCCAGCCCCTTTCTGTCTCCCCCTCCCAGCCTCTTGTCTCCTTCCTCCAGCCTCTTCTGTCTCCTTCACTTCCAGCGCTCTTCTGTCTCATCCTTCCCTAGCCTGCTTCTGTCTCCTTCCTTCCAGCCTCTTCTGTTCTCCTTACCTTCCGGCCTCTTCTGTCTCCTTCCTCCGTCGGCCTCTTCTGCCGTCCATCTCCTCCGGCCCTCTTTCTGTCTCCTTCGCCTTCCAGCCTCTTCTGTCTCCTTCCTCCAGCCTCTTCTGTCTCCTTCCTCCAGCCCTATCTGTCTTCCTGCCCTCCAGCCCCTTCTGTCTCCTTCCCTCCAGGCCCTCTTCTGTCTCCTTCCTCCAGCCTCTTCTGTCTCCTCCCTCCAGCCCCCTTCTGTTCTGCCTCTCCTAGCCTCTTCTGCCTCCTTCCTTCCCAGCTCTCTTCTGTCTCCTTCCTCCAAGCCTGACTACTGCCTCCTTCCTCCAGCCCCTTCTGTCTCCTTCACCTCCAAGCCTCTTCTGCCTCCTTCCTCCAGCCTCTTCTGTCTCCTCTCCTCCAGCCTCTACTTCCTCCTTCTTCCTCAGCCTCTACTGCCTCCTTCCTCCAAGCCTCTTCTGTTCTCCTCCCCTCCCGCCATCTTCTGTCCCCTTCCTCTCTGCCTCTTCTGTCTTCCTCCCTCCAGTCCCTTCTTCGGTCTTCTCCCTCCAGCCTCTTCTGTCTCCTTCCTACAGCCTCTTCTGTTTCCTCCCTCCAGCCTCTTCTGTCTCCTCCCTCCAGCCTCTTCTGTCTCCTTCCTCCAGCCCCTTCTGTCTCCTTCCTCCAGCCTCTTCTGTCTCCTCCCTCCAGCCTCTTCTGTCTCCTCCCTCCATCCTCTTCTGTCTCCTTCCTCCAGCCTCTTCTGTCTCCTCCCTCCAGCCTCTTCTGTCTCCTCCCTCCATCCTCTTCTGTCTCCTTCCTCCAGCCTCTTCTGTCTCCTCCCTCCAGCCTCTTCTGTCACCTCCCTCCAGCCCCTTCTGTCTCCTCCCTCCAGCCTCTTGTCTCCTTCCTCCAGCCTCTTCTGTCTCCTTCCTCCAGCCTCTTCTGTCTCCTCCCTCCAGCCTCTTCTGTCTCCTTCCTCCAGCCTCTTCTGTCTCCTTCCTCCGGCCTCTTCTGTCTCCTTCCTCCGGCCTCTTCTGCCTCCTTCCTCCGGCCTCTTCTGTCTCCTTCCTCCATCCTCTTCTGTCTCCTCCCTCCAGCCTCTTCTGCCTCCTTCCTCCGGCCTCTTCTGTCTCCTTCCTCCAGCCTCTTCTGTCTCCTTCCTCCAGCCTCTTCTGTCTCCTCCCTCCAGCCTCTTCTGTCTCCGTCCTCTTCTGTCTCCTTCCTCCAGCCTCTTCTGTCTCCTTCCTCCGGCCTCTTCTGCCTCCTCCCTCCAGCCCCTTCTGCCTCCTTCCTCCAGCCTCTTCTGTCTCCTCCCTCCAGCCTCTTCTGTCTCCTCCCTCCAGCCTCTTCTGCCTCCTCCCTCTGGCCTCTTCTGCCTCCTCCCTCCAGACTCTTCTGTCTCCTTCCTCCAGCCTCTTCTGTCTCCTTTCTTCGGCCTCCTTCCTCCTCCCTCTAGCCTCTCCTGTCTCCTTCCTCCAGCCTCTTCTGTCTCCTTCCTCCAGCCTCTTCTGTCGCCTCCCTCCAGCCTCTTCTGTCTCCTTCCTCCTCCCTCCAGCCTTTTCTGTCTCCTTCCTCCAGCCTCTTCTGTCTCCTTCCTCCAGCCTCTCCTGTCTCCTTCCTCCAGCCTCTTCTGTCTCCTTCCTCCAGCCTCTTCTGTCGCCTCCCTCCAGCCTCTTCTGTCTCCTTCCTCCTCCCTCCAGCCTTTTCTGTCTCCTTCCTCCAGCCTCTTCTGTCTCCTTCCTCCAGCCTCTTCTGTCTCCTCCCTCCAGCCTCTTCTGTCTCCTTCTTTCTCCTTCCTCCAGCCTCTTCTGTCTCCTCCCTCCAGCCTCTTCTGTCTCCTCCCTCCAGCCTCTTCTGTCTCCTCCCTCCAGCCTCTTCTGTCTCCTTCCTCCAGCCTCTTCTGTCTCCTTCCTCCGGCCTCTTCTGTCTCCTTCCTCCAGCCTCTTCTGTCTCCTTCCTCCAGCCTCTTCTGTCTCCTCCCTCCAGCCTCTTCTGTCTCCGTCCTCTTCTGTCTCCTTCCTCCAGCCTCTTCTGTCTCCTTCCTCCGGCCTCTTCTGCCTCCTCCCTCCAGCCCCTTCTGCCTCCTTCCTCCAGCCTCTTCTGTCTCCTCCCTCCAGCCTCTTCTGTCTCCTCCCTCCAGCCTCTTCTGCCTCCTCCCTCTGGCCTCTTCTGCCTCCTCCCTCCAGACTCTTCTGTCTCCTTCCTCCAGCCTCTTCTGTCTCCTTTCTTCGGCCTCCTTCCTCCTCCCTCTAGCCTCTCCTGTCTCCTTCCTCCAGCCTCTTCTGTCTCCTTCCTCCAGCCTCTTCTGTCGCCTCCCTCCAGCCTCTTCTGTCTCCTTCCTCCTCCCTCCAGCCTTTTCTGTCTCCTTCCTCCAGCCTCTTCTGTCTCCTTCCTCCAGCCTCTCCTGTCTCCTTCCTCCAGCCTCTTCTGTCTCCTTCCTCCAGCCTCTTCTGTCGCCTCCCTCCAGCCTCTTCTGTCTCCTTCCTCCTCCCTCCAGCCTTTTCTGTCTCCTTCCTCCGGCCTCTTCTGTCTCCTTCTTTCTCCTTCCTCCAGCCTCTTCTGTCTCCTCCCTCCAGCCTCTTCTGTCTCCTCCCTCCAGCCTCTTCTGTCTCCTCCCTCCAGCCTCTTCTGTCTCCTTCCTCCAGCCTCTTCTGTCTCCTTCCTCCAGCCTCTTCTGTCTCCTTCCTCCAGCCTCTTCTGTCTCCTCCCTCCAGCCTCTTCTGTCTCCTTCCTCCAGCCTCTTCTGTCTCCTCCCTCCAGCCTCTTCTGTCTCCTCCCTCCAGCCCCTTCTGTCTCCTCCCTCCAGCCCCTTCTTTCTCCTCCCTCCAGCCCCTTCTGTCTCCTTCCTCCAGCCTCTTCTGTCTCCTTTCTCCAGCCCCTTCTGTCTCCTCCCTCCAGCCTCTTCTTTCTCCTTCCTCCAGCCTCTTCTGTCTCCTCCCTCCAGCCTCTTCTGTCTCCTCCCTCCAGCCTCTTCTGTCTCCTCCCTCCAGCCCCTTCTGTCTCCTCCCTCCAGCCCCTTCTTTCTCCTCCCTCCAGCCCCTTCTGTCTCCTTCCTCCAGCCTCTTCTGTCTCCTTTCTCCAGCCCCTTCTGTCTCCTCCCCCAGCCTCTTCTTTTCTCCTTCCTCCAGCCTCTTCTGTCTCCTCCCTCCAGCCTCTTCTGTCTCCTCCCTCCAGCCCCTTCTGTCTCCTCCCTCCAGCCCCTTCTGTCTCCTCCCTCCAGCTTCTTCTGTCTCCTCCCTCCAGCCCCTTCTTTCTCCTCCCTCCAGCCCCTTCTGTCTCCTCCCTCCAGCCTCTTCTGTCTCCTCCCTCCAGCCCCTTCTGTCTCCTCCCTCCAGCCTCTTCTGTCTCCTCCCTCCAGCCTCTTCTGTCTCCTCCCTCCAGCCCCTTCTGTCTCCTCCCTCCAGCCTCTTCTGTCTCCTCCCTCCAGCCCCTTCTGTCTCCTCCCTCCAGCCTCTTCTGTCTCCTCCCTCCAGCCTCTTCTGTCTCCTCCCTCCAGCCCCTTCTGTCTCCTCCCTCCAGCCTCTTCTGTCTCCTCCCTCCAGCCTCTTCTGTCTCCTTCCTCCAGCCCCTTCTTTCTCCTTCCTCCAGCCCCTTCTGTCTCCTTCCTCCAGCCTCTTCTGTCTCCTCCCTCCAGCCCCTTCTGTCTCCTCCCTCCAGCCCCTTCTTTCTCCTCCCTCCAGCCCCTTCTGTCTCCTTTCTCCAGCCCCTTCTGTCTCCTCCCTCCAGCCTCTTCTGTCTCCTCCCTCCAGCCTCTTCTGTCTCCTCCCTCCAGCCCCTTCTGTCTCCTCCCTCCAGCCCCTTCTGTCTCCTCCCTCCAGCCCCTTCTGTCTCCTTTCTCCAGCCCCTTCTGTCTCCTCCCTCCAGCCTCTTCTGTCTCCTTTCTCCAGCCTCTTCTGTCTCCTCCCTCCAGCCTCTTCTTTCCCCTGATATGTGGAGTTGCGGGCAGGTGAGAGGTCGGGCCTCAGTCTCTTTGTGTAATCTCTTGTACATATTTACCCAGCACTTACAAGTGGAGTGAAGATTGATATCTCCATATCTAGTGTCCAGGAACAAATCTGCTGAGAACTCTAGAGATCAGGTTTTCTCAGGTCCCAGACTTTCCTATGTATCAGCCACTGACACGCAAGGTAGCCCTGGTGGAGGCAAATGGCCACAAGATGGTGTTACGGTCAGGATATAGGCTGGGGCTAGGCAATTGGGCTGGGGATAGAACAAGGCCTAGGGCTCAGGGAATGGTGCTGGGATGGATAGGATGGTATAGGAGATAGGGTCTCTTCCCATAACGAGGAACCTTACATGTATTGCCTAATCATTACCTTACCCATAAACCCTAAAAAATGAAAGCCAAACTCCTATCTGGCAACCTCACCCCACTTATCTAACCACCACCCCATACTGGTCACCTATCGACCAACCATAAACCGGTCACCTAACAAACACCCCAAACTGGTTACCTAATCACCGACCCCAAACCAACTCCAAACTGGTTAACTAATCACTGCCCTAAACTGGTCACCACCAACCCCTAACCGGTCACCTACCACCAAACCCACCCTTTAAGCATAATCCCTGTAGACCCACCTCTAAACACATTCCCAATCAACCCTGAACCCAGCACCTCAACCACCAATACCAACGCCACCCTGGACCACCAACCCTAAACCCAAGGCTGATTCTTGCTTTTCTGCTGCCTGAGGTAAAAACTGAAATGGTATCTGTCCCTCCCCGGCCTCCCCCAAAAGCCTGCTAGTAAAGGTTTTTGGCCAGAAAATTTGTGGTGTAATATAATATCGGCAACATGGATTATAGTTCTTTTATTATAGTTTATTTTTACGTTTCTTAGCTCTGTATACATGATAAGCAGATAAAATATATAGCAAAAGACTAAGACAAGTACAAGGAACATAACACAATGAATGGTGCACTGATACAGAGAAGACCCTGCCCACGAGGAGCTACAGTCTACATGGCAGGAAGAGGAAACAATAGCTGAGAAAGGCGCCGTCATGCTTCAATGTGGAGGAAGCAGAAAATTATTCTAGGTTGAAGGCTTTCTTGAAGAAAAGTGTGTTCAGGTTCCTCATGATGGTGGGTGAGAGCCAATGACTACGAGAAGCTCAGGAGAAATATGTGAGAGGGTTATGTGACAGACGGGGACATTGTGAGGGTTCAGAAATTTTGTGAGGGGCAGTATCATGAGATCAGGCCATTGATGTATAGAGATGCCAGGGTATGGATGGAGATTACATGAGGAGCGGTATCAGGAGATCAGGCCATTGATGTATGGAGACGACAGGGTATGGATGGAGATTACATAAGGACCAGTATCAGGAGATCAGGCCATTGATGTATGGAGACGACAGGGTATGGATGGAGATTACATAAGGACCAGTATCAGGAGATCAGGCCATTGATGTATAGAGATGCCAGGGTATGGATGGAGATTACATGAGGAGCGGTATCAGGAGACCAGGCCATTGATGTATGGAGATGCCAGGGTATGGATGGAGATTACATGAGGACCAGTATCATGAGATCAGGCCATTGATGTATGGAGATGACAGGGTATGGATGGAGATTACATGAGGAGCAGTATCAGGAGATCAGGCCATTGATGTATGGAGATGACCGGGTATGGATGGACATTATATGAGGAGCGGTATCAGGAGATCAGGCCATTGATGTATGGAGATGACAGGGTATGGATGGAGATTACATGAGGACCAGTATCAGGAGATCAGGCCATTGATGTATGGAGATGACAGGGTATGGATGGAGATTACATGAGGAGCAGTATCAGGAGATCAGGCCATTTATGTATGGAGATGACAGGGTATGGATGGAGATTACATGAGGGGCAGTATCAGGAGATCAGGCCATTGATGTTTAGACTGGCCAGGGTATGGATGGAGATTACATGAGGAGCAGTATCAGGAGATCAGGCCATTGATGTATAGAGATGCCAGGGTATGGATGGACATTATATGAGGAGCAGTATCAGGAGATCAGGCCATTGATGTATGGAGATGACAGGGTATGGACGGAGATTACATGAGGAGCGGTATCAGGAGATCAGGCCATTGATGTATGGAGATGACAGGGTATGGATGGAGATTACATGAGGACCAGTATCAGGAGATCAGGCCATTGATGTATGGAGATGACAGGGTATGGATGGAGATTACATGAGGACCAGTATCATGAGATCAGGCCATTGATGTATGGAGATGACAGGGTATGGATGGAGATTACATGAGGACCAGTATCAGGAGATCAGGCCATTGATGTATAAGGATGACCGGGTATGGATGGAGATTACATGAGGACCAGTATCATGAGATCAGGCCATTGATGTATAGAGATGCCAGGGTATGGATGGACATTATATGAGGAGCAGTATCATGAGATCAGGACATTGATGTATGGAGATGACAGGGTATGGATGGAGATTACATGAGGAGCAGTATCAGGAGATCAGGCCATTGATGTATGGAGATGACAGGGTATGGATGGAGATTACATGAGGACCAGTATCATGAGATCAGGTGATGGATGTATAGAGACGACGAGGTATGGATGGAGATTACATGAGGGGAGGTATCAGGAGATTTCAGGACCACCAACCCTGACCCTATCCAAGGACCACCAGCAATAAAACCATCCCAGGACCACCAGCTCTGATTGATCCCAGGACCACCAACTTTGTCCAATCACAGTACCATCAGACCTGATCCCTATCCCAGGATTACCAACCCTTATGCTGTCCCAGGACCACAAACCTTGACCCATCTCAGAACCATCATTCATAAACCCACCTTAGGACCACCAACCTTGATCCATCTTAGGACCATCAGCCATAAACCCATCCCAGGACTACCAACCTTGACCCATTCCAAGACCACCATGCCTGACCCCATCTCAGGATCACCAACCCTGACCCATCCCAGGACCGCCAACCCTGACCCATCCCAAGAACACCAGCCTTGACCTATCCCAGAACTACCAACCCTGACCCCATCCACAGACCACCAACCGTGACCCATCCCAGGATGACCAGACATAAAACCATCTCAGGACCACCAGTTCTGACCCCATCCCAGGACCGCCAACCCTGACCTATCCCAGGACCACCAGCCTTGACCCATGCCAGGACTACCAACCCTGACCCCATCCACATGTGGTATGCTAAGGCTGGTCTTGTTTGCCTCTGTCAGCTCCGCCAGTGGTGTTAATATAGTGATGCCAGTGCTAGTCCAGCACACAGGTATGATCTTGGTACCTGCTTGTTTCGGTGGCTGGCTGTGTTTCCCAAATGGTCGGTGACCTGCCGGGCTGTGATGGGTCCCTTGGGCTCTTGTCACGGTAGTCCTGAGTGGCAACTGACCCACCCGGACCATGGGTGCCACCACCAACAGAAAGAGGAAAAATAACCCAAGGTGTGCGGCTAGTGTGTATAGGTGCTGGTGATTATAGAAGATGACTGAGTCCCAGTGAAGTTAAAAAAGAACAGCTTAACTGTCAAGGTCTTCAATATAACAATACACTTTTACAGAATAGATAAATCTTCACACAGACTTTAGTGCTGAAACTTGTTGTGCTTCAGGAGGTGCTTGACAATAGAGTAGAGGTAGTTGTAGCGGTGCTTATAACAGAAAAACCAACCCTGGCAGGGATATGTAACTATATCACAAATTAAAATATCACTTATAACCAGATAAAAAGGAATAAAAACGCCAGAAAACCTACATACCACCCAACCCATTACTTGACTGGAGTGTACTCGGGTCCCTTGACCTACATTATTTGGTCTCTAATCCTGACCTAGATTGAATACTGATAGTGAAGATAAACCATTCATGTACAATCACTATAAGACATACGTACAATTAGGGAAACAACTTTGTTATAGCGGTGCTAGAGTAGAGTAGAGGAGTTTGTCAGAGGAGCCCCAACCCAATGTAGCTCTGCTGGAACCTGGAGAAATACTTTGTAGTGAATAGTTCACTTGTAGTTATATTTAGACTTTGGTCTGACCACCTTTTGCCCTACTGTGTTGGGCTCCCCGCCCTGTCAGGGTACTACAAGCTCCAGCTGTGGTTATCTGGGTGTAGCTAAATGTCCGGGGGTGTACCAGTTACCTGCACTGAGCGATAGTATACGTAGGCCTTCAGCACTGGCTGCTTTGTCCTATCGAGGCTAGTTCCTCTTGTTTCAGGATACTGCCCTGCTCTGTGTAGACGTAGACTTGACCCCATTCCAGTAACTAGGGATGGTCCGAACCTGCCGAGGTTTGGGTTCGTACGAACCCAAACTCTTGGCAATGATTCCTGTCGTCTGCTCGCTCCGTGGAGAGGGTGGATACAGCGGGAGGACTACTTGGAAAACTGGGATACAGCCATAGCCATAGGCTGTATCCCAGTTTTCCAGGCGGTACTCCCGCTGTATCCACCTGCTGTACGGAGCGGGCAGACAGCGGGAATCTGACGCCGAGAGTTCAGGTTCATACGAACCCGAACCTCGGCAGGTTCGGACCATCCCTACCAGTAGCCCTACCATCTATCCTAAATGTACCCTGGCAATAGAACCAGATCCTCATACATCAATGTCTTTTACCTGATTGGCATGGCTCTTATAGAGTTGTACTGCCCCTATTATAAGTAAGTTTCCCCTCCCCACTCTGTGTAGCATTGGGCATCTGTCCATCAGCAGGGGGCAGTGATTGTCAGCTCTGAGGTCACAGCCTCTCCTGTACTTAGCAATAATCCCCTCATTACCGCATCCTGTATCTTAGAGGATAAACTACAAAGGCTGAAAGGTATTATGTGTCTTCGAGCTAAAGTGTCCCGCTGCCGCCTCGCCCTCCTGCCGCTGTGACTGCCGCGTCACTGCTGTATACAGAGGACTCTGCAACCTCCTGTGGTGTAATGGTCAGCAACCCAGCCATCTGGAGCCATGAGGCTGCTGTCCGAACCCTCAGCCTGATGGGGGGCAGCTCTGGGTCCCCATCAGGTGTGCTCCCCATTGTCCAGTCAGGGGAGGACAGGTGAGAGCCCATAGTAACAGGCGAGAGTCCATATTAACAGGCGAGAGCCCATATTAACAGGCAAGAGCCCATAGTAACTGGGCTCATAGTAACATAGTAACTGGGCCCATAGTAACAGGCGAGAGCCCATAATAACAGGCGAGAGCCCATAGTAACAGACGAGAGCCCATAGTAACAGGCGAAAGCCCATAGTAACAGGCGAGAGCCCATAGTAACTGACGAGAGCCCATAGTAACTGACGAGAGCCCATAGTAACAGGCGAGAGCCCATAGTAACAGGCAAGAGCCCAAAGTAACTGACGAGAGCCCATAGTAACTGACGAGAGTCCATAGTAACAGACGAGAGCCCATAGTAACTGACGAGAGCCCATAGTAACTGACGAGAGTCCATAGTAACAGACGAGAGCCCATAGTAACAGGCGAGAGCCCATAGTAACTGACGAGAGCCCATAGTAACTGACGAGAGTCCATAGTAACTGACGAGAGTCCATAGTAACAGGCGAGAGCCCATAGTAACAGGCGAGAGCCCATAGTAACAGGCGAGAGCCCATAGTATCTGACGAGAGTCCATAGTAACTGACGAGAGTCCATAGTAACAGGCGAGAGCCCATAGTAACAGGCGAGAGCCCATAGTAACTGACGAGAGCCCATAGTAACTGACGAGAGTCCATAGTAACTGACGAGAGCCCATAGTAACAGGCGAGAGCCCATAGTAACAGGCGAGAGCCCATAATAACAGGCGAGAGCCCATAGTAACAGGCGAGAGCCCATAGTAACTGACGAGAGCCCATAGTAACAGGCGAGAGCCCATAGTAACAGGCGAAAGCCCATAGTAACAGGCGAGAGCCCATAGTAACTGACGAGAGCCCATAGTAACAGGCGAGAGCCCATAGTAACAGGCGAGAGCCCAAAGTAACAGGCGAGAGCCCATAGTAACAGGCGAGAGTCCATAGTAACTGACGAGAGCCCATAGTAACAGGCGAGAGCCCATAGTAACAGGCGAGAGCCCATAGTAACAGGCGAGAGCCCAAAGTAACAGGCGAGAGCCCATAGTAACAGGCGAGAGCCCATAGTAACAGGCGAGAGCCCAAAGTAACTGACGAGAGCCCATAGTAACTGACGAGAGTCCATAGTAACAGACGAGAGCCCATAGTAACAGGCGAGAGCCCATAGTAACAGGCGAGAGCCCATAGTAACTGACGAGAGCCCATAGTAACTGACGAGAGCCCATAGTAACTGACGAGAGTCCATAGTAACAGACGAGAGCCCATAGTAACAGGCGAGAGCCCATAGTAACAGGCGAGAGCCCATAGTAACTGACGAGAGCCCATAGTAACTGACGAGAGTCCATAGTAACTGACGAGAGTCCATAGTAACAGGCGAGAGCCCATAGTAACAGGCGAGAGCCCATAGTAACAGGCGAGAGCCCATAGTATCTGACAAGAGTCCATAGTAACTGACGAGAGTCCATAGTAACAGGCGAGAGCCCATAGTAACAGGCGAGAGCCCATAGTAACTGACGAGAGTCCATAGTAACAGGCGAGAGCCCATAGTAACAGGCGAGAGCCCATAGTAACTGACGAGAGCCCATAGTAACTGACGAGAGTCCATAGTAACTGACGAGAGCCCATAGTAACAGGCGAGAGCCCATAGTAACAGGCGAAAGCCCATAGTAACAGGCGAGAGCCCATAGTAACAGGCGAGAGCCCAAAGTAACAGGCGAGAGCCCATAGTAACAGGCGAGAGTCCATAGTAACTGACGAGAGCCCATAGTAACTGACGAGAGCCCATAGTAACAGGCGAGAGCCCATAGTAACAGGCGAGAGCCCAAAGTAACAGGCGAGAGCCCATAGTAACAGGCGAGAGCCCATAGTAACAGGCGAGAGCCCATAGTAACTGACGAGAGCCCATAGTAACAGGCGAGAGCCCATAGTAACAGGCGAAAGCCCATAGTAACAGGCGAGAGCCCATAGTAACAGGCGAGAGCCCAAAGTAACAGGCGAGAGCCCATAGTAACAGGCGAGAGTCCATAGTAACTGACGAGAGCCCATAGTAACTGACGAGAGCCCATAGTAACAGGCGAGAGCCCAAAGTAACAGGCGAGAGCCCATAGTAACAGGCGAGAGCCCACAGTAACTGACGAGAGCCCACAGTAACAGGCGAGAGCCCATAGTAACAGGAGAGAGCCCATAGTAACAGGCGAGAGCCCATAGTAACAGGCAGAAGCTCATATATAATGACCCTGGAGGTATCTTGGCCACCACAACATATTGGTGGCAGGAGCAATGGGGGAACATTCTAGACTTCCATATCATTGTGCGCTGTATCTGCAGGTCTGGATAGTCGGCTGAACATTAGTGGCCCTCTCTCATGGTGGCGCTGAGGTAAAGGCGGGGATTGGGCCATGCTGTCTGTGTCCGTGAAGCTGAGAGTGTGTACGTGTGCCGGAGAGAACAAGGAGAAAGGTGAACAAACGAATAAAGCTCATAAAATGGGAGGAAGTTACAGGGACCGGAGCGGGAGGAACATTGGCCACCTCTAGCATTTTACTATGGTCAATTTTACAAGTTCTGTCTGAAAGGAGCTGGAGAGGTGGGGGAGGGTGGTAGCTTCTGGAGAAGCTGCAGGCATTGGTCAGGGAGGGGTCTGGGGTCTGTCTCTAGAATTGGTCGAAAACCACTGCTATAAATTGTGAGGCTGTGAGGCTGACCATCAGTGGTGAGGACAGGGCTGTGAGGCTGACCATCAGCGGTGAGGACAGGGCTGTGAGGCTGACCATCAGTGGTGAGGACAGGGCTGTGAGGCTGACCATCAGCGGTGAGGACAGGGCTGTGAGGCTGACCATCAGTGGTGAGGACAGGGCTGTGAGGCTGACCATCAGCGGTGAGGATAGGGCTGTGAGGCCGACCATCAGCGCGGTGAGGACAGGGCTGTGAGGCCGACCATCAGCAGTGAGGACAGAGCTGTGAGGCCGACCATCAGCGCTGAGGACAGGGCTGTGAGGCCGACCATCAGTGGTGAGGACAGGGCTGTGAGGCCGACCATCAGCGCTGAGGACAGGGCTGTGAGGCCGACCATCAGCGGTGAGGACAGGGCTGTGAGGCCGACCATCAGCGCGGTGAGGACAGGGCTGTGAGGCTGACCATCAGCGCGGTGAGGACAGGGCTGTGAGGCTGACCATCAGTGGTGAGGACAGGGCTGTGAGGCCGACCATCAGCGGTGAGGACAGGGTTGTGAGGCCGACCATCAGCGGTGAGGACAGGGCTGTGAGGCCAACCATCAGCGGTGAGGACAGGGCTGTGAGGCCGACCATCAGTGGTGAGGACAGGGCTGTGAGGCTGACCATCAGTGGTGAGGACAGGGCTGTGAGGCCAACCATCAGTGGTGAGGACAGGGCTGTGAGGCCGACCATCAGCGGTGAGGACAGGGTTGTGAGGCCGACCATCAGTGGTGAGGACAGGGCTGTGAGGCCGACCATCAGCGGTGAGGACAGGGTTGTGAGGCCAACCATCAGTGGTGAGGACAGGGCTGTGTATACTGCCACAGGAAGGACTGCAGTCATCAGCACTAGGACTAGCAGTGCTCTTTTATACCATGTATTAAGGTAATAGCCAGGACTAGTTAGTTCTAGGCTTTAGTACCTAGTTCTAGTACCTTTAAACGAGCAGCGATCTGTTAGATCGGCGCCTATTACACGGCCCGATAATCATTAAACAAGGGCTGCAGGGACATTGTTACCGATGTCCTTGCAGTCCTTGCTTAAGTACATGCATTACCTATCCACGTTCCAGGGCTGCTGCAGCGGTCTTCTCCTCCACCGGACCCGCGCGCTCTAACTTCAGAGTGGCCTGTCAGCTGACAGAAGAAGTGGAGAAGAAGACCGCAGCAGCAGCCCTGGAACGTGGATAGGTAATGTATATCGTCAGTCGCCGGCCGTGCACAGCTATTACACGCAGTGGTGCGCGCTTGGCGCCCTACGAAAATAGGTCCAAACCTATAGCAACGATCAGCTGATGATCGTTGTCATCGGCTGATCGTTGTATTTATTACATGGAGCGATAATTATCGTTCCCTAAAGCTCCTATTCCACGGGCCGTCTAGAGCGCTCTCAGCGCTCGTTTGCTCCTCGTTCCCCGCTCGCTGCCGCTACTATTCAATGCGGCTGCAGCGAGCGGGTGAGTGCGGGAGGGGCGGCGGGGAGCTGCGGGGGGGGGGGCTGCCCGGGTGATCGCTGATCGTCCGGGCAGCCCATAGGATACAGCAGCGTCTGCTGCCGATTCTCCTATTCAGCGGAGCGACGTCAGCAGATCGCTGCTGTATCAGTCGCTTGTTTTTCAACATGTTGTACAACAAGCGACTGTAACGATCAGCCGACATGAACGATCATTGCACTCTATTCCACGGGACGATTATCGTCCGTAGCGGCCCATATCGTGGAATAGGACCTTAAGACTAAAGAATGTCAACTCTTAACCCCTTCAGATCCATTCACCCACTGTTAACCCCTTCAGATCCACAACGGTTTAATTCCCCCACTGTTAACCCCTTCACACCTACTACAATCTAATTCATCCACTGTTAACCCCTTTAGATCCACAACACTTTAATTCATCCACTTAACCCCTTCACATCCACCACAATTCTTACACTGTTAACCCCTTCAGCTCTGGGATTATTTTATTTTTTCTAACTATATGTAGAACAATCCTAAAATTTTAATTTATATCTATAAGAAAATAAATGTGTTTTGCTTCACTCATGCACTTTTAACTGCCTTAGGGACGCTTCACATGTACCCGATTCGCAGCGGATTTCACGCTGCGAGTTTGCAGCGAAATTCACTGTGAATCCTTGTACTGTGAAGTTCAATGGGGTTACATACCCGCAGAGGAATTTTCATTTATTTAACACCCCCGCAGCCCGCCACCCGGAGCATCCATTACCTGCTTGACACTGCGGCTGCATGTGAGGCTCCCGTCGGCAGGGAGTGCTCCCCCAGAAGTATATGGACCTCCTGTGGGCTGCCCCAGTTGTATATAGACCCCCTGTGTGCTGCCCCCAGTCGTATATACCCACTGTGTGCTCCCCTACTAGTATATAGCCCCCCTGTGTGCTCCCTCAGTGGTATTTAGCCCCCCTCTGTGCTCCCCCACTTGTATATAGACCTCCTGTGTGCTCCCCCACTTGGATATAGACCCCCTGTATGGTTCCCCCAGTAGTATATAGACCCCCTGTTTGCCCCACCAGTATTATATAGACTCCTGTGTGCTCTTTCAGTAGTATATAGACTCCTGTGTGCTCCTCCAGCAGTATATAGACCCCTTGTGTGCTGCCCCCAGTAGTATACAGACCCCTGTGTGCTCCCCCAGTTATATATAGACTCCCTGTGTGCTGCTCCCAGCAGTATATAGGCCCCCTTTGTGCCTCACCATTAGTATATAGACCCCCTGTATATTCCCCCAGTAGTATATAGACCCCCTGTGTACCCCACCAGTAGTATATAGACCCATGTGTGCTCCCCCAGTAGTATATAGACCCATGTGTGCTCCCCCAGTAGTATATAGCCCCCCTGTGTGCTCCCCCAGTAGTATATAGCCCCCCTGTGTGCTCCTCCACTTGAATATAGACCTCCTGTGTGCTCCCCCAGTTGTATATAGACCCCTCTGTGAAGCCCCAGTAGTCTATAGCCCCCCTGTGTGCTCTCCCAGTTATATATAGTCCCCCTGTGTGCTCCCCTGTTATATAGCCCCCCTGTGTGCTCCCCCCATTTATATAGACCCCCCTGTGTGCTCCCCCCATTTATATATTCCCCCGCTGTGCTCTCCCCCAGTTAAACAGACCCCTGTGTGCTCCCCCTCCCATATAGTATATAACACAATAAAACAAACACTTATACTCACCTGGTTCCGGGCGTCTCCTCTTCTCTTCACTTTCCCTGCGGTCACAAGAGGCTGCACTCCCCTTGTCCTGGCGCCGATGCTCCAGTGATGTCACCGAAGCGCCGGCACCACAAGGACAAAGCGGCCACTTGTGATCGCAGGGAAACCACTTTCTGTGGCCACAAAAGTGACTGACAGGAAGGGAGCCAATGGCTCCTGCCCTGTAAGTTCTGCTGCTGCTGTATGTAACTATGAGTGCTCATTACGAGTGCTCATAGTTACAGTTCAGATCGCAGCAGCAAGTGGGGCAGCGGCCCTGTCTAGCGGTCTTGAGCACAAGAGCAGGACGTGGGGCCCCCCTGGATGTTGGGGTGCTTGGTGCCAAAGACCGCTACTGGCTGTATCCATGTTTTCCAGACAACCTTAGGGCTTTATCCAAGTTCAGCAGCCCCAGCTAATCAAATGCTGAACGATCGGGTTGGGATGGACTCCAGCTGCTCCAGGGCTATATGTCGCAAGTCCAATAAAATCCCACATTACTCCGAATCCCTACAGTAAAAATGATTTTTCTATATCTAAGACAAATGAGAGAAATAAATGGAAATGAGCCGGGTTTTCTGGTGTTAAAAATGATGTGGTGAAATTGAATGGATGACAAGAAAGTGCAAGTAATCAGGTAAATAACGAGCTCTCCGATCGCCGTACTGACCAGAACATGAAAGAATTAGTCAGATCAGAAGCCAAAGGCAATAAACTAAACAAATAAAAAAAGGGCTTGTACTAAAGGGGTTAAAATTTTATGAATGAAGCTAAAAAGATTTCTTGTCCTATAGATGTATATTGAAATTTTTAGGATTGTTCTACATATAGTTTGAAAATAGTCCTGGCTATTACCGTAATACATGATATATAAGAGCACAGCAATTCCTAGTGCTGATAGCGTGACTCCATTTTATTGAAGTGCTGATAGCGTGACTGCAGTCAGGAAGGTGGGACAATAATGTAGTGGAGACAAGTGGGGGCAGTGGGGTACCATCATGGGGGAGGAAGAGAAGTGGACTGATGGGGATGATGGTTTCCTAACTTCCATCCCTGTCATCACACCTCACACACCCGCGTCATGCTCCATCAACACGTGTGTCACATCCCAGCAATCCTCTACAGCAACGCATGGAACCTAATCCACCCATGAGGCCAAACATCACACCGAGGGGGAGGGGCCCCACACAGCACCTGAAACACTCTGTGCTGCTGTGTCCTCTCCTATAGGATCAGCCCCCTCCTCTCCTGACATCCTCTGTGCTGCTGTGACCTCTTCTATAGATCAGCCCCCTCCTCTCCTGACATCCTCTGTGCTGCTGTGTCCTCTCCTATAGAACAGCCCCCTCCTCTCCTGACATCCTCTGTGCTGCTGGGACCTCCCCTATAAGATCACCCCCTCCTCTCCTGACATCCTCTGTGCTGCTGTGACTTCTCCTATAAGATCAGCCCCCTCCTCTCCTGACATCCTCTGTGCTGCTGTGACTTCTCCTATAAGATCAGCCCCCTCCTTTCCTGACATCCTCTGTGCTGCTGTGACTTCTCCTATAGGATCAGCCCCCTCCTCTCCTGACATCCTCTGTGCTGCTGTGTCCTCTCTTATAGTATCAGCCCCCTCCTCTCCTGACATCCTCTGTGCTGCTGGGACCTCCCCTATAACATCAGCCCCTCCTCTCCTGACATCCTCTGTGCTGCTGGGACCTCTCCTATAAGATCAGCCCCCTCCTCTCCTGACATCCTCTGTGCTGCTGGGACCTCCCCTATAACATCAGCCCCTCCTCTCCTGACATCCTCTGTGCTGCTGGGACCTCTCCTATAACATCAGCCCCCTCCTCTCCTGACATCCTCTGTGCTGCTGTGTCCTCTCTTATAGTATCAGCCCCCTCCTCTCCTGACATCCTCTGTGCTACTGTGACCTCTCCTATAGATCAGCCCCTCCTCTCCTGACATCCTCTGTGCTGCTGGGACCTCTCCTATAACATCAGCCTCCTCCTCTCCTGACATCCTCTGTGCTGCTGGGACCTCTCCTATAAGATCAGCCCCCTCCTCTCCTGACATCCTCTGTGCTGCTGGAACCTCTCCTATAAGATCAGCCCCCTCCTCTCCTGACATCCTCTGTGCTGCTGTGTCCTCCCCTATAAGATCAGCCCCCTCCTCTCCTGACATCCTCTGTGCTGCTGGAACCTCCCCTATAAGATCAGCCCCCTCCTCTCCTGACATCCTCTGTGCTGCTGGAACCTCCCCTATAAGATCATCCTCCTACAGTGACCGGTGTGTGAGCCGCTCTGGGATTGGCTGATAGTACAGTGACCGGTGTGTGAGCCTCTCTGGGATTGGCTGATAGTACAGTGACCGGTGTGTGAGCCGCTCTGGAAATGGCTGATAGTACAGTGACCGGTGTGTGAGCCGCTCTGGGATTGGCTGATAGTACAGTGACTGGTGTGTGAGCCTCTCTGGGATTGGCTGATAGTACAGTGACCGGTGTGTGAGCCTCTCTGGGATTGGCTGATAGTACAGTGACCGGTGTGTGAACCTCTCTTGGATTGGCTGATAGTACAGTGACCGGTGTGTGAGCCTCTCTGGGATTGGCTGATAGTACAGTGACCGGTGTGGGAGCCGCTCTGGGATTGGCTGATAGTACAGTGACCGGTGTGTGAGCCGCTCTTGGATTGGCTGATAGTACAGTGACCGGTGTGTGAGCCGCTCTGGGATTGGCTGATAGTACAGTGACCAGTGTGTGAGCCTCTCTGGGATTGGCTGATAGTACAGTGACCGGTGTGAGAGCCTCTCTGGGATTGGCTGATAGTACAGTGACCGGTGTGTGAGCCGCTCTGGGATTGGCTGATAGTACAGTGACCGGTGTGTGAGCCGCTTTGGGATTGGCTGATAGTACAGTGACCGGTGTGTGAGCCTCTCTGGGATTGGCTGATAGTACAGTGACCGGTGTGTGACGCTCTGGGATTGGCTGATAGTACAGTGACCGGTGTGTGAGCCGCTCTGGGATTGGCTGATAGTACAGTGACCGGTGTGTGAGCCGCTCTGGGATTGGCTGATAGTACAGTGACCGGTGTGTGAGCCTCTCTGGGATTGGCTGATAGTACAGTGACCGGTGTGTGAGACGCTCTGGGATTGGCTGATAGTACAGTGACCGGTGTGTGAGTCGCTCTGGGATTGGCTGATAGTACAGTGACCGGTGTGTGAGCCGCTCTGGGATTGGCTGATAGTACAGTGACCGGTGTGTGAGCCGCTCTGGGATTGGCTGATAGTACAGTGACCGGTGTGTGAGCCGCTCTGGGATTGGCTGATAGTACAGTGACCGGTGTGAGAGCCGCTCTGGAAATGGCTGATAGTACAGTGACCGGTGTGTGAGCCGCTCTGGGATTGGCTGATAGTACAGTGATCTGTGTGTGAGCCGCTCTGGGATTGGCTGATAGTACAGTGACCGGTGTGTGAGCCGCTCTGGGATTGGCTGATAGTACAGTGACCGGTGTGTGAGCCGCTCTGGGATTGGCTGATAGTACAGTGACCGGTGTGTGAGCCGCTCTGGGATTGGCTGATAGTACAGTGACCGGTGTGTGACGCTCTGGGATTGGCTGATAGTACAGTGATCGGTGTGTGAGCCGCTCTGGGATTGGCTGATAGTACAGTGTCCGGACCACCAGCAGAGGTGCTATAACCCCTATTGTAGAGCACCAGTAGTGGCAGCATTAACCCCAGAGCGGCTCTTCATCCGCACCCCCATTGGCCATCATAGGCCCCAGAGAGCTGGCACACTGTAACGCCCCCGCCCCTGTATAGTAACCCCCATCATCATATCCTGACAGAAACTGGATAAGAAGGGTGGACACCCAGGTCTGAGCAGTCCCATGATGCAGTGTGCTGCAGCTGAGCATGTGTATCTAATCTTATCATGTGTGATACTGTCCGAGGAGTGTGAATTTAATCTTATCATGTACCGAGCTGTGAATCTAATCTTATCCTTTGTGATACCGTCTGTGGAGCTATGTATCTAAGCTTATCCAACATATTTCCAGCTGAGCCCTGTATCTAAGCCTTTTTTGAGTGATACTGCCTGTTGAACCATGTATGTATGATATCATCTGCTTATCCTATCATGTCTGATACTGCTTTCTGAACCACGTATCTAAGCCATTAATATGTGAGATTGACTGTTAAGCCCTGTATCTAAGCCATTGATGTGTGATACTGATACTGGGATGTATTTGTGTGATAGTCTGCTGAGCCTTGTATCCAGTCTATTGACGTGTGATATTGTCTGCATAGCTGTGTATCTAAGCCTCTTCTGTGTGATACTGTCTGCTGAGCGTGTATCTAAGCCTTCACTGTGTGATACTGTGCAGGGATTAGCAGAGAGTTAAGACTAAACATAGGATCCAGGTGGTCTCTGGACTGTGTGTGTATCTGCTGTGTGATACTGTCTGCTGAGTGGTATATCTAAGCCTCTGGTGTGTGATACTGCCTCCTGAGCGGTGTATCTAAGCCTCTGGTGTGTCATTTGGTGCAGGGATTAGCAGACAGTTATTAGCTCTGGATCTGGTGGGTGTGCGGCCTGTTGCCCGGCAATTTCGGTGCCCTGGTCATGTGTCTGGCAGGTCCGGAGCTTGGCAGGTTCGGTGTCCGGCAGGTTCAGTTACCTGGTCCGGTGTCCGACAGGTTCAGTGCCCTGGTCCGGTGTCGGGCAGGTTCGGTGCCCTGGTCCCGTGTGGGGCAGGTTCTGTGCCCTGGTCCGGTGTCCGACAGGTTCGGTGCCCTGGTCCGGTGTCGGGCAGGTTCGGTGCCCTGGTCCGGTGTCCGACAGGTTCAGTGCCCTGGTCCCGTGTGGGGCAGGTTCTGTGCCCTGGTCCGGTGTCCGACAGGTTCGGTGCCCTGGTCCCGTGTGGGGCAGGTTCTGTGCCCTGGTCTGGTGTCCGACAGGTTCAGTGCCCTGGTCCCGTGTGGGGCAGGTTCTGTGCCCTGGTCCGGTGTCCGACAGGTTCGGTGCCCTGGTCCCGTGTGGGGCAGGTTCTGTGCCCTGGTCTGGTGTCCGACAGGTTCAGTGCCCTGGTCCCGTGTGGGGCAGGTTCTGTGCCCTGGTCTGGTGTCCGACAGGTTCAGTTCCCTGGTCCGGTGTCCTGCAGGTCCGGAGTCGATCAGGTTCGGTGCCCTGGTCCGGTGTCTGGCAGGTTCGGTGCCCTGGTCCGGTGTCGATCAGGTTCGGTGCCCTGGTCTGGTGTCTGACAGATTCAGTGCCCTGGTCCGGTGTCCGACAGGTTCAGTGCCCTGGTCCGGTGTCCTGCAGGTCCGGTGTCCGACAGGTTCAGTGCCCTGGTCCGGTGTCCGACAGATTCCGGTCCCCTGGTCCGGTGTCCGACAGGTTCGGTGCCCTGGTCCCGTGTCGGGCAGGTTCGGTGCCCTGGTCCGGTGTCCGACAGGTTCGGTGCCCTGGTCCGGTGTCGGGCAGGTTCGGTGCCCTGGTCCGGTGTCGGGCAGGTTCGGTGCCCTGGTCCCGTGTCGGGCAGGTTCGGTGCCCTGGTCCGGTGTCGGGCAGGTTCAGTGCCCTGGTCCGGTGTCTGGCCGGTCCAGTGCCGGGCAGGTTGGGTGCCCTGGTCCGATGCTCAGCAGGTCCGGTGGCCGGCGCCCCACCTGGTCAGGAAGGGGTGCATGGCTGATAGGTAGGAGCTAAGAATAGATGTGGCCATATTAGCTTAGTGACCTGCCGGCGGCAGGCGCGGTGAGTGACACAGGGCAGCAGCCTATGGAGCGGAGCCGGGGGAGGGGGCGGCCGCTCTGCACCTGCCTACAGGTGGCTCCAGCAATAAAGCACAAAGTCCCAGCACAGCGGCTCAGACTGGGGCACAGCCGCACACAGGGGAACCATGACTACTACTCTCCTCATCATCCTCTCCTGCGCTCATCTTCTCCGTAAGTCCTGATGTATATGTGATGTGTCAGTGCCATATGGACGGCCAGACCACGGACAGTTGGGGGGGGGTATAGCAACAGATGCAGCAGAGGGGTTTGTGCGCAGGAGATCAGTCAGTGACAAACTCAGCTCTGCTATATCCTCACACATTATATATGAATACAGTGATATAGCAGAGCTGAGTGTGTACGGAGATCTAATATATACCAATACAGTGATATAGCAGAGCTGAGTGTGTACGGAGACCTAATATATACGAATACAGTCATATAGCAGAGCTGAGTGTGTACGGAGACCTAATATATACAAATACAGTGATATAGCAGAGCTGAGCATGTACGGAGACCTAATATATACGAATACAGTCATATATCACAGCTGAGTGTGTACGGAGACCTAATATATACGAATACAGTGATATAGCAGAGCTGAGCGTGTACAGAGACCTAATATATACGAATACAGTCATATATCACAGCTGAGTGTGTACGGAGACCTAATATATACGAATACAGTCATATATCACAGCTGAGTGTGTACGGAGACCTAATATATACGAATACAGTGATATAGCAGAGCTGAGTGTGTACGGAGACCTAATGTATACGAATACAGCGATATAGTAGAGCTGAGTGTGTACGGAGACCTAATGTATACAAATACAGTGATATAGCAGAGCTGAGTGTGTACAGAGACATACTGTGCCCAATATACACATCAGCAGGTAGAACAGGTGGGTGCGGCTTTGGGGGGGACACCTCCATACTGTACATCACCGGCTGCAATGGATGATGGGAGTGATGACTGCAGGGCACAGCAATGGGGGCCACACGCAGCCCGGAACCCCCCATTATAGTCCAGAGGCATCTGTGAGAAGGAGAGATCCTGGGGAGCAGCCATATTCTGCTCTAGATCCATCCGAAGCACGTCCTCTAAATATATATATATATATATATATATATATATATATATATATATAATGGGAACCCCGACATCTGATGATTCTGGAGGAAGGTTCTGCTTGCAGTGTATGGGGTACGTCCTCTATATATATAATGGGAACCCCGACATCTGATGATTCTGGAGGAAGGTTCTGCTTGCAGTGTATGGGGTACGTCCTCTATATATATAATGGGAACCCCGACATCTGATGATTCTGGAGGAAGGTTCTGCTTGCAGTGTATGGGGTACGTCCTCTATATATATAATGGGAACCCCGACATCTGATGATTCTGGAGGAAGGTTCTGCTTGCAGTGTATGGGGTACGTCCTCTATATATATAATGGGAACCCCGACATCTGATGATTCTGGAGGAAGGTTCTGCTTGCAGTGTATGGGGTACGTCCTCTATATATATAATGGGAACCCCGACATCTGATGATTCTGGAGGAAGGTTCTGCTTGCAGTGTATGGGGTACGTCCTCTCTCTCTCTCTCTCTCTCTCTCTCTCTGTACAGAGTCAGTCCCCTGGCTCGGGGATCCCCAAAAGTATGTAAAGATGTTCCGCAGCACACCAGCATACGTGTAAAAGGTGATTTATTCCAAAAAATACAGAGAAGTACCAAAGATGCGACGTTTCGACCTCCTCACGACATCATGATCTCGTGAGGAGGTCGAAACGTCGCATTTTTTGTACTTCTCTGTATTTTTTGGAAAAAATCACCTTTTACACGTATGCTGGTGTGCTGCGGAACATCTTTACATATATATATAATGGGAACCCCGACATCTGATGATTCTGGAGGAAGGTTCTGCTTACAGTGTATGGGGTATGTCCTCTATATATATAATGGGAACCCCGACATCTGATGATTCGCGGGTTCACTCTTCCCTCAGGTTCTAGGTTCGACCTTGAGGTGCGTAGTGTTGTTTAAAAAAAGGTGCTGGGGTGTTTATTGTTTCCTCTGAGGACGACCTGCCCCTGACCTGCTCCTGCTGTGCTCCTGATCAGCCCCTGACCTGCTCCTGCTGTGCTCCTGACCTGCTCCTGATCGGCCCGACCTGCTCCTGCTGTGCCCCTGACCTGCTCCTGCTGTGCTCCTGACCTGCTCCTGCTGTGCTCCTGACCTGCTCCTGATCGGCCCCTGACCTGCTCCTGCTGTGCTCCTGACCTGCTCCTGACCTGCTCCTGATCGGCCCCTGACCTGCTCCTGCTGTGCTCCTGACCTGCTCCTGATCGGCCCCTGACCTGCTCCTGCTGTGCTCCTGACCGGCTCCTGCTGTGCTCCTGACCTGCTCCTGACCGGCTCCTGCTGTGCTCCTGACCGGCTCCTGCTGTGCTCCTGACCGGCTCCTGCTGCGCTCCTGACCAGCTCCTGCTGTGCTCCTGACCTGCTCCGGACCGGCTCCTGCTGTGCTCCTGACCTGCTCCTGCTGTGCTCTTGACCTGCTCCTGACCGGCTCCTGCTGTGCTCCTGACCTGCTCCAGATGTGCTCCCGACCTGCTCCGGACCGGCTCCTGCTGTGCTCCTGATCAGCCCCTGACCTGCTCCTGCTGTGCTCCTGACCTGCTCCTGATCGGCCCCTGACCTGCTCCTGCTGTGCTCCTGACTTGCTCCTGCTGTGCTCCTGACCTGCTCCTGATCGGCCCCTGACCTGCTCCTGCTGTGCTCCTGACCTGCTCCTGATCGGCCCCTGACCTGCTCCTGCTGTGCTCCTGACCGGCTCCTGCTGTGCTCCTGACCGGCTCCTGCTGTGCTCCTGACCTGCTCCTGACCGGCTCCTGCTGTGCTCCTGACCGGCTCCTGCTGTGCTCCTGACCGGCTCCTGCTGCGCTCCTGACCAGCTCCTGACCTGCTCCGGACCGGCTCCTGCTGTGCTCCTGACCTGCTCCTGCTGTGCTCCTGACCTGCTCCAGATGTGCTCCCGACCTGCTCCGGACCGGCTCCTGCTGTGCTCCTGACCGGCTCCTGATGTGCTCCTGACCTGCTCCTGCTGTGCTCCTGATCAGCCCCTGACCTGCTCCTGCTGTGCTCCTGACCTGCTCCTGATCGGCCCCTGACCTGCTCCTGCTGTGCTCCTGACCTGCTCCTAATCGGCCCCTGACCTGCTCCTGCTGTGCTCCTGACCTGCTCCTGATCGGCCCCTGACCTGCTCCTGCTGTGCTCCTGACCGGCTCCTGCTGTGCTCCTGACCGGCTCCTGCTGTGCTCCTGACCTGCTCCTGACCGGCTCCTGCTGTGCTCCTGACCGGCTCCTGCTGTGCTCCTGACCGGCTCCTGCTGCGCTCCTGACCAGCTCCTGCTGTGCTCCTGACCTGCTCCGGACCGGCTCCTGCTGTGCTCCTGACCTGCTCCTGACAAGCTCCTGACCTGCTCCTGACAAGCTCCTGACCTGCTCCTGACCGGCTCCTGCTGTGCTCCTGACCTGCTCCAGATGTGCTCCCGACCTGCTCCGGACCGGCTCCTGCTGTGCTCCTGACCGGCTCCTGATGTGCTCCTGACCTGCTCCTGACCGGCTCCTGCTGTGCTCCTGACCTGCCCCCGACCTGCTCTGGACTGGCTCCTGACCTGCTTCTTACCGGCTCCTGACCTGCGCTCCTGATGTGCTCCTGACCGGCTCCTGACCTGTTCCTGACTGGCTCCTGATGTGCTCCTGACCTGCTCCTGATGTGCTCCTGACCTGTTCCTGACCGGCTCCTGATGTGCTCCTGACCTGCTCCTGATGTGCTCCTGACCTGCTCCTGACCGGCGCTCCTGATGTGCTCCTGACCGGCTCCTGACCTGTTCCTGACTGGCTCCTGATGTGCTCCTGACCTGTTCCTGATGTGCTCCTGACCTGCTCCTGACCGACTCCTGACCTGTTCCTGACCAGCTCCTGATGTGCTCCTGACCTGTTCCTGACCGGCTCCTGAAGTGCTCCTGACGTGCTCCTGACCTGTTCCTGATGTGCTCCTGACCTGTTCCTGAGCGGCTCCTGATGTGCTCCTGACCGGCTCCTGACCTGTTCCTGACTGGCTCCTGATGTGCTCCTGACCGGCGCTCCTGACCGGCTCCTGACCTGTTCCTGACTGGCTCCTGATGTGCTCCTGACGTGCTCCAGATCTGCTCCTGACCGGCTCCTGATGTGCTCCTGACCGGCTCCTGATGTGCTCCTGACCTGTTCCTGACCGGCTCCTGAAGTGCTCCTGACGTGCTCCTGACCTGTTCCTGATGTGCTCCTGACCTGTTCCTGACCGGCTCCTGATGTGCTCCTGACCTGCTCCTGACCTGTTCCTGACCGGCTCCTGATGTGCTCCTGACCTGCTCCTGACCTGTTCCTGACCGGCTCCTGAAGTGCTCCTGACCGGCTCCTGACGTGCTCCAGATCTGCTCCTGACCGGCTCCTGATGTGCTCCTGACCGGCTCCTGATGTGCTCCTGACCTGTTCCTGACCGGCTCCTGACCTGCTCCTGACCGGCTCCTGACCTGCTCCTGACCGGCTCCTGATGTGCTCCTGACCTGCTCCTGACCGACTCCTGACCTGTTCCTGACCACGGGGACATCTTTGTGGAGGAATCGATTGTTCTGGTCTAGAACAATGAGGTTAATAATCGACTTTTCTGATATTGCTTCATAAGAGGAAGGAGATGAGTAAGTGGGATAAGATGAGTGAGGGTGTGGGGGATGGGGTGTGGAGCCACTCATGGCCACAGGATAGTGACAGCCTCAAGGTCAGCTCCTCCGTTCTCTCTAGATCCCTGTCTGCCCCTTATCACCTATCCTTGTCGGACTCCTCTGCTCCAGATCCATCGGCCGCTCTCCATACTCCCACGCCTTGACTCTATACTCTCTTCAAAAACCTTTTGATCCCTCTCTCCAGATTCCTCACCCCATATGAGACCCCTCTGTCCTCCTCCAGGCCCCTCTGTTCCCCCCCCCCCCAGGCCCCTCTGCCCTCCCCAGACCCCTCTGTCCTCCTCCAGGCCCCTCTGTTCCCCCCCCCCAGGCCCCTCTGCCCCCCCCAGACCCCTCTGTCCTCCTCCAGACCCCTCTGTCCCTCCTCCAGGCCCCTCTGTTCCCCCCCCCCCCCAGGCCCCTCTGTCCCCCCCCCAGACCCCTCTGTCCCCCCCCAGACCCCTCTGTCCTCCTCCAGACCCCTCTGTCCCTTCTCCAGACCCCTCTGTCCCTCCTCCAGACCCCTCTGTCCCTTCTCCAGACCCCTCTGTCCCCCCCCCCAGACCCCTCTGTCCCTTCTCCAGACCCCTCTGTCCCTTCTCCAGACCCCTCTGTCCCTCCTCCAGACCCCTCTGTCCCTTCTCCAGACCCCTCTGTCCCCCCCCCAGACCCTTCTGTCCCTCCTCCAGACCCCTCTGTCCCCCCCCAGACCCCTCTGTCCTCCTCCAGACCCCTCTGTCCCTTCTCCAGACCCCTCTGTCCCTCCTCCAGACCCCTCTGTCCCTTCTCCAGACCCCTCTGTCCCCCCCCCCCGACCCTTCTGTCCCTCCTCCAGGCCCCTCTGTCCCTCCTCCAGACCCCTCTGTCCCCCCCAGACCCCTCTGTCCCTCCTCCATACCCCTCTGCCCCTCCTCCAGACCCTTCTGCCACTTCTCCAGACCCCCTCTGTCCTCCCCCAGACCCCTCTGTCCTCCCCCAGACCCCTCTGTCCTCCCCCAGACCCCTCTGTCCTCCTCCAGACCCCTCTGTCCCTCCTCCAGGCCCCTCTGTCCCCCCCAGACCCCTCTGTCCTTCCTCCAGGCCCCTCTGTCCTTCCTCCAGGCCCCTCTGTCCCCCCCCCAGGCCCCTCTGTCCCCCCCCCAGGCCCCTCTGTCCCCCCCCCCCAGACCCCTCTGTCCCCCCCCCCCCACACCCCTCTGTCCCCCCCCCCCAGACCCCTCTGTCCTCCTCCAGACCCCTCTGTCCCTCCTCCAGACCCTTCTGCCCCTTCTCCAGACCCCCTCTGTCCTCCCCCAGACCCCTCTGTCCTCCCCCAGACCCCTCTGTCCCTCCTCCAGGCCCCTCTGTCCCCCCCAGACCCCTCTGTCCTTCCTCCAGACCCCTCTGTCCTCCCCCAGACCCCTCTGTCCCTCCTCCAGGCCCCTCTGTCCCCCCCCCCCAGACCCCTCTGTCCTCCCCCAGACCCCTCTGTCCCTCCTCCAGACCCCTCTGTCCCTCCTCCAGACCCCTCTGTCCTCCTCCAGACCCCTCTGTCCCCCCCCCAGACCCCTCTGTCCCTCCTCCAGACCCCTCTGTCCTCCTCCAGACCCCTCTGTCCCCCCCCCCAGACCCCTCTGTCCCCCCCAGACCCCTCTGTCCCCCCCCAGACCCCTCTGTCCCTCCTCCAGACCCCTCTGTCCCTCCTCCAGACCCCTCTATCCCTCCTCCAGACCCCTCTGTCCCCCCCCCCGACCCCTCTGTCCCTCCTCCAGACCCCTCTGTCCCTCCTCCAGACCCCTCTGTCCCCCCCCCCAGACCCCTCTGTCCCTCCTCCAGACCCCTCTGTCCCTCCTCCAGACCCTTCTGCCCCTTCTCCAGACCCCTCAGTTCTCCCCCAGACCCCTCTGTCCTTCCTCCAGACCCCTCTGTCCCCCCCCAGACCCCTCTGTCCTCCCCCCCAGACCCCTCTGTCCCCCTCCCCCCAGACCCCTCTGTCCTCCCCCCCAGACCCCTCTGTCCCCCCCCCCCCCAGACCCCTCTGTCCCTCCTCCAGCTGATTTCCCTGGTCTGTAGCTGATCCCCCCGGTCTGTGGCTGATCCCCCCGGTCTGTAGCTGATCCCCCCTGGTCTGTAGCTGATCCCCTGGTCTGTAGCTGATTTCCCCCCCCCCCCCGGTCTGTAACTGATCCCCCCTGGTCTGTAGCTGATCCCCTGGTCTGTAGCTGATCCCCCCCCCCCCCCCGGTCTGTAACTGATCCCCCTGGTCTGTGGCTGATCCCCCCCCCCAGTCTGTAGCTGATCCCCCCCGGTCTGTGGCTGATCCCCCCGGTCTGTAGCTGATCCCCCCCCCCCCCCGGTCTGTAGCTGATCCCCCGGTCTGTAGCTGATCCCCTGGTCTGTAGCTGATCCCCCTGGTCTGTAGCTGATCCCCCCCCCCCCCGGTCTGTAGCTGATCCCCCGGTCTGTAGCTGATCCCCCCACCCCCCGGTCTGTAGCTGATCCCCCCCCCCCGGTCTGTAGCTGATCCCCCGGTCTGTAGCTGATCCCCCCCCCGGTCTGTAGCTGCTTTCCCCCCCCCGGTCTGTAGCTGATCCCCCCCCCCCCGGTCTGTAGCTGATCCCCCTGGTCTGTAGCTGATCCCCCCCCGGTCTGTAGCTGATTCCCCTGGTCTGTAGCTGATCCCCCCCCCGGTCTGTAGCTGATCCCCCCCCCAGTCTGTAGCTGATCCCCCCCCCCCCCGGTCTGTAGCTGATCCCCCCCGGTCTGTAGCTGATCCCCCCCAGTCTGTAGCTGATCCCCTGGTCTGTAGCTGATCCCCCGGTCTGTAGCTGATCCCCCCCCCCGGTCTGTAGCTGATCCCCCCCCCCCCCCCCCCCCCCCGGTCTGTAGCTGATCCCCCCGGTCTGTAGCTGATCCCCTGGTCTGTAGCTGATCCCCCGGTCTGTAGCTGATCCCCTGGTCTGTAGCTGATCCCCCCCCCCCGGTCTGTAGCTGATCCCCCCCCCCCCCCGGTCTGTAGCTGATCCCCCCGGTCTGTAGCTGATCCCCCCCCCGGTCTGTAGCTGATCCCCCCGGTCTGTAGCTGATCCCCCCCCGGTCTGTAGCTGATCCCCCCCCCCCGGTCTGTAGCTGATCCCCCCCCCCCCCCGGTCTGTAGCTGATCCCCCCGGTCTGTAGCTGATCCCCCCCCCCCCCCCCGGTCTGTAGCTGATCCCCCCCCCCGGTCTGTAGCTGATCCCCCCCCCCCCCCGGTCTGTAGCTGATCCCCCCGGTCTGTAGCTGATCCCCCCCCCCCCCCCCCCCGGTCTGTAGCTGATCCCCCCGGTCTGTAGCTGATCCCCTCTGGAGCTGGGTGATAAGTGATGGCCGCTGTCCGGCACGCCCTGTGTTGTGAATTCCTTTCTCCGGAGGGTTTTAGGCCGCTGAGCGCCCGATGACGCACGACACTCGCTGCCTGTATTGTTTATTGCATTTTCCTCCGTTAATTTCCTCCTCGGTGACTTTCTCTCCTTCCTCTTGTTGACTCTTCTCTTCAGTATTTACCCCTCAGGGCGGCTGCTTTACTGTCCCACAACTCTCTGCGTTACAGGCTGTGGCCTCCCGATCTGCAGCTTTGGGGGAATCTATTCTTTACCTACCCTGAGTATTTGGGGGAACAGTGGTGGATTGGGAGTATACAGATTACAGGGTGCAGAAAGCAGATGTATACAGGGGATGAATATGGGGGGGAGCGCTCTGTGCAGTCTCCTGTGCGTATCATCTTCCCTCTAATACAGAATGAGATGAAGATAGTGGAGTAGGGGTCCCTGTGCTGGGGGCAGTGGGGTAGAGGTCAGGCTGTATGTAGATAGTGGAGTAGGGGTCCCTGTGCTGGGGGCAGAGGTCAGGCTGTATGTAGATAGTGGAGTAGGGGTCCCTGTGCTGGGGGACAGGGGTAGAGGTCAGGCTGTATGTAGATAGTGGAGTAGGGGTCCCTGTGCTGGGGGACTGGGGTAGAGGTCAGGCTGTATGTAGATAGTGGAGTAGGGGCCTCTGTGCTGGGGGACGGGGGTAGAGGTCGGGCTGTATGCAGACAGTGGAGTAGGGGTCCCTGTGCTGGGGGACTGGGGTAGAGGTCAGGCTGTATGTAGATAGTGGAGTAGGGGTCCCTGTGCTGGGGGACTGGGGTAGAGGTCAGGCTGTATGCAGACAGTGGAGTAGGGGTCCCTGTGCTGGGGGACTGGGGTAGAGGTCAGGCTGTATGCAGACAGTGGAGTAGGGGTCCCTGTGCTGGGGGCAGTGGGGTAGAGGTCAGGCTGTATGTAGATAATGGAGTAGGGGTCCCTGTGCTGGGGGACTGGGGTAGAGGTCAGGCTGTATGTAGATAGTGGAGTAGGGGTCCCTGTGCTGGGGGACTGGGGTAGAGGTCAGGCTGTATGTAGATAGTGGAGTAGGGGCCTCTGTGCTGGGGGACGGGGGTAGAGGTCGGGCTGTATGCAGACAGTGGAGTAGGGGTCCCTGTGCTGGGGGCAGTGGGGTAGAGGTCAGGCTGTATGTAGATAGTGGAGTAGGGGTCCCTGTGCTGGGGGCAGTGGGGTAGAGGTCAGGCTGTATGTAGATAATGGAGTAGGGGTCCCTGTGCTGGGGGACGGGGGTAGAGGTCAGGCTGTATGTAGATAGTGGAGTAGGGGTCCCTGTGCTGGGGGACTGGGGTAGAGGTCAGGCTGTATGTAGATAGTGGAGTAGGGGCCTCTGTGCTGGGGGACGGGGGTAGAGGTCGGGCTGTATGCAGACAGTGGAGTAGGGGTCCCTGTGCTGGGGGACTGGGGTAGAGGTCAGGCTGTATGTAGATAGTGGAGTAGGGGTCCCTGTGCTGGGGGACTGGGGTAGAGGTCAGGCTGTATGTAGATAGTGGAGTAGGGGTCCCTGTGCTGGGGGACTGGGGTAGAGGTCAGGCTGTATGCAGACAGTGGAGTCGGGGTCCCTGTGCTGGGGGCAGAGGTCAGGCTGTATGTAGATAGTGGAGTAGGGGTCCCTGTGCTGGGGGACTGGGGTAGAGGTCAGGCTGTATGCAGACAGTGGAGTAGGGGTCCCTGTGCTGGGGGACTGGGGTAGAGGTCAGGCTGTATGTAGATAGTGGAGTAGGGGTCCCTGTGCTGGGGGACTGGGGTAGAGGTCAGGCTGTATGCAGACAGTGGAGTCGGGGTCCCTGTGCTGGGGGCAGAGGTCAGGCTGTATGTAGATAGTGGAGTAGGGGTCCCTGTGCTGGGGGACTGGGGTAGAGGTCAGGCTGTATGCAGACAGTGGAGTAGGGGTCCCTGTGCTGGGGGACTGGGGTAGAGGTCAGGCTGTATGCAGACAGTGGAGTAGGGGTCCCTGTGCTGGGGGCAGTGGGGTAGAGGTCAGGCTGTATGTAGATAGTGGAGTAGGGGTCCCTGTGCTGGGGGCAGTGGGGTAGAGGTCAGGCTGTATGCAGACAGTGGAGTAGGGGTCCCTGTGCTGGGGGACTGGGGTAGAGGTCAGGCTGTATGTAGATAGTGGAGTAGGGGTCCCTGTGCTGGGGGACTGGGGTAGAGGTCAGGCTGTATGCAGACAGTGGAGTCGGGGTCCCTGTGCTGGGGGCAGAGGTCAGGCTGTATGTAGATAGTGGAGTAGGGGTCCCTGTGCTGGGGGACTGGGGTAGAGGTCAGGCTGTATGCAGACAGTGGAGTCGGGGTCCCTGTGCTGGGGGACTGGGGTAGAGGTCAGGCTGTATGCAGACAGTGGAGTAGGGGTCCCTGTGCTGGGGGAAGTGGGGTAGAGGTCAGGCTGTATGTAGATAGTGGAGTAGGGGTCCCTGTGCTGGGGGCAGTGGGGTAGAGGTCAGGCTGTATGTAGATAATGGAGTAGGGGTCCCTGTGCTGGGGGACTGGGGTAGAGGTCAGGCTGTATGTAGATAGTGGAGTAGGGGTCCCTGTGCTGGTGGACTGGGGTAGAGGTCAGGCTGTATGTAGATAGTGGAGTAGGGGTCCCTGTGCTGGGGGACTGGGGTAGAGGTCAGGCTGTATGTAGATAATGGAGTAGGGGTCCCTGTGCTGGGGGACGGGGGTAGAGGTCAGGTTGTATGTAGATAGTGGAGTAGGGGTCCCTGTGCTGGGGGACTGGGGTAGAGGTCAGGCTGTATGTAGATAGTGGAGTAGGGGTTCCTGTGCTGGGGGACTGGGGTAGAGGTCAGGCTGTATGTAGATAGTGGAGTAGGGGTCCCTGTGCTGGGGGACGGGGGTAGAGGTCAGGCTGTATGTAGATAGTGGAGTAGGGGTCCCTGTGCTGGGGGACTGGGGTAGAGGTCAGGCTGTATGTAGATAGTGGAGTAGGGGTTCCTGTGCTGGGGGACTGGGGTAGAGGTCAGGCTGTATGTAGATAGTGGAGTAGGGGTCCCTGTGCTGGGGGACTGGGGTAGAGGTCAGGCTGTATGCAGACAGTGGAGTAGGGGTCCCTGTGCTGGGGGACTGGGGTAGAGGTCAGGCTGTATGCAGACAGTGGAGTAGGGGTCCCTGTGCTGGGGGCAGTGGGGTAGAGGTCAGGCTGTATGTAGATAATGGAGTAGGGGTCCCTGTGCTGGGGGACTGGGGTAGAGGTCAGGCTGTATGTAGATAGTGGAGTAGGGGTCCCTGTGCTGGGGGACAGGGGTAGAGGTCAGGCTGTATGTAGATAGTGGAGTAGGGGTCCCTGTGCTGGGGGACAGGGGTAGAGGTCAGGCTGTATGTAGATAGTGGAGTAGGGGTCCCTGTGCTGGGGGACAGGGGTAGAGGTCAGGCTGTATGTAGATAGTGGAGTAGGGGTCCCTGTGCTGGGGGACTGGGGTAGAGGTCAGGCTGTATGTAGACAGTGGAGTAGGGGTCCCTGTGCTGGGGGACTGGGGTAGAGGTCAGGCTGGAGGACCCCGTCCTGTTTGTATGGTCTATTATATCTATAGTTTGTTGGATAAGCCTTGACTTGATTAACTTTTGATCTCTCCTAAGTAACTTGTATGGGTCCAGCAATGTGTGTGTAATGTGTGTGGCAGGTTTTGGGGGGACATTGGTGACCCCCATGTCATGCTCTTGTCATAGCCGCATTTTTCTCTGCACCACTGGTGAACCATAGTTTCCTAGTTGTAGTCCTGCATTCCTCCAGGCGTTGCAGTGGGGGCACAGTAGAAGGTACAATCTGATAGGGTAAGATGACTCTGTATGACGGCGGGATGAGTCCACTCTGTGTGACGGCGGGATGAGTCCACTCTGTGTGACGGCGGGATGAGTCCACTCTGTGTGACGGCGGGATGAGTCCACTCTGTGTGACGGCGGGATGAGTCCACTCTGTGTGACGGCAGGATGAGTCCTCTATGTACAGCTTACTCCCCGGGGCGATGCATTCCCTGCCGTCTCCTCACCCCCTCATGTACATACCTGCCCTTCTCTGTATCTCCAGGGCTCTGTCTGAGTCCTCCAGATAGAATCTGTCAAATCAGCACATGCTGAAGTATAAACTGTTATATCGGGACATCAGCAAAGTATTGAGGCCTGAGAGGAGACGGTGCATCCACCACAGACTCTGACTTATATGGCACATCTCTCTGCACTCTGGGTTCTTTATAAAGTCCAGTGTTCTCTGTCCACACTCTCTTCCTCCGTCCATGGTCAGGTCTCTACTCTATCCATACTCTCTTCCTCCGTCCATGGTCAGGTCTCTTCTCTATCCATACTCTCTTCCTCCGTCCATGGTCAGGTCTCTTCTCTATCCATACTCTCTTCCTCCGTCCATGGTCAGGTCTCTTCTCTATCCATACTCTTTTCCTCCGTCCATGGTCAGGTCTCTTCTCTGTCCACACTCTCTTCCTCCGTCCATGGTCAGGTCTCTTCTCTATCCATACTCTCTTCCTCCGTCCATGGTCAGGTCTCTTCTCTGTCCATACTCTCTTCCTCCGTCCATGGTCAGGTCTCTTCTCTGTCCACACTCTCTTCCTCCGTCCATGGTCAGGTCTCTTCTCTGTCCACACTCTCTTCCTCCGTCCATGGTCAGGTCTCTTCTCTATCCACACTCTTTTCCTCCGTCCATGGTCAGGTCTCTTCTCTGTCCATACTCTCTTCCTCCGTCCATGGTCAGGTGTCTTCTCTGTCCATACTCTCTTCCTCCGTCCATGGTCAGGTCTCTTCTCTGTCCACACTCTCTTCCTCCGTCCATGGTCAGGTGTCTTCTCTATCCATACTCTTTTCCTCCGTCCATGGTCAGGTCTCTTCGCTATCCATACTCTCTTCCTCCGTCCATGGTCAGGTCTCTTCGCTATCCATACTCTCTTCCTCTGTCCATGGTCAGGTCTCTTCTCTATCCATACTCTCTTCCTCCGTCCATGGTCAGATCTCTGCTCTATCCATACTCTCTTCCTCCGTCCATGGTCAGATCTCTGCTCTATCCATACTCTCTTCCTCCGTCCATGGTCAGGTCTCTTCTCTATCCATACTCTCTTCCTCCGTCCATGGTCAGATCTCTGCTCTATCCATACTCTCTTCCTCCCTCCATGGTCAGATCTCTTCTCTGTCCACACTCTCTTCCTCCCTCCATGGTCAGGTCTCTTCTCTGTCCACACTCTCTTCCTCCGTCCATGGTCAGGTCTCTTCTCTGTCCATACTCTCTTCCTCCGTCCATGGTCAGGTCTCTTCTCTGTCCATACTCTCTTCCTCCGTCCATGGTCAGGTCTCTTCTCTGTCCACACTCTCTTCCTCCGTCCATGGTCAGGTCTCTTCTCTGTCCACACTCTCTTCCTCCGTCCATGGTCAGATCTGTGCTCTATCCATACTCTCTTCCTCCGTCCATGGTCAGGTCTCTTCTCTATACATACTGTCTTCCTCCGTCCATGGTCAGGTCTCTGCTCTATGCACACTCACTTCCTCTGTCCATGGTCAGGTCTCTTCTCTATCCATACTCACTTCCTCCGTCCATGGTCAGGTCTCTTCTCTATCCATACTCTCTTCCTCCGTCCATGGTCAGATCTCTGCTCTATCCATACTCTCTTCCTCCGTCCATGGTCAGGTCTCTTCTCTATCCATACTCTCTTCCTCCGTCCATGGTCAGGTCTCTTCTCTATCCATACTCTCTTCCTCCGTCCATGGTCAGATCTCTGCTCTATGCACACTCACTTCCTCTGTCCATGGTCAGGTCTCTTCTCTATCCATACTCTCTTCCTCCGTCCATGGTCAGGTCTCTTCTCTATCCATACTCTCTTCCTCCGTCCATGGTCAGGTCTCTTCGCTATCCATACTCTCTTCCTCCGTCCATGGTCAGGTCTCTTCTCTATCCATACTCTCTTCCTCCGTCCATGGTCAGATCTCTGCTCTAGCCATACTCTTTTTTTTCCTCCGTCCATGGTCAGGTCTCTTCTCTATCCACACTCTGTTCCTTTGTTCATGATCAGGTCTTCTCTCTCTCCACAATATCGTTCTCTCTCCATGGTCAGATTTGTCCTCCCTCCATGATCAGGTCTATCCTCTAGCCATATGCAAAACATACTGCGGAGACACCATCACATCTTTCTCAACGTCATTGAGCTAGCCAGACCTTCCTCTGGGAAGAAACAACGAGTTAAGGAATGTCTCCAGGCAAGGTATCCATCCACAGACAGCTGTTTTGGGGTGTTTGCCCCTCATCAGTGTGGGGAAAGATTGTGTCTAGTGGGAGCAACGTCTAGTAAGGAAACTAGGCCCATCCCTATTTCCTCTTCACTCCATGATCATGTGTGTCCTCCATCCACAGTCTTTTCCTCCCTCCATGATTAGGTCTGTCCTCCCTCCCACAGTCTCTTCACCATTCATTGTCAGATCTGTCCTCCCTCCACAGTCTCATCCTCTCCATGATCAGGTCTGTTCTCTGTCCACAGTCTCATCCTCTCTCCATGATGAGGTCTGTTCTTTCCAGAGTCTCATCCCCTCTGCATGATCATGTCTGTCCTCCCTCCACAGTCTCGTACTTTCTCTGTGGTAATGTCTGTTCCCTATCCACAGCTCGTCCTCTCTCCATGATGAGGACCGTTCTATCGCCGCAGTCTCGTCTTCCTTTCATGGTCATGCCTGTCCTCCCTCCACAGTCTTATCTTTCCTCCATGATCAGGTCTGTTCTCTCTTCACAGTCTTCTATTGTCAGGTCTGTCCTCCCTCCCACTGTCCCTTCCTCTGTTCATTTTCAGGTCTGTCCTCCCTTTAGAGTTCATCCTCTTTTTTTTTTATGATCAGGTCTGTTGTCTCTCCACAGTCTCATCCACTCCATGATTAGGTCTGTTGTCTCTCCACAGTCTCATCCTCTCCCCATGGTCAGGTCTGTTCTTTGTCCACAGTCTCGTCCTCTTCCAATGGTCAGGTCTGTTCTTTGTCCACAGTCTCGTCCTCTTCCAATGGTCAGGTCTGTTCTTTGTCCACAGTCTCGTCCTCTTCCAATGGTCAGGTCTGTTCTTTGTCCACAGTCTCGTCCTCTTCCAATGGTCAGGTCTGTTCTTTGTCCATAGTCTCATCCTCTCCCCATGGTCAGGTCTGTTCTTTGTCCTCAGTTTCGTTCTCTCTCCATGGTCAGGTCTGTTCTTTGTCCACAGTCTCGTCCTCTCCCCATGGTCAGGTCTGTTCTTTGTCCACAGTCTCGTCCTCTCCCCATGGTCAGGTCTGTTCTTTGTCCACAGTCTCGTCCTCTCCCCATGATCAGGTCTGTTCTTTGTCCACAGTCTCGTCCTCTTCCAATGGTCAGGTCTGTTCTTTGTCCACAGTCTCGCCCTCTCCCCATGGTCAGGTCTGTTCTTTGTCCACAGTCTCGTCCTCTCCCAATGGTCAGGTCTGTTCTTTGTCCACAGTCTCGTCCTCTTCCAATGGCCAGGTCTGTTCTTTGTCCACAGTCTCGTCCTCTCCCAATGGTCAGGTCTGTTCTTTGAAGACAGCACCTCTCAGTGAAAAAATGTGATGTCTTTATTCACATCCTACTTGCGCGACGTTTCGGCTGCTTCTCAGCCTTTCTCTAGCGTGACTAACACAGTGTCCAAACCACTCTTAAATGTGTTTCACATCAATTACACAGCAATTAAAAATTGATTAATTTCATACAGTGCGTTAATTCATAGAACAATATATCATAGTATTGTGACCATCATAGTGTACATCCCATCATAATGTAGTATGTGCCACATCATAGTAAAGTGTGTCTCTCATTATTCAAAAGTTTGTGCATATTAAACCTCTGGTATCATAATTCAAAGTCATAACACCCATTAAGTGTAAATATCATAGTGTATATACAGACAATCTTACCCACATGCTCCTGTAACATGGCGTATCCGTGTGCAGTAAACGCTGTACTGAGAATGTCACTGCGTCCGCGTCATACTACTGCGTCATCACGCTGTGCCGCGTGAGACCGGCGCATGCGCAGTGACGTTCAAACATCCCGGGCGCCATTATGGAAAAGGGAGAGCTACGAACATTCCTGGCAGGCTGAATCTATGTGTATAAGCGCATTGATGGCAATAAATGTCTTATCTACAATTAATGATCTATACATAGGTAGATGCGCTGTTTTCTATATAAGTAGCATATCACTGGCTATATAGCCCGGCATTGTGAAATGGGGGGAGGGGGGGATGGCTACCCCATAGTGAACCATAAAAATAGCACCCCTTGTGGCAAGAACTGGGAACTGCGTCCCTTAGTGACAAAAATTGGGGACTGCGTCCCTAGTGATGAGAGTGACTACACAAGCTAAGAGATGGCACCTGTCATCCTCACATCCCCGGGGGTCCCCACACTAACGTGTGAGTGAACCACCTTAGGTCGCAGCATCATAAAAGGAAACTCTACTCACGGCTGAGCTCTCCCTCATCTGATGACGTGTCAGGGCCCTCTCCAACAGAACATGCTGTGTAGACACAGAGGCAAAATTGTAGCATCTGCCAATCTTAGTGCTATATAATGGGTTGCTCACCCCATGAATTTAGTAAACCTACTTATCACATATTTTCAGCCTGCAGTGAATGATCAAACTAAATAATGCTCCATCCAACTGTTTTATTGGTGGCTCAAAAAAGATTTTATATAAATCACGGTACCCAGGATAAATATAAAGAAAAATTAAAAAAAAAAATAAAAAAAACTCAATAATCCAAACGTGAAGCCATGTCAAATCCAGGATCATGTGGCTGATACTCGTCGATGCATGATGGTCCTATTCATACAATTTCTACAAAGTAGAACAGAGAAATTATGAATTATGATACCAGAGGTTTAATATGCACAAACTTTTGAATAATGAGAGACACACTTTACTATGATGTGGCACATACTACATTATGATGGGATGTACACTATGATGGTCACAATACTATGATATATTGTTCTATGAATTAACGCACTGTATGAAATTAATCAATTTTTAATTGCTGTGTAATTGATGTGAAACACATTTAAGAGTGGTTTGGACACTGTGTTAGTCACGCTTGAGAAAGGCTGAGAAGCAGCCGAAACGTCGCGCAAGTAGGATGTGAATAAATACTTCACATTTTTTCACTGAGAGGTGCTGTCTTCAGTTGCTTTATTTGGATTTGAATCCGGACGGAGGGGTCCTGTCCGGTGAGGCGAGCACTCTATATCCAGTATATTTGTATATTGCCAGCCTGTGCTGTTCATTTGGAGTATTAGGTCTGTTCTTTTTCCTGTCTCGTCCTCTCCCCATGGTCAGGTCTGTTCTTTGTCCACAGTCTCGTCCTCTCCCAATGGTCAGGACTGTTCTTTGTCCACAGTCTCGTCCTCTCCCAATGGTCAGGTCTGTTCTTTCTCCTGTCTCGTCCTCTCCCCATGGTCAGGTCTGTTCTTTGTCCACAGTCTCGTCCTCTCCCCATGGTCAGGTCTGTTCTTTGTCCATAGTCTCGTCCTCTCCCAATGGTCAGGACTGTTCTTTGTCCACAGTCTCGTCCTCTCCCAATGGTCAGGTCTGTTCTTTCTCCTGTCTCGTCCTCTCCCCATGGTCAGGTCTGTTCTTTGTCCACAGTCTCGTCCTCTCCCAATGGTCAGGTCTGTTCTTTGTCCACAGTCTCGTCCTCTCCCAATGGTCAGGTCTGTTCTTTCTCCTGTCTCGTCCTCTCCCCATGGTCAGGTCTGTTCTTTGTCCACAGTCTCGTCCTCTCCCCATGGTCAGGTCTGTTCTTTGTCCACAGTCTCGTCCTCTCCCCATGGTCAGGTCTGTTCTTTGTCCACAGTCTCGTCCTCTCCCAATGGTCAGGTCTGTTCTTTGTCCACAGTCTCGTCCTCTCCCAATGGTCAGGTCTGTTCTTTGTCCACAGTCTCGTCCTCTCCCAATGGTCAGGTCTGTTCTTTGTCCACAGTCTCACCTTCCTTCCAATATCAGGTCTGTCCTCCATCCATGGTCAGGTCTATTCTGTCTCCAAAGTCTCTTCATCTCTCAATGATAAATTCTGTTTTGTCCAAAGTCTTGTCCTCTCTTCATGGTCAGGTCAGTTCATTGTCCACAGTTTCGTCTTCTCTCCATGAACAGGTCTGTTCTCCGTCCACATTGTCATCCCCTTTTCATGGTCAGTTCTGTTATTTGTCTACAGTCTCATCTAGAGACAAAAAAAGAAAAGAAAAAAGGCTGAGAGAGGACTACAAGTGCAATAGTACAGGCTGCTTACCTTGTTGCCCCTTAGGCTTTGTGCATATCGCCTGGTATGGTTTCAGTTAGAGATGAGCAAGTAGTTAAAAACTTAAAGGCTCGAAATTCAATTAGAATACTCCGTATTGCTCGAAATTTGATTGAATATCCCAATCCCAAATCCCAATGAAGTCAATGGGAGTTGCATGCTCATTTCTTGGAATCCTAAATTCAACCAACTGGAGGTCATCAAGTCCACAATGACACCTCAGAAAATGACGCAAATACCTCTGGAATGCAACTGGGACAGCAGGGGAAGCATGCCTGGCTGCATCTAACACACCCAAATCGCAGTATTACGCCACTATCACAGCCTGTCTACAATACACTCCAAAAACAATATAATCTCTATGTTAGGGTGCATGCACACTACGAAATAAGCGCCTGATGGCCGCTGCGGATTCTGTCGCTGGCCCCTGCTCGCAGCAGCACGCATCTCAGCCCGTGCCATAAACACGATTTTATGGTCCAGCCGATTCCACCGTCCGCCGAAAGAATTTACATGTCAATTCTTTTGACGGACGGTGGAATCAGTCTGTGCCTAGAATGGAGTCTATGGCACAGGCGGAGATGCGTGCTGCCGCGAGCTGGGGTCAGCAACGAAATCCGCAGCAACCTTTACGCGCATATTTCGTAGTGTGCATGCACCCTAACGTGGAAAATACACCAGGAAACCTTCAATCCTCTACCTTAGCATGGACAGAAAGACAAATTATAAGAAAAAAAAATTCCTGCACCCCTTTATATCACATTGCCTATGACAACCGCAGATGGCATAGGCGAAATGGAACAGCACCCACCGCTGTCAGTGAACCCTCCAAAAATTGTGTTTAAGGTCCTTGAGTGAGGTGAGCCCTTTCAAAAATTGTGGGTGAGAGTCTTGTGGCATCCCACCCTCGAAATCCACCAATACTTGTCCCTCCTGCTGACAATAGGCCCCGCACTGGTGGAACTTTCCCAAGGGAGTGCCATGATAGTGCCCCACACCTTGGAGGTTGTCCCCCTGCTAGACGGGAACCTGCTGGATGTTCCCACACTCTGGGTAGAACTCTGCTCTATGCCGCCAGCAATGTTATGTGGGAAGACTACCATCATGTTTTAAAGCAGTTTCTTGTGGTATTCCGCCAACATATTGCTCCTTTCCTCTATCGGAATAAGAGAGAAGACATCCTTATATCAGGGGCCGAGGAGTGAGAACATCCAGCATTTGTAATGGGAAAAGCAGCAAAACGTGAAATCAGCCATGTATGTCAGACTCTGAAGAGGCATGACTTCCTTGCCCCCCACCAGAAGGATGACTCTCCATCTCCTCCTCTGCCTCCTCTTTGCCCCATCCACACTGAACAAGTGGAATGGACCCAACTAGAGTGCAGTATAGTCAACAGCCTCCTCCTCGTCATCTTCCTTCCCCTGAAATTGATGCTGAGAAACTGACATAAGTTTGGCCTGGACGCTGTACGCAGAGAAGTGGTATTGTTAAGCTGACAAGAGCGTAATAGTAGCCCAACCTCTTTGTTGACTCCTCAAAAATGCAGAACACGTGGCATATGTGCACCATCCATGGCCACTCATGGCTAGTGAACTGCAGAAGCTGAGTGGAAGGCACATGGGGGTTTTGAAGTTGGCATTCCATCAACGCTCTCTGCTGCTGGCAGCATGTAGTATGTTGAGTTCCAGTGCGTGCTGTCGTTGCACAACTATTGGTGAGCCAGCAAATGTAAGCGCTGCTGCAGATTCCTCAGGCTGGCGACAGCTACTATTGACTTGCGAAAGTGGGCGCACAAGTGGCGCACTTTCACCAGTAGCTTTAGCAAATTGGGTTACGTTTTTAAAAATCGTTGTATAACCAAGTTAAAGATGTGGGCCAGGCAAGGTACATGTGTTCTCCAAGCTCCAGAGCCGCTACCAGGTTACAGCCATTATCACACACGACCATGCCTGGTCCTAGGTGCAGTGGAGAGAGTCACAGTTTGGTCTGCTGCATTATGGCGCGCTGCACCTCTGAGTTGCTATGCTTTTTGTTACCCAATCTGATGAGTTTCAGCACGACCTGTTGATGTCTCCCCACGCCAGTGCTGCAGCTGAGGGCGACATTACGCTGGATTAGGGTTTGTACGAACTGTCATAAAAAGTTGCGGAAATCCTGACAGAACCAGGTCTGCAATCTTGGGCGTCGGCAGCAAGTAGGCCGTTACAGGGTGTGACCTGGTCCTGGCCTCCACAACGTTCACCCAGTGTGACGTCAGGGAGATGTAGTGTCCCTGGCCAGAAGAGCTTGACCACATGTAAGTGGCCAAGTGGACCTTTGTGGCTACAGCATTGCTCAGGGCATGCCTGATGTTACAAGACACGTGCTGGTATAAGGCGGGGATGGCAGAGCGAGAAAAATACTTATGGATAGGGACCGAATAGCAAAGGACGGCCTCCACCATCAGGTTGCTGAAAGATTCAGTTTCAACAAGCCTAAATGGCAACAGCTCCAGCTCCAGCAGTTTGGAAATGTGGCTGTTTAATGCTTGGCATGTGGGTGAGTGGACGGGTACTTCCACTTGCGCTCAAAAGACTGGGATATGGACAACTTAAGGGACATGAAAGTGGACGCGGCAGGCGAAGGGGCAGATGCAGCATGTGTGCATGTGTCCTGGCTGGTGGACTGGACTTTAGTGGCAGCGCCTAAAACAGGGGAAGAGGCAATGGCAGCACCCACTGGTGCAGGTTGTTTGTTTGCTCTCTCCCACACAGTCAAGTGCTTGGCTTCCAAGTGACCCTGCAAGCCTGAGGTGGTCGGGTTGCTATTTTCGGAGCCCCTACTCAACTTGGAATGGCACAGTGTGCAAACCACGCTCAGTTTGTCATCTGTGCACATAAAATATCTCCACACCAACAAAGAACGAGCCCTTGATGGGGTAGCTTTGTGCGAGGGGCAACTACTGGGAAGAGCTGTGGCCCTGTCCTGCCTTCTCCGAATGGAGTATCCTCTCCCTCCTGCCACCACACTACCTTTTCCTGTCTTCCTGGGCATCAGTACAAATAAAATCTTCAGGTACCTCCTGCGATGATTGCAGTACTTGCAAGGAGTCAAATTCAGGAAAAGGACCGGAGAAGAGTAGAATCACTCATGTGGTAACATTGGGCCAGGTGGGAGGAAGGAGGGTAAGAGTGAAGTTGCTGCAGTCCAGACTCTTCGCTATCAAGACTTCACTGTGTGGATGACTGGGTGGTGGATAGGTGACTACTCGAAGTGTTAACCACTATTCATTTGACCACCTGCTTTGGCTTCAACAACAGCTTAACTGGCTGATGAAGCCAGGAATACTGGCTAAGTGAAATCCTGGCTGCCCCCCAGCAGCGGGCATTGTTTCTTGCCGGTGGCGTGTACCTGCACCATCATTTCTGCGCTCACGTCATTGTCCCTTACGTTAGCCTTCAGCATTTCAAAAGGCATTCAGAAGAATTATCAGCTTTCATGTATGGCATCGGCCTAGGCCTGACAGTTTTTGTTATATTTTTTTTCATAAGTAGCGTAGACCGCCAAAACTTGCCCCGGTACAATTAGAATGTAACAGCAAAAAGGTCTGGAGAATAATCAGCTGCCTGCCTGTCTAAGTAGATGATGTGCTGGTAGGCAGCTCATTCACTGTATGGACGGAACTATATGCTGTGCTGTGTAGTAGCCCTAAGAAGGGCTTTTGGGTTCTTGCCTGCCTACAATCACTTTAAATCTTTACTGTCCCTACTCCAAGATCTCTCCCTCAACTTGTCCTGTGACAATTAGAATATTGGAGCAAATAAATCAACTGAAGCCTATTCTGCACAATTATCAGCTGCCTACCTGTCTTAGCAGTTGATGTACAGGTATCCAGCCCATTCACTGTAAAGACAGAGCTATATGCTGTGCTGTGTAGTGTAGTAGTCCTAAGAAGGGGTCTTCCCTGCCTAAAATCATCTAAATCCTTACTGTCCCTACTCCAAGATCTCTCCCTTACAGAACAGCCGGTGTTATGCTAAGTGGAAACATGGCCTTGAGGTGTATTGATCCTGAACCTCAGGTTTAGATGAAGTTCTGACATTAAGAAAGGTTTCAGAATAGGTATAGGTAGCCAGATGCATTTCTTGTCTATAAAAAGATGGCACCAGCATACAGAGGTATATGTTCACCCAACTCTGTGCCATCACCTCAGCACAAGACCAAATATCCTCAGCCAGAAGAGCAATTACGAGAGATTACCCTCTTTCTACTGCCCTCCATTTATTGGCCTCCCCTAATGTCTAGACAAACCCCTACAAACACACTTTAGGCCATACGGCTCGATGACTAGTCTAAGGGAGCGCTGATTACTAGACTAGTACTGAGTCTATTACACAACTCGACAATTGTGCAGCAAGGGCTGTGTATACACACATTATATATATATATATATATATTTTTACCTGTCCAGTCTCCTCCGATCTCCCAGCAGCCGCCGCTGGCACTTCTGAGCTGGTCCCTTTAAAGAAAGGCAGCTCAGCCAATCACTGGTGGAGGCAGAACAGTGCTTGGGTGAGTTCAACTCAGAAGTGCCAGCAATGGCTGCAGACAGCAGGTAGAAGCTTGAGGGACACTGGGGTAGACTGGACAGGTAAGTATTAAGTTTATTATTTTCTCTTAACATTCCTCAGCCATTGGCCATGCATCAAAATTACATGCAGCGATGCACGGGGGATAGTTATTAAGCTAGCTTAAACAACAATGGTCAGCCAACTGTTGTGTGCCACCACAGGTGTTGCTAGTAGGTACACCCTTTGTAAAAGCCTGTACTTTTTGTTTGTAAGTGGTGATGTAGTAGTGTTAAAGTTTCGCCACAAGATGTCACTATATGTATGTACTTAGTTGTTGCACAGCTGTAGTATTTAAAGGATTATTGTTTATTTGTATGTCACATGGATCTGTAGACCAATGAGAGTACTTTCTTCTATCCTATCATTTCTCTCTTTACTTCTCACATATGCACTCCTCACCCACTCACAGCACACTTTACAGGGCCTGTAGATAGGAAGTCAGATGGGTAGAGAAATTGTAAGGTCTTTTGTCGCTAAACTCTGTAGAGCAAGGACACAAGCCAGAATGCTCTTTACAGTGGTCCAGTTGGGCCCTGGCCTTCTGACAGGTCCCTGTTCTCAGTGTGCAGTCTAGTAGCAGACCCAGGCACATGCAACCTACAGATTCTTCTCAAGTAACCCCACTCAACACTATGCAGTGTTACACCCTTTACCAGAGAGGACAGGTCAGAGATCATCTCAACCCACGCCGTGGACTAGAAGAGACACAGTGCAGGATAGTATCCACAAAGCAAGGCTAGGAACTGATCTGGATAGAGCAAAGTGGCTAAAAGCCTATGAACTCTATTTTGCAGCGTGGGTGTAAGCAGGGAACCCTCAGCATTCCGCTCATCTCAGGTAACAAGGTCTGGGGCTTGTGTCACCCACTAGGACAGGTCCCCCAACACTGGTAGGGCAATAGGTGGTGCGAAGACCAAAAGAGTCAAAACACGGGCACAAGTATTCTCTCTCTCTTCTGAAGTATCCTTGGGTTGGGACTCTCACAACATCCTCCTCCCTACTCTTCTGATTCTTCTATATACCTCTCAGCACGCAACCCAGTCAGCACGACTGTACCACTCTCTATACTCTCACTACAGATCTGGATCCTAAGCGATCAAGTGAAAGGTCTTATGTCAATGCAAAGCTGTATGTTCTGCTGCATACAAGTATCTTCAAAGTAAAACAGATTTTATTTATGATAAAGAGACTCTGTGATTCCTCGTCAAGCACCAACACAGTACACACATACTCCTTGGGTCATCTCCTCTTTCTGTGGGTGGCAGTGCCAATAGTCTGGGTGGGTCATCATTCTACTCTGGACCACTGTGACAACAGACCTGACCAATACCGCATACTGTGACTGGATAACACCGCCATACCAGACCTGACCAATACCACCATACTGTGACTGGATAACACCACCATACCAGACCTGACCAATACCGCCACACTGTGACTGGATAACACCGCCATACCAGACCTAACCAATACTGCCATACTGTGACTGGATAACACCACCATACCAGACCTGACCAATACCGCCATACTGTGACTGGATAACACCGCCATACCAGACCTGACCAATACCACCATACTGTGACTGGATAACACTGCCATACCAGACCTGACCAATACCACCATACTGTGACTGGATAACACTGACACACCAGACCTGACAAATACCGCCATACTGTGACTGGATAACACTGCCATACCAGACCTGACTAATACCACCATACTGTGACTGGATAACACCGCCATACAAGACCTGATACCACCATACTGTGACTGGATAACACCGCCATACCAGACCTAACCAATACTGCCATACTGTGACTGGATAACACCACCATACCAGACCTGACCAATACCGCCATACTGTGACTGGATAACACCGCCATACCAGACCTGACCAATACCACCATACTGTGACTGGATAACACTGCCATACCAGACCTGACCAATACCACCATACTGTGACTGGATAACACTGACACGCCAGACCTGACAAATACCGCCATACTGTGACTGGATAACACTGCCATACCGGACCTGACTAATACCACCATACTGTGACTGGATAACACCGCCATACAAGACCTGATACCACCATACTGTGACTGGATAACACCGCTATACCACACCTGACCAGTACCGCCATACTGTGACTGGATAACACTGCTATACCACACCTGACCAGTACCGCCATACTGTGACTGGATAACACCATCACAACATACCATCATACACCCCCCTTCGAAAAGACACCAGATTTACTGGCAAGTCTAAACAGGAGGTGGGAGACAAAAAAAAAAAAAAGTTGTTTCCTTCCCCCTGCTCCCTGGTGCTGCCCCCCTGCAAGGTGCTGCCCTAGGCACCGGACCACGAGTGCCTAGTGGTAAATACGGCCCTGGATCTCTCTACCTTATAGAAAACCAATTAGAGCATATCAAGCTACTACGGGATCCTGGCCTTTATCAATAAAGTAGGAACATCAGGGAAAGTATCTGAACATTCCAGTGGTGGGGTCTGGTGGTGGGATCGATAGTGGTCAATCGTTTAGTGGGGTCTTTCATATACTGCACATTTATGGATCAGTGGTTTAATATATTTGTTTCTATTTCAGATACAAATGCGCAATCAATGGGTAGTGCAACAAATAGTACAACTGGAGGAGTCAATGCTACAATAGTTACTACAGCCAGTCCTCTCAACACCACGAATAGTACAACTGGAGGAGTCAATGCTACAGTAACCACTACAGCCAGTCCTCTCAGTACCACAAATAGTACAACTGGAGGAGTCAATGCTACAATAGTTACTACAGCCAGTCCTCTCAACACCACAAATAGTACAACTGGAGGAGTCAATGCTACAGTAACCACTACAGCCAGTCCTCTCAACACCACGAATAGTACAACTGGAAGAGTCAATGCTACAATAGTTACTACAGCCAGTCCTCTCAACACCACAAATAGTACAACTGGAGGAGTCAATGCTACAGTAACCACTACAGCCAGTCCTCTCAACACCACGAATAGTACAACTGGAAGAGTCAATGCTACAATAGTTACTACAGCCAGTCCTCTCAACACCACAAATAGTACAACTGGAGGAGTCAATGCTACAATAGTTACTACAGCCAGTCCTCTCAACACCACAAATAGTACAACTGGAGGAGCCAATGCTACAGTAACCACTACAACCAGTCCTCTCAACACCACAAATAGTACAACTGGAGGAGTCAATGCTACAATAGTTACTACAGCCAGTCCTCTTAGTACCACAAGTAGTACAACTGGAAGTGTCAATGCTACAGTAACCACTACAACCAGTCCTCTCAACACCACAAATAGTACAACTGGAGGAGCCAATGCTACAGTAACCACTACAACCAGTCCTCTCAACACCACAAATAGTACAACTGGAGGAGTCAATGCTACAATAGTTACTACAGCCAGTCCTCTTAGTACCACAAGTAGTACAACTGGAAGCGTCAATGCTACAGTAACCACTACAACCAGTCCTCTCAACACCACAAATAGTACAACTGGAGGAGTCAATGCTACAGTAGCTACTACAACCCGATCTCCTAATACCACAAATAGTACAACTGGAGGAGTCAATGCTACAGTAACCACTACAACCAGTCCTCTCAACACCACAAATAGTACAACTGGAAGCGTCAATGCTACAGTAACCACTACAGCCAGTCCTCTCAGTACCACAAATAGTACAACTGCAGGAGTCAATGCTACAGTAACCACTACAACCAGTCCTCTCAACACCACAAATAGTACAACTGGAAACATCAATGCTACAATAGTTACTACAGCCAGTCCTCTCAGTACCACAAATAGTACAACTGTAAGTGTCAATGTGACGGTAGTCACTACAGCTAGTCCACTCAACACCACAAATAGTACAACTAGAAACGTCAATGCTACAATAGCTATTACAACCAGATCTCCTAATACCACAAATAGTACAACTGGAAGCATCAATGCTACAATAGTTACTACAGCCAGTCCTCTCAGTACCACAAATAGTACAACTGGAAGCATCAATGCTACAATAGTTACTACAGCCAGTCCTCTCAGTACCACAAATAGTACAACTGGAAGCATCAATGCTACAGTAACCACTACAACCAGTCCTCTTAACACCACAAATAGTACAACTGGAAGCATCAATGCTACAGTAACCACTACAACCAGTCCTCTCACCACTGCAAACAGTACAACAGGAGGAGTCAATGCTACAATAGTTACTACAACCAGTCCTCTCAACACCACAAATAGTACAACTGGAAGCGTCATTGTTACAGTAACCACTACAACCAGTCCTCTCAACACCACAAATAGTACAACTGGAAACATCAATGCTACAATAGTTACTACAGCCAGTCCTCTCAACACTGCAAACAGTACAACTGGAAGCGTCAATGCTACAGTAACCACTACAACCAGTCCTCTCACCACTGCAAACAGTACAACTGGAAGCGTCATTGTTACAGTAACCACTACAACCAGTCCTCTCAACACCACAAATAGTACAGCTGGAGGTACCAGCGCTGCCGGACCCACAACAAAATCTACTCAGCAAGCGATCACAAACATCTTTATACAAATGCATATTACCAGTGAGGTCTACACTGTCCTTCTGAATGACCCCACCTCTACTCCATTTAAGAATCTGGAGACAAGAATTAAACAAGCGGTAAGCATCCTGTGGCCTCCATGGCTGATACATGGGGACATTGGGAGTCGGTTATAATTGTACACATTTCTATTTGACACTTTGGTCTCTTGCAGTTCAATGAGGTCTATAACTGCTCCACCTGCTCCACTAATAATACGTATTTGGGGGTAACCATCTTGTCCTTCAGGTGAGTAATCTGAGAGTCTTAAGGCTGGATCTGGTTTCAAGATGGTGGGGCCATAACACTGTTGATGACGGACAGAGTCCAGTGCTCACCAGCTGTGAGACTACCATGGCACTGCATGAGCCTGGCCCCCAGCCACCAGTGGCCACCTGTACCGTGTATGTTGCTGTACCATAAGCACCTCTCCTATTAGTTTTCGGTATTTTTGTTTTTACATGTGATGTTTTCTTCCGGCAGCCCTGGATCTGTGATCGCCAACACCAAAGTCGAATTTGCAGGAACTCAAACTGCAGAACAAGCCAAAGCCATCCTAGATGTCAAGTTATCCAGTGATGGGAATAAAATCAATGGTCTCACAATAGACAGCGTACAAGGTGAGATTCATGGGTCACAACTGGGGGCTATGTACAGATTCTAGAAAAGTCCCTGCACCTCCAGTATAACCATCATAGCTGTACTATCATGATGTGACTAGGCTTCTCCTCTTTACAGTCAGTGGCACTCCAATATCATCGAGCTCCTCAGCTGCCACAGTCCCGGGGTGGGGCATCGCTCTGTTGGTTCTGGCTGCCATCATCTTACTGGTTGCCATCATTTTCCTTTTGATCATGGTGAGTTCAATCTACATCATATCCCTCTGATTGTCACTGAGGGACAGGACCGTCATGACCTATGAACAGCATCAGATCAGTCAACTCCATGAAAGATCAGTAATGGACTCCATGCCTTGATCATTCATCGGTCCTGGTTCTCCAGAGGTCACCTGACTGTTCCTGTTGTCCCTCTCACTTTTCATTTTTCTGCGGCTTACTGTTTTTCTTCTCCTCAGTCGATCATGCTATGCAGAAAACGGTCAAGAGGATACATGGATGTTTTTGCAACACGTGGCTCTTACCACACCATGAACGACTATTCATCCTACCAAACACATGGCCGCTATGTGGCACCATCCAAATTTGAGGTAGGTGTACATAAAACTCCTACCTGGGGCTCCTTATGAAATGGGACTAGGCTTTAGGTGGCTCCTCTCAGGGCCCATGGCTGTATGTACTGAGGTGGCTCCTCTCAGGGCCCATGGCTCCATGTACTGAGGTGGCTCCTCTCAGGGCCCATGGCTGTATGTATTGAGGCGGCTCCTCTCAGGGCCCATGGCTGTATGTATTGAGGTGGCTCCTCTCAGGGCCCATGGCTGTATGTATTGAGGTGGCTCCTCTCAGGGCCCATGGCTGTATGTACTGAGGCGGCTCCTCTCAGGGCCCATGGCTGTATGTACTGAGGTGGCTCCTCTCAGGGCCCATGGCTGTATATACTGAGGTGGCTCCTCTCAGGGCCCATGGCTGTATATACTGAGGTGGCTCCTCTCAGGGCCCATGGCTCCATGTACTGAGGCGGCTCCTCTCAGGGCCCATGGCTGTATGTACTGAGGTGGCTCCTCTCAGGGCCCATGGCTGTATGTATTGAGGCGGCTCCTCTCAGGGCCCATGGCTGTATGTACTGAGGTGGCTCCTCTCAGGGCCCATGGCTGTATGTATTGAGGCGGCTCCTCTCAGGGCCCATGGCTGTATGTACTGAGGCGGCTCCTCTCAGGGCCCATGGCTCCATGTACTGAGGTGGCTCCTCTCAGGGCCCATGGCTGTATGTATTGAGGTGGCTCCTCTCAGGGCCCATGGCTGTATGTACTGAGGCGGCTCCTCTCAGGGCCCATGGCTGTATGTATTGAGGCGGCTCCTCTCAGGGCCCATGGCTGTATGTATTGAGGCGGCTCCTCTCAGGGCCCATGGCTGTATGTATTGAGGCGGCTCCTCTCAGGGCCCATGGCTGTATGTATTGAGGTGGCTCCTCTCAGGGCCCATGGCTGTATGTATTGAGGTGGCTCCTCTCAGGGCCCATGGCTGTATGTATTGAGGTGGCTCCTCTCAGGGCCCATGGCTGTATGTACTGAGGCGGCTCCTCTCAGGGCCCATGGCTGTATGTACTGAGGTGGCTCCTCTCAGGGCCCATGGCTGTATGTACTGAGGTGGCTCCTCTCAGGGCCCATGGCTCCATGTACTGAGGTGGCTCCTCTCAGGGCCCCTGGCTCCATGTACTGAGACGGCTCCTCTCAGGGCCCATGGCTCCATGTACTGAGGCGGCTCCTCTCAGGGCCCATGGCTGTATGTATAGAGGTGGCTCCTCTCAGGGCCCCTGGCTGTATGTACTGAGGTGGCTCCTCTCAGGGCCCATGGCTGTATGTACTGAGGTGGCTCCTCTCAGGGCCCATGGCTGTATGTACTGAGGTGGCTCCTCTCAGGGCCCCTGGCTCCATGTACTGAGGTGGCTCCTCTCAGGGCCCATGGCTGTATGTACTGAGGTGGCTCCTCTCAGGGCCCATGGCTCCATGTATTGAGGTGGCTCCTCTCAGGGCCCATGGCTGTATGTACTGAGGTGGCTCCTCTCAGGGCCCATGGCTCCATGTACTGAGGCGGCTCCTCTCAGGGCCCATGGCTGTATGTACTGAGGCGGCTCCTCTCAGGGCCCATGGCTCCATGTACTGAGGTGGCTCCTCTCAGGGCCCATGGCTGTATGTATAGAGGTGGCTCCTCTCAGGGCCCCTGGCTCCATGTACTGAGGCGGCTCCTCTCAGGGCCCATGGCTGTATGTACTGAGGTGGCTCCTCTCAGGGCCCATGGCTCCATGTACTGAAGTGGCTCCTCTCAGGGCCCATGGCTCCTCTTAGGCCTGTGTCTCCTCTCGTGGGCTGTGTCTTCTCTGGTATTGACAGCTTTTGGCTGTGGACATTTCTGCTTGTTGCTCCAGGTTAATGATTGATTCTCTGACTTGGCTCCCGGAGGACATGAGAACAGGCAGGTGACAAGGTGAAGCGGCCGGCACTGGCTGGAGCGCTGGTTATGGTTCCTATTACTTATTGCGCTTATAAACAAGGTGAGGGTGGGTAATGGTTGGCTTTGTCACTAGAACGTCCTGCAGCTCTCCTCTCCGCCGCGCTCACCCCCTCTCCGCCGCACTTACCCCCTCGCACTCACCCCCTCTCCGCCGCACTCACCCCCTCCCCGCCGCGCTCACCCCCTCTCCGCCGCGCTCACCCCCTCTCCGCCGCGCTCACCCCCTCTCCGCCGCGCTCACCCCCTCATCTCTCCTCATGTCCTCTGGGTGCGGACATCATACATGTCTCCCTGTGGGGCCAACCTTCATCACACCTGATATGATAACCCTCACCATCCTGGATGAACCCCTAACCTCTATGAAGAAGATAAAAGGGATGCTGATGTGTAATACCGCTGATCCAGAGCTGGCGATCAGCACCATCATCGTTCTTTCCTTGTCTTCCTTGGCAGATCCTCCTGACCGCTGATCAATTAGCTAAACATTTCCGTGTCGTACATTATTAGCGGGCCGTCCCTCCTCCTCGCCTGCAGGTCGTACTTATGGCAGTGTGACTGGTTCCAGCAGGATCCCTGAGCCACCCGCAGAGCATTACACCACCCGCAGAGCATTACACCACCCGCAGAGCATTACACAACCTGCAGAGCATTACTCCACCCGCAGAGCATTACTCCACCCGCAGAGCATTACTCCACCCGCAGAGCATTACACAACCTGCAGAGCATTACTCCACCCGAAGAGCATTACTCCACCCGAGGAGCATTACTCCACACCACCCACAGAATGCTTGCTCATCATGCCTGGTGTATCATTATTCCAGAGCAAACACCTCAGCAAACACCAGGTAACATCAGCCACCCCTGCCCCAAAGTGACACCACACCGGGTAACATCAGCCACCCCTGCCCAAAGTGACACCACACCGGGTAACACCGACCACCCCTGCCCCAAAGTGACACCACACCGGGTAACATCAGCTACCCCTGCCCCAAAGTGACACCACACCGGGTAACATCAGCTACCCCTGCCCCAAAGTGACACCACACCGGGTAACATCAGCTACCCCTGCCCCAAAGTGACACCACACCGGGTAACATCAGCTACCCCTGCCCAAAGTGACACCACACCAGGTAACATCAGCTACCCCTGCCCCAAAGTGACACCACACCGGGTAACATCAGCTACCCCTGCCCCAAAGTGACACCACACCGGGTAACATCAGCTACCCCTGCCCAAAGTGACACCACACCAGGTAACATCAGCTACCCCTGCCCCAAAGTGACACCACACCGGGTAACATCAGCTACCCCTGCCCCAAAGTGACACCACACCAGGTAACATCAGCCATCCCTGCCCCAAAGTGACACCACACTGGGTAACATCAGCTACCCCTGCCCCAAAGTGACACCACACCGGGTAACACCGACCACCCCTGCCCCAAAGTGACACCACACCAGGTAACATCAGCCATCCCTGCCCCAAAGTGACACCACACCGGGTAACACCGACCACCCCTGCCCCAAAGTGACACCACACCGGGTAACATCAGCCACCCCTGCCCCAAAGTGACACCACACAGGGTAACATCAGCTACCCCTGCCCCAAAGTGACACCACACCGGGTAACATCAGCCACCCCTGCCCCAAAGTGACACCACACCGGGTAACATCAGCTACCCCTGCCCCAAAGTGACACCACACCGGGTAACACCGGCCACCCCTGCCCCAAAGTGACACCACACCGGGTAACACCGGCCACCCCTCCCATTGCTTCCCAGGCAGCTGGCTAGCATTCACACTGATGAGAAGCAGTTCAGTCTTTATAGCCGCTCCTGCCCCTTTACTGGCTTCTGGCCCTCTGTACTCACCACAAGGCTTCTAAGGGGAGTCAGCAGGGTCCTGGTGCCTCCATGTGGCCTCAGCCACAGTCTGCCTCACTTCCTGTCTCACCACTCTATTATAGTCTATGCTACACAGCGACATCTAGTGGCACCAGGTATCATTGCAAATATAAATCCTGTGCACGGAATCACATACAGATAATGGCGAGAAGTGACCCCAAACCTGTGGCTCTCTGGCTGTTGTAATACTACAACTCCCAGCATGCCCTGACAGATTGTGGGATGTCGGAGTTATAGTATTTTAACAGCTGAAAAGCCACAGGTTGTGAGCATAAAAGACAGTGGAAACCAAAGTAACATCACATGTCAGACCCTCCATTGTTCCTCATGTCATTAGTGTCAGACCCTCCATTGTTCCTCATGTCATCACTGTCCCTTCCCTCCATTGCTCCTCATGTCATCAGTGTGAAGATTCTCCATTGTTCCTCATGTCAATGTCAGTTCCCTCCATTGTTCCTCATGTTATTAGTGTCTGCTCCCTCCATTGTTCCTCATGTCATCAGCGTGAAGACTCTCCATTGTTCCTCATGTCATCAGTGTCAGTTCCCTCCATTGTTCCTCATATCAGTGTCAGTTCCTCCATTGTTCCTCATGTCATGATTGTCAGAGCCTCCATTGTTCCTCATGTCATGATTGTCAGAGCCTCCATTGTACCTCATGTCATCAGTATCAGTTCCCTCCATTGTTCCTCATGTCATCAGTATCAGTTCCCTCATTGTTCCTCACGTCATCAGTGTCAGTTCCTCCATTGTTCCTCATGTCATCAGTGTCAGACCCTCCATTGTTCCTCATGTCATCAGTGTCAGTTCCCTCCATTGTTCCTCATGTCATCATTGTCAGACCCTCCATTGTTCCTCATGTCATCAGTGCCAGTTCCTCCATTGTTCCTCATGTCATCAGTGTCAGACCCTCCATTGTTCCTCATGTCATCAGTGCCAAACATTAACCTTTTTCTTTCTTTGGTCAGTCCTCAGGTAATGGCACCAAGAACCAGTACTCCTACTCCAACCAAGCCCTAGAGACCAACGACTTGTGAAGAGTATCGCAGGGGCCGGGCTCAAGGACGTGGGCCACATCAGCTCCACCCACCTATGAACATGGACACGTTATACCCGAACATCACAGTGCCCCTACATAACAGTGCCTCCTCATCACAGTGCCCCTACATAACAGTGCCTCCGCATCGTAGTGCCCCTACATAACAGTGCCTCCTCATCACAGTGCCCCTACATAACAGTGCCTCCGCATCATAGTGCCCCTACATAACAGTGCCTCCTCATCACAGTGCCCCTACATAACAGTGCCTCCGCATCGTAGTGCCCCTACATAACAGTGCCTCCGCATCATAGTGCCCCTACATAACAGTGCCTCCGCATCATAGTGCCCCTACATAACAGTGCCTCCGCATCATAGTGCCCCTACATAACAGTGCCCCTACATAACAGTGCCTCCGCATCATAGTGCCCCTACATAACAGTGCCTCCGCATCATAGTGCCCCTACATAACAGTGCCTCCTCATCACAGTGCCCCTACATAACAGTGCCTCCGCATCATAGTGCCCCTACATAACAGTGCCTCCTCATCACAGTGCCCCTACATAACAGTGCCTCCTCATCACAGTGCCCCTACATAACAGTGCCTCCTCATCACAGTGCCCCTACATAACAGTGCCTCCGCATCACAGTGCCCCTACATAACAGTGCCTCCGCATCATAGTGCCCCTACATAACAGTGCCTCCGCATCATAGTGCCCCTACATAACAGTGCCTCCTCATCACAGTGCCCCTACATAACAGTGCCTCCGCATCATAGTGCCCCTACATAACAGTGCCTCCTCATCACAGTGCCCCTACATAACAGTGCCTCCGCATCATAGTGCCCCTACATAACAGTGCCTCCGCATCACAGTGCCCCTACATAACAGCACCTCCTCATCACAGTGCCCCTACATAACAGTGCCTCCGCATCATAGTGCCCCTACATAACAGTGCCTCCGCATCATAGTGCCCCTACATAACAGTGCCTCCGCATCATAGTGCCCCTACATAACAGTGCCTCCGCATCATAGTGCCCCTACATAACAGTGCCTCCGCATCATAGTGCCCCTACATAACAGTGCCTCCGCATCATAGTGCCCCTACATAACAGTGCCTCCGCATCATAGTGCCCCTACATAACAGTGCCTCCGCATCACAGTGCCCCTACATAACAGTGCCTCCGCATCACAGTGCCCCTACATAACAGTGCCTCCGCATCATAGTGCCCCTACATAACAGTGCCTCCGCATCATAGTGCCCCTACATAACAGTGCCTCTGCATCATAATGCCCCTACCTAACAGCACCTCCTCATCACAGTGCCCCTACATAACAGTGCCTCCGCATCATAGTGCCCCTACATAACAGTGCCTCCGCATCATAGTGCCCCTACATAACAGTGCCTCCGCATCATAGTGCCCCTACATAACAGTGCCTCTGCATCACAGTGCCCCTACATAACAGTGCCTCCGCATCATAGTGCCCCTACATAACAGTGCCTCCGCATCATAGTGCCCCTACATAACAGTGCCTCCTCATCATTGTACCCCACCTGATTGCTGTACATTGTTTTGGGCCCTTCATCCTCCCGCTCCTCTCCTGGTCTTCCTATGATGTCTCCTGTGCAGACCCCCCAGTGTTGGACTCTTCTGATGACATTACTCCCACCCTCACTATAAGATGCAGATCCTGGATGATGGTCCATCGACCCCTGACTACAGACAGCGCCCCCCCAGGCTGTGACGCTGTATATAGAGGGGTTGTTGTATACAGGGGTTGGATATAGAGGGTTTGTTGTGTAGCAGGGTTGTATACTGGTGTTACCCAGGAGACATATAGATCGAGGATGGTGCAATGACCGCTCTTCTGCCCCGGTGATCAGTGGGAATGTTCCCTCCGTCTAGTGACACCCTCACAGACGTGCATTGACTCGCTCACTCTGGATCCTCCGGTGTGATCAGTCATTGGCTTCACAGTGTTTCCCCCACACCATGGTGGAGACCCCCCCCCCCCCCCCAAGCCTATTCTACTACAACTCTCATCCAACTCAGGCCAGCCCTTCCCTCTCTGAATGGTGGTCTTCTTCTGTGTGGACCTCCGTTACAACTGAAGAGCTCTGTGACTCCCCCCTCTCCACTTACCATGTATATATGTATATATAGAGGATGAGCGGGGGACCATGGGGCCCTCTACATCTGAAGGGTGTAGTCACATGACCTGGGCCAACACTCTGACTGCAAGCCATATATACTCAAGGGCCCCCGGGAAATCCTACTAGAGAGGCAGGTTCTGGACGATCCCACACTGCAGGTCTGGTGGGCGAATGAAGGTCCTTGCCTCCCTGACAACTACAAGGTGCCAAAGTCTCCACTTACACTCCACTGACTAGTGGTCTGCTCCGACTGTATTCACCAAGGTCTGCTCCGACAGAGCACACCGAGGTCTGCTCTGACTGTAGTCACCGAAGTCTTTCCGACTGTGCACGCCAAGGTCTGCTCCGGCTGTATATACCGAGGTCTGCTCCGGCTGTACGTATATAGAGGTCTACTCTGACTGTGCATGCCGAGATCTGCTCCGGCTGTACACGCTGAACACGCCGTGGTCTGCTCCGGCTGTACACGCTGAACACGCCGTGGTCTGCTCCGGCTGTACACGCTGAACACGCCGTGGTCTGCTCCGGCTGTACACGCTGAACACGCCGTGGTCTGCTCCGGCTGTACACGCTGAACACGCCGTGGTCTGCTCCGGCTGTACACGCTGAACACGCCGTGGTCTGCTCCGGCTGTACACGCTGAACACGCCGTGGTCTGCTCCGGCTGTACACGCTGAACACGCCGTGGTCTGCTCCGGCTGTACACGCTGAACACGCCGTGGTCTGCTCCGGCTGTACACGCTGAACACGCCGTGGTCTGCTCCGGCTGTACATGCTGAACACGGCGTGGTCTGCTCCGGCTGTACACGCTGAACACGGCGTGGTCTGCTCCGGCTGTACACGCTGAACACGCGTGGTCTGCTCCGGCTGTGCATGCTGAACACGGCGTGGTCTGCTATGGCTGTACATGCTGAATACGGCGTGGTCTGCTCCGGCTGTACATGCTGAATACGGCGTGGTCTGCTCCGGCTGTACACAACGTGGTCTGCTTCGGCTGTACACAGCGTGGTCTGCTTCGGCTGTACACAGCGTGGTCTGCTTCGGCTGTACATGCTAAACATGACATGGCCTGCGCCGGCTGTACATGGCTCTGGCTGTATGCGCTGATACCTGCTCTGGCTATATATACCGAGGTCTGCTCTGGCTGTATACGCCGAGGCCTGCTCCAGATATGTATACTATGATCTATTTATATGTAAATTATGATTTGTGATAATAAAGCATATTGCTCTCTCCAGCTTCCATGTGTATAATGCCTTCTGCTCCAGGCCCTGCCCCTCATCTGACCTGGTCCCCCTCCCCCCCTTCCTCTGACCTGGCCCCAGTAACATTACACCGACAGGAGGGGTAACAGCAGTAACATTACACCGGCAGGAGGAGGGGTAACAGCAGAAACATTACACCGGCAGGAGGAGGAGTAACAGCAGTAACATTACACCGGCAGGAGGAGGAGTAACAGCAGTAACATTACACCGGCAGGAGGAGGGGTAACAGCAGAAACATTACACCGGCAGGAGGAGGAGTAACAGCAGTAACATTACACCGGCAGGAGGAGGAGTAACAGCAGTAACATTACACCGGCAGGAGGAGGGGTAACAGCAGAAACATTACACCGGCAGGAGGAGGAGTAACAGCAGTAACATTACACCGGCAGGAGGAGGAGTAACAGAACTAACATTACACCGGCAGGAGGAGGAGTAACAGCAGTAACATTACATCGGCAGGAGGAGTAACAGAACTAACATTACACCGGCAGGAGGAGGAGTAACAGCAGTAACAATACATCGGCAGGAGGAGGAGTAACAGCAGTAACATTACACCGGCAGGAGGGGTAACATCAGTAACATTACGCCGACAGGAGGAGAAGTAACAGCAGTAACAATACACCGGCAGGAGGAGGAGTAACAGCAGTAACATTACACCGGCAGGAGGAGGAGTAACAGAACTAACATTACACCGGCAGGAGGAGGAGTAACAGCAGTAACAATACATCGGCAGGAGGAGGAGTAACAGCAGTAACATTACACCGGCAGGAGGGGTAACAGCAGTAACATTACACTGGCAGTAAGAGGAGTAACAACATTAACATTACACCGGCAGGAGGAGAAGTAACAGCAGTAATATTACACCGGCAGGAGGAGGAGTAACAGCAGTAATATTACAACGGCAGGAGGAGGAGTAACAGCAGTAACATTACACCGGCAGGAGGAGGAGTAACAGCAGTAACATTACACTGGCAGTAAGAGGAGTAACAACATTAACATTACACCGGCAGGAGGAGGAGTAACAGCAGTAATATTACAACGGCAGGAGGAGGAGTAACAGCAGTAACATTACACCGGCAGGAGGAGGAGTAACAGCAGTAACATTACACTGGCAGTAAGAGGAGTAACAACATTAACATTACACCGGCAGGAGGAGGAGTAACAGCAGTAATATTACAACGGCAGGAGGAGGAGTAACAGCAGTAACATTACACCGGCAGGAGGAGGAGTAACAGCAGTAATATTACAACGGCAGGAGGAGGAGTAACAGCAGTAACATTACACCGGCAGGAGGGGTAACAGCAGTAACATTACACCAGCAGGAAAAGGAGGAGTAACAGCAGTAATATTACACCAGCAGAAGGAGGAGTAACAGCAGTAACATTACACCGGCAGGAGGGGTAACATCAGTAACATTACACGGGTAGGAGGAGGAGGAGTAACAGCAGTAACATTACACCGGTAGGAGGAGGAGTAACATCAGTAACATTACACTGGCAGCAGAAGGAGTAACAGCAGTAACATTACACTGGCAGCAGAAGGATTAACAGCAGTAACATTACACTGGCAGCAGAAGGAGTAACAGCAGTAACATTACATCGGCAGGAGGAGAAGTAACAGCAGTAACATTACATTGACAGGAGGAGGAGTAACAGCAGTAATATTACACCAGCAGAAGGAGGAGGAGTAACAGTAGTAACATTAAACCTGTAGGAGGCGTAACAGCAGTAACATTACACCAGCAGGAGTAACAGCATTAACATTACACCGGCAGGAGTAACAGCAGTAATATTACACCGGCAGGAGGAGGAGTAACAGCAGTAATATTACACCAGCAGGAGGAGGAGTAACAGCAGTAACATTACACCGGTAGGAGGAGTAGTAACAGCAGTAACATTACACCGGTAGGAGGAGGAGTAACAGCAGTAATATTTCACCAGCAGGAGGAGAAGTAACAGCAGTAACATTACACCGGTAGGAGGAGTAGTAACAGCAGTAACATTACACCAGCAGGAGGAGGGGTAACAGCAGTAACATTACACCGGTAGGAGGAGGAGTAACAGCAGTAATATTACACCAGCAGGAGGAGGAGTAACAGCAGTAACATTACACCGGTAGGAGGAGGAGTAACAGCAGTAACATTACACCAGCAGGAGGAGGAGTAAGAGCAGTTACATACCGTCAGCAGGAGGAGGAGTAACAGCAGTAATATTACACCGGCAGGAGGGGTAACATCAGTAACATTACACCAGCAGGAGGAGGAGTAACAGCAGTAATATTACACCGGCAGGAGGGGTAACAGCAGCAACATTACACCGGCAGGAGGAAGAGAAAGAACAGTAACATTACACCGGCAGGAGGAGTAACAGCAGTAATATTACACCGGCAGGAGGGGTAACAGCAGCAACATTATACTGGCAGGAGGAGGAGTAACAGCAGTAACATTATACTGGCAGGAGGAGGAGTAACAGCAGTAACATTACACCGGCAGGAGGAAGAGAAAGAACAGTAATATTACACCGGCAGGAGGAGTAACAGCAGTAACATTACACCGGCAGGAGGAGTAACAGCAGTAACATTACATCGGCAGGAGGAGGAGTAACAGCAGTAACATTACACCGGCAGGAGGGGTAACAGCAGTAACATTACACCGGCAGGAGGAAGAGAAAGAACAGCAGTAATATTACACCAGCAGGAGGGGTAACAGCAGTAATATTACACCGGCAGGAGGGGTAACAGCAGTAATATTACACCGGCAGGAGGGGTAACAGCAGTAACATTACACCGGCAGGAGGAAGAGAAAGAACAGCAGTGATATTACACCGGCAGGAGGAGTAACAGCAGTAATATTACACCGGCAGGAGGAGGAGTAACAGCAGTAATATTACACCGGCAGGAGGGGTAACAGCAGTAACATTACACCGGCAGGAGGGGTAACAGCAGCAACATTATACTGGCAGGAGGAGGAGTAACAGCAGTAATATTACACCGGCAGGAGGAGGAGTAACAGCAGTAACATTACACCAGCAGGAGGAGTAAGAGCAGTTACATACCGTCAGCAGGAGGAGGAGTAACAGCAGTAACATTACCCTGGCAGGAGGGGTAACATCAGTAACATTACACCAGCAGGAGGAGGAGTAACAGCAGTAACATTACACCGACAGGAGGGGTAACAGCAGTAACTTTACACCGGCAGGAGGGGTAACAGCAGTAACATTATACTGGCAGGAGGAAGAGAAAGAACAGTAACATTACACCGGCAGGAGGAGGAGTAACAGCAGTAATATTACACCGACAGGAGGGGTAACAGCAGTAACATTACACCGGCAGGAGGAGTAACAGCAGTAACATTACACCAGCAGGAGGGGTAACAGCAGTAACATTACACCGGCAGGAGGAGTAACAGCAGTAACATTACACCGGCAGGAGGGGTAACAGCAGTAACATTACACCGGCATGAGGGGTAACAGCAGTAACATTACCCTGGCAGGAGGAGGAGTAATAGCAGTAACATTACCCTGGCAGGAGGGGTAACAGCAGTAACATTACACCGGCAGGAGGAGGAGTAACAGCAGTAACATTACCCTGGCAGGAGGGGTAACAGCAGTAACATTACACCGGCAGGAGGAGGAGTAACAGCAGTAACATTACACTGGCAGGAGGGGTAACAGCAGTAACATTACACCGGCAGGAGGAGGAGTAACAGCAGTAACATTACACCGGCAGGAGGGGAACATCAGTAACATTACACCAGCAGGAGGAGGAGTAACAGTAGTAACATTAAACCTGTAGGAGGCGTAACAGCAGTAACATTACACCAGCAGGAATAACAGCATTAACATTACACCGGCAGGAGTAACAGCAGTAATATTACACCAGCAGGAGGAGGAGTAACAGCAGTAATATTACACCAGCAGGAGGAGGAGTAACAGCAGTAACATTACACCGGTAGGAGGAGGAGTAACAGCAGTAACATTACACCAGCAGGAGGAGGGGTAACAGCAGTAACATTACACCGGTAGGAGGAGGAGTAACAGCAGTAACATTACACCAGCAGGAGGAGGAGTAAGAGCAGTTACATACCGTCAGCAGGAGGAGGAGTAACAGCAGTAATATTACACCGGCAGGAGGGGTAACATCAGTAACATTACACCAGCAGGAGGAGGAGTAACAGCAGTAATATTACACCGGCAGGAGGGGTAACAGCAGCAACATTATACTGGCAGGAGGAGGAGTAACAGCAGTAACATTATACTGGCAGGAGGAGGAGTAACAGCAGTAACATTACACCGGCAGGAGGAAGAGAAAGAACAGTAATATTACACCGGCAGGAGGAGTAACAGCAGTAACATTACACCGGCAGGAGGAGTAACAGCAGTAACATTACATCGGCAGGAGGAGGAGTAACAGCAGTAACATTACACCGGCAGGAGGGGTAACAGCAGTAACATTACACCGGCAGGAGGAAGAGAAAGAACAGCAGTAATATTACACCAGCAGGAGGGGTAACAGCAGTAATATTACACCGGCAGGAGGGGTAACAGCAGTAACATTACACCGGCAGGAGGAAGAGAAAGAACAGCAGTAATATTACACCGGCAGGAGGAGTAACAGCAGCAACATTACACCGGCTGCTGACCTCAGAGGTGGGGGAACAGAGGTGCGTATACATGTCCTCTTAGCACACCTGTCCCCTGTATACACCTGTCTCCTGCGTATACCTCTCCCCTGTGTATGGCTGTCCTCTGGGTATACCTGTCCCCTGGGTATATCAGACCCCTGTATACACCTGTCCCCTCTGTATACGGGTTTCCTGTGTACCTATTACCTGGGTTTATCTGTCCCTGTGATAGACCTGTCCCCTGTGTATACCTGTCTCATGCGTATACCTGTCTCATGCGTATACCCGTCCCCTGTGTACACCCGTCCCCTGTGTACACCTGTCTGTGTTTCTATCCCGGAGGTTTGCCCAGTTCCAGACCACTGTATGTACTGATCTCCCCTCTGCAGGGCCTAAGCCCTTCCCGCAGGCTCCTCCCCCAGGCCACTCCCGCAGGCTCCTGCCCCAGGTCACCCCCACAGGCTCCTCCCCCAGGTCACCCCCACAGGCTCCTCCCCCAGGTCACCCCCACAGGCTCCTCCCCCAGGCCCCTCCTACAGGCTCCTCCCCTGGCTCTTCATGCAGGCTCCTCCCCCTGGCCCTTCCCGCAGGCTCCTCCCCCTGGCCCCTCCTACAGGCCCCTCCCCCAGGCCACTCCCGCACGCTCCTCCCCCAGGTCACCCCCACAGGCTCCTCCCCCATGTCACCCCCACAGGCTCCTCCCCCAGGCCCCTCCTACAGGCTCCTCCCCCGGCCCTTCCCGCAGGCTCCTCCCCCTGGCCCTTCCCGCAGGCTTCTCCCCCAGGCCACTCCTTCAGGCCCCTCCCCCAGGCCACCCCCGCAGGCTCCTCCCCCAGGCCACCCCAGCAGGCTCCTCCCCAGGTCACTCCCGCAGGCTCCTCCCCCAGGTCACTCCCGCAGGCTCCTTCCCCAGGCCACCCCCGCAGGCTCCTCCCCCAGGTCACTCCCGCAGGCTCCTCCCCCAGGTCACTCCCGCAGGCTCCTCCCCCAGGCTCCTCCCCCAGGTCACTCCCGCAGGCTCCTCCCCCAGGCCGTACCGTTAGGGCAGTAGTGGGCTGCATGTGGCCAGGGACCCGCTACACAGGAGGTGAGGTGAGACCTTTGCCTCAGTCTGTGCTCCTCCCAGCCTGCAGGGGGCGCCGGCCGAGCATCTCCTCTGATGTATGAGGTCAGAAGGTAACATGGGGCAGGTGATGTGTGAGGTCAGAAGGTAACATGGGGCAGGTGATGTGTGAGGTCAGAAGGTAACATGGGGCAGGTGATGTGTGAGGTCAGGAGGTAACATGGGGGGGGTGAGGTCAGAAGGTAACATGGGGCAGGTGATGTGTGAGGTCAGGAGGTAACATGGGGGGGGTGAGGTCAGGAGGTAACATGGGGGGGTGATGTGTGAGGTCAGGAGGTAACATGGGGCAGGTGATGTGTGAGGTCAGGAGGTAACATGGGGGGGGGTGATGTGTGAGGTCAGGAGGTAACATGGGGCAGGTGATGTGTGAGGTCAGGAGGTAACATGGGGCAGGTGATGTGTGAGGTCAGGAGGTAACATGGGGGGTGATGTGTGAGGTCAGGAGGTAACATGGGGCAGGTGATGTGTGAGGTCAGGAGGTAACATGGGGGGGGTGATGTGTGAGGTCAGGAGGTAACATGGGGCAGGTGATGTGTGAGGTCAGGAGGTAACATGGGGGGTGATGTGTGAGGTCAGGAGGTAACATGAGGCAGGTGATGTGTGAGGTCAGGAGGTAACATGGGGGCAGGTGATGTGTGAGGTCAGGAGGTAACATGGGGCAGGTGATGTGTGAGGTCAGGAGGTAACATGGGGCAGGTGATGTGTGAGGTCAGGAGGTAACATGGGGCAGGTGATGTGTGAGGTCAGGAGGTAACATGGGGCAGGTGATGTGTGAGGTCAGGAGGTAACATGGGGGCAGGTGATGTGTGAGGTCAGGAGGTAACATGGGGGCAGGTGATGTGTGAGGTCAGGAGGTAACATGGGGGGGTGATGTGTGAGGTCAGGAGGTAACATGGGGCAGGTGATGTGTGAGGTCAGGAGGTAACATGGGGGCAGGTGATGTGTGAGGTCAGGAGGTAACATGGGGGCAGGTGATGTGTGAGGTCAGGAGGTAACATGGGGGGGTGATGTGTGAGGTCAGGAGGTAACATGGGGCAGGTGATGTGTGAGGTCAGGAGGTAACATGGGGGCAGGTGATGTGTGAGGTCAGGAGGTAACATGGGGGGGTGATGTGTGAGGTCAGGAGGTAACATGGGGGGTGATGTGTGAGGTCAGGAGGTAACATGGGGGCAGGTGATGTGTGAGGTCAGGAGGTAACATGGGGGGGTGATGTGTGAGGTCAGGAGGTAACATGGGGGGGTGATGTGTGAGGTCAGGAGGTAACATGGGGCAGGTGATGTGTGAGGTCAGGAGGTAACATGGGGCAGGTGATGTGTGAGGTCAGGAGGTAACATGGGGCAGGTGATGTGTGAGGTCAGGAGGTAACATGGGGCAGGTGATGTGTGAGGTCAGGAGGTAACATGGGGCAGGTGATGTGTGAGGTCAGGAGGTAACATGGGGCAGGTGATGTGTGAGGTCAGGAGGTAACATGGGGGGGTGATGTGTGAGGTCAGGAGGTAACATGGGGGCAGGTGAGGTCAGGAGGTAACATGGGGCAGGTGATGTGTGAGGTCAGGAGGTAACATGGGGGGGTGATATGTGAGGTCAGGAGGTAACATGGGGGGTGATGTGTGAGGTCAGGAGGTAACATGGGGGCAGGTGATGTGTGAGGTCAGGAGGTAACATGGGGGGGTGATGTGTGAGGTCAGGAGGTACTTAGGGTCCTGTGTGTGGCACATTTCTGGGTGAGTCTCAGCTCACACCACACCTCGCCCGGCTGCTCCTGGCACTCTGCCCGCTCACACTGCCATGATGACATTCTGCGGTCTCCTTCCTCGGAGGGTTGGTGAGCTGCCAGCAGCTGCTATTTTCTATAAACATCAGGGAGTGGCACCTGCACTGTCCTCGCACCTGTAGTGCAGTGTGGGGCCCAGGTGACTCTTCAGGGGCCCCTAGCATGTGTCGCACTGTACAGTCAATTCTCCACTATCTGTAATGTGTATAGACGCTCTATAGACAGTAGACAGCCCGCCACAGGAGCCGCTCTACAGAGAGGAGACAGCCTGCTACAGGAGCCGCTCTACAGAGAGGAGACAGCCCGCTACAGGAGCCGCTCTACAGAGAGGAGACAGCCCGCTACAGGAGCCGCTCTACAGAGAGGAGACAGCCTGCTACAGGAGCCGCTCTACAGAGAGGAGACAGCCTGCTACAGGAGCCGCTCTACAGAGAGGAGACAGCCCGCTACAGGAGCTACAGAGAGCAGACAGCCCGCTACAGGAGCCACTCTACAGAGAGGAGACAGCCCGCTACAGGAGCCGCTCTACAGAGAGGAGACAGCCCGCCACAGGAGCTACAGAGAGGAGACAGCCCGCTACAGGAGCTACAGAGAGGAGACAGCCCGCTACAGTAGCCGCTCTACAGAGAGGAGACAGCCCGCTACAGGAGCCGCTCTACAGAGAGGAGACAGCCCGCCACAGGAGCCGCTCTACAGAGAGGAGACAGCCCGCTACAGGAGCTACAGAGAGGAGACAGCCCGCTACAGGAGCTACAGAGAGGAGACAGCCCGCTACAGTAGCCGCTCTACAGAGAGGAGACAGCCCGCTACAGGAGCCGCTCTACAGAGAGGAGACAGCCCGCCACAGGAGCCGCTCTACAGAGAGGAGACAGCCCGCCACAGGAGCCGCTCTACAGAGAGGAGACAGCCTGCTACAGGAGCCGCTCTACAGAGAGGAGACAGCCCGCTACAGGAGCCGCTCTACAGAGAGGAGACAGCCTGCTACAGGAGCTACAGAGAGCAGACAGCCTGCTACAGGAGCTGCTCTACAGAGAGGAGACAGCCCGCTACAGGAGCCGCTCTACAGAGAGGAGACAGCCCGCTACAGGAGCCGCTCTACAGAGAGGAGACAGCCTGCTACAGGAGCCGCTCTACAGAGAGGAGACAGCCTGCTACAGGAGCCGCTCTACAGAGAGGAGACAGCCTGCTACAGGAGCCGCTCTACAGAGAGGAGACAGCCCGCTACAGGAGCTACAGAGAGGAGACAGCCCGCTACGGGAGCCGCTCTACAGAGAGAGGAGACAGCCCGCTACGGGAGCCGCTCTACAGAGAGGAGACAGTCTGCTACAGGAGCCGCTCTACAGAGAGGAGTCAGCCCGCTACAGGAGCCGCTCTACAGAGAGCAGACAGCCTGCTACAGGAGCCGCTCTACAGAGAGGAGACAGCCTGCTACAGGAGCCGCTCTACAGAGAGGAGACAGCCTGCTACAGGAGCCGCTCTACAGAGAGGAGACAGCCTGCTACAGGAGCCGCTCTACAGAGAGGAGACAGCCTGCTACAGGAGCCGCTCTACAGAGAGGAGACAGCCTGCTACAGGAGCCGCTCTACAGAGAGGAGACAGCCCGCTACAGGAGCTACAGAGAGGAGACAGCCCGCTACAGGAGCTACAGAGAGGAGACAGCCCGCTACAGTAGCCGCTCTACAGAGAGGAGACAGCCCGCTACAGGAGCCGCTCTACAGAGAGGAGACAGCCCGCCACAGGAGCCGCTCTACAGAGAGGAGACAGCCCGCCACAGGAGCCGCTCTACAGAGAGGAGACAGCCTGCTACAGGAGCCGCTCTACAGAGAGGAGACAGCCCGCTACAGGAGCCGCTCTACAGAGAGGAGACAGCCTGCTACAGGAGCTACAGAGAGCAGACAGCCTGCTACAGGAGCTGCTCTACAGAGAGGAGACAGCCCGCTACAGGAGCCGCTCTACAGAGAGGAGACAGCCCGCTACAGGAGCCGCTTTACCGAGAGGAGACAGCCCGCTACAGGAGCCGCTCTACAGAGAGGAGACAGCCCGCTACAGGAGCCGCTCTACAGAGAGGAGACAGCCTGCTACAGGAGCCGCTCTACAGAGAGGAGACAGCCTGCTACAGGAGCCGCTCTACAAAGAGGAGACAGCCCGCTACAGGAGCCGCTCTACAGAGAGGAGACAGCCCGCTACAGGAGCTGCTCTACAGAGAGGAGACAGCCCGCTACAGGAGCTACAGAGAGCAGACAGCCCGCTACAGGAGCTACAGAGAGCAGACAGCCCGCTACAGGAGCCACTCTACAGAGAGGAGACAGCCCGCCACAGGAGCCGCTCTACAGAGAGGAGACAGCCCGCTACAGGAGCTACAGAGAGGAGACAGCCCGCTACGGGAGCCGCTCTACAGAGAGAGGAGACAGCCCGCTACGGGAGCCGCTCTACAGAGAGGAGACAGTCTGCTACAGGACCCGCTCTACAGAGAGGAGACAGCCTGCTACAGGAGCTTCTCTACAGAGAAGAGACAGCCGGCTACAGGAGCCGCCGTACAGAGAGGAGACAGCCCGCTACAGGAGCCGCTCTACAGAGAGGAGTCAGCCCGCTACAGGAGCTACAGAGAGCAGACAGCCCGCTACAGGAGCCACTCTACAGAGAGGAGACAGCCTGCTACAGGAGCCGCTCTACAGAGAGGAGACAGCCTGCTACAGGAGCCGCTCTACAGAGAGGAGACAGCCTGCTACAGGAGCCGCTCTACAGAGAGGAGACAGCCCGCTACAGGAGCTACAGAGAGCAGACAGCCCGCTACAGGAGCCACTCTACAGAGAGGAGACAGCCCGCTACAGGAGCCACTCTACAGAGAGGAGACAGCCTGCTACAGGAGCCACTCTACAGAGAGCAGACAGCCCGCTACAGGAGCCACTCTACGGAGAGGAGACAGCCCGCTACAGGAGCCGCTCTACAGAGAGGAGACAGCCCGCTACAGGAGCCACTCTACAGAGAGCAGACAGCCCGCTACAGGAGCCACTCTACGGAGAGGAGACAGCCCGCTACAGGAGCTACAGAGAGCAGACAGCCCGCTACGGGAGCCGCTCTACAGAGAGGAGACAGTCTGCTACAGGAGCCGCTCTACAGAGAGGAGACAGCCCGCTACAGGAGCCGCTCTACAGAGAGGAGTCAGCCCGCTACAGGAGCCGCTCTACAGAGAGGAGTCAGCCCGCTACAGGAGCCGCTCTACAGAGAGGAGTCAGCCCGCTACAGGAGCCGCTCTACAGAGAGGAGACAGCCCGCTACAGGAGCCGCTCTACAGAGAGGAGACAGCCTGCTACAGGAGCCGCTCTACAGAGAGGAGACAGCCCGCTACAGGAGCCGCTCTACAGAGAGGAGACAGCCTGCTACAGGAGCCGCTCTACAGAGAGGAGACAGCCTGCTACAGGAGCCGCTCTACAGAGAGGAGACAGCCCGCTACAGGAGCCGCTCTACAGAGAGGAGACAGCCCGCTACAGGAGCCACTCTACAGAGAGGAGACAGCCTGCCACAGGAGCCGCTCTACAGAGAGGAGACAGCCCGCTACGGGAGCCGCTCTACAGAGAGGAGACAGCCCGCTACAGGAGCCGCTCTACAGAGAGGAGACAGCCTGCTACAGGAGCCGCTCTACAGAGAGGAGACAGCCCGCCACAGGAGCCGCTCTACAGAGAGGAGACAGCCCGCTACAGGAGCCGCTCTACAGAGAGGAGACAGCCCGCTACAGGAGCCGCTCTACAGAGAGGAGACAGCCTGCTACAGGAGCCGCTCTACAGAGAGGAGACAGCCCGCTACAGGAGCCGCTGTACAGAGAGGAGACAGCCCGCTACAGGAGCCGCTCTACAGAAAGGAGACAGCCCGCCACAGGAGCCGCTCTACAGAGAGGAGACAGCCCGCCACAGGAGCCGCTCTACAGAGAGGAGACAGCCCGCTACAGGAGCCGCTCTACAGAAAGGAGACAGCCCGCAATGTGGGTTCCCGGCTGGCGGGCAGCTACTTGGCGACAGGCATGTGGGTCCCTGCCCGGTAGGCAGCTGCTTGCCGTTGGGTATGTGGGTCCCCAGCCGGCGGGCAAAAGATTGGCGTCAGGTATGTGGGTCCCCACCCAGCAGGGAGCTGCTTGGCGTTGGGTATGTGGGCTCCCTGCTGGCGGGCAGCTGCTTTCCCGGCTGGCGGACAGCTGCTTGTGTTGATGTCATCCCCAGGTACAGCGTGGCTGGTAATAATTGACTTTTAGGCACATTCTTCAGCGCTGGGCGGTCAGGTTACAGCCGACACCTTTACTTATATTTATCTGTGGAGATTATACAGCACCTGGGAGTGATAGGTGCGGCTGACACACACCTGTGATATATACTGTATGTACACACACACCTGTGATATATTCTGTATGTACACACACACCTGTGATATATACTGTATGTACACACACACCTGTGATATATACTGTATGTACACACACACCTGTGATATATACTGTATGTACACACACACACCTGTGATATATACTGTATGTACACACACACCTGTGATATATACTGTATGTACACACACACCTGTGATATATACTGTATGTACACACACACACACCTGTGATATATACTGTATGTACACACACACCTGTGATATATACTGTATGTACACACACACCTGTGATATATACTGTATGTACACACACACCTGTGATATATACTGTATGTACACACACACACCTGTGATATATACTGTATGTACACACACACACACCTGTGATATATACTGTATGTACACACACACCTGTGATATATACTGTATGTACACACACACCTGTGATATATACTGTATGTACACACACAACCTGTGATATATACTGTATGTACACACACACACCTGTGATATATACTGTATGTACACGCACACCTGTGATATATACTGTATGTACACACACACACCTGTGATATATACTGTATGTACACACACACCTGTGATATACTGTATGTACACGCACATCTGTGATATATACTGTATGTACACGCACACCTGTGATATATACTGTATGTACACACACACCTGTGATATATACTGTATGTACACACACACCTGTGATATATACTGTATGTACACACACCTGTGATATATACAGTGTGTACACACACACCTGTGATATATACTGTATGTACACACACACACCTGTGATATATACTGTATGTACACACACACACCTGTGATATATACTGTATGTACACACACAACCTGTGATATATACTGTATGTACACACACACACCTGTGATATATACTGTATGTACACACACACCTGTGATATATACTGTATGTACACACACAACCTGTGATATATACTGTATGTACACACACACACCTGTGATATATACTGTATGTACACACACACACATGTGATATATACAGTATGTACACACACACCTGTGATATATACTGTATGTACACACACAACCTGTGATATATACTGTATGTACACACACACACCTGTGATATATACTGTATGTACACACACACCTGTGATATATACTGTATGTACACACACAACCTGTGATATATACTGTATGTACACACACACCTGTGATATATACTGTATGTACACACACACACATGTGATATATACAGTATGTACACACACACCTGTGATATATACTGTATGTACACACACACCTGTGATATATACTGTATGTACACACACACCTGTGATATATACTGTGTGTACACACACACCTGTGATATACTGTATGTACACGCACATCTGTGATATATACTGTATGTACACACACACCTGTGATATATACTGTATGTACACACACACACATGTGATATATACAGTATGTACACACACACCTGTGATATATACTGTATGTACACACACACACATGTGATATATACAGTGTGTACACGCGCACCTGTGATCTATAAGGGTTAATTGTGTTATGCCACATGTGTTATGCTGACCAATCAGGGGTGCTTGTTGTTTTTTGTCCTATCTCTTCTCTCTTACACACTCAGCCCCACCACTCACAGGAGGGTTTAGATATAGCCCCTGGAGGAGGAGTTGGTTCCTGGTGTGAGTTAGCTGGGGAGTTGGTAGTTTGAGGTCCAAGTGCATGGATGTGTGAGAGACTACCTCCTTACAATTGTTTTCCACTAGACACTAAAGCTAGTATGCAATGCCGTCATTTGGGGAGGAGGTGTATACGGGGTAAGGGGCAGGATTGGGGTATAATAGGGTGTACACAGTCCATGGTCTCTTATAATCCTCTCAGCTGGTGGCAGGTGGAGACATACTGGGCCGGTACTTCCATGGTGGCCTCCTCTTCCCCCAGCAGAATGTGGAGTTTCCTCTCCTCATCTATGGAGGGGAAGTCCGGGACGATGGTGGAGGGTCTCTGGAAGTAGGTGACCCTGGTGGATGATGGTGGAGAGTCTCTGGGAGTAGGTGACCCTGGTGGATGATGGTGGAGAGTCTCTGGAAGTAGGTGACCCTGGTGGATGATGGTGGAGAGTCTCTGGGAGTAGGTGTCCCTGGTGGATGATGGTGGAGAGTCTCTGGAAGTAGGTGACCCTGGTGGATGATGGTGGAGAGTCTCTGGAAGTAGGTGACCCTGGTGGATGATGGTGGAGAGTCTCTGGAAGTAGGTGACCCTGGTGGATGATGGTGGAGAGTCTCTGGAAGTAGGTGACCCTGGTGGATGATGGTGGAGAGTCTCTGGAAGTAGGTGACCCTGGTGGATGATGGTGGAGAGTCTCTGGAAGTAGGTGACCCTGGTGGATGATGGTGGAGAGTCTCTGGAAGTAGGTGACCCTGGTGGAGAGTCTCTGGAAGTAGGTGAGCCTGGTGGATGATGGTGGAGAGTCTCTGGAAGTAGGTGACCCTGGTGGATGATGGTGGAGAGTCTCTGGAAGTAGGTGACCCTGGTGGATGATGGTGGAGAGTCTCTGGAAGTAGGTGACCCTGGTGGATGATGGTGGAGAGTCTCTGGAAGTAGGTGTCCCTGGTGGATGATGGTGGAGGGTCTCTGGAAGTAGGTGACCCTGGTGGATGATGGTGGAGAGTCTCTGGAAGTAGGTGACCCTGGTGGATGATGGTGGAGAGTCTCTGGAAGTGTCCCTGGTGGATGATGGTGGAGAGTCTCTGGAAGTAGGTGACCCTGGTGGATGATGGTGGAGAGTCTCTGGAAGTGTCCCTGGTGGATGATGGTGGAGAGTCTCTGGAAGTAGGTGACCCTGGTGGATGATGGTGGAGAGTCTCTGGAAGTAGGTGTCCCTGGTGGATGATGGTGGAGAGTCTCTGGAAGTAGGTGACCCTGGTGGATGATGGTGGAGAGTCTCTGGGAGTAGGTGTCCCTGGTGGATGATGGTGGAGAGTCTCTGGAAGTAGGTGACCCTGGTGGATGATGGTGGAGAGTCTCTGGAAGTAGGTGACCCTGGTGGATGATGGTGGAGAGTCTCTGGGAGTAGGTGTCCCTGGTGGATGATGGTGGAGAGTCTCTGGAAGTAGGTGTCCCTGGTGGATGATGGTTGAGAGTCTCTGGAAGTGTCTCTGGTGGATGATGGTGGAGAGTCTCTGGGAGTAGGTGTCCCTGGTGGATGATGGTGGAGAGTCTCTGGAAGTAGGTGACCCTGGTGGATGATGGTGGAGAGTCTCTGGAAGTAGGTGACCCTGGTGGATGATGGTGGAGAGTCTCTGGAAGTAGGTGACCCTGGTGGATGATGGTATAGAGTCTAAGGAATTAGGTGTCCCTGGTAGATGATGGTGGAGGGTCTCTGGAAGTAGCTGACCCTGGTGGATGATGGTGGAGAGTCTCTAGAAGTAGGTGACCCTGGTGGATGATGGTGGAGAGTCTCTGGAAGTAGGTGACCCTGGTGGATGATGGTGGAGAGTCTCTGGAAGTAGGTGACCCTGGTGGATGATGGTATAGAGTCTAAGGAATTAGGTGTCCCTGGTAGATGATGGTGGAGGGTCTCTGGAAGTAGCTGACCCTGGTGGATGATGGTGGAGAGTCTCTAGAAGTAGGTGACCGTGGTGGATGATAGTGGAGAGTCTGTGGAAGTGTCTCTGGTGGATGATGGTGGAGAGTCTCTGGAAGTAGGTGTCCCTGGTGGAGAGTCTCTGGAAGTAGGTGTCCCTGGTGGATGATGGTGGAGAGTCTCTGGAAGTGTCCCTGGTGGATGATGGTGGAGAGTCTCTGGAAGTGTCCCTGGTGGATGATGGTGGAGAGTCTCTGGAAGTAGGTGACCCTGGTGGATGATGGTGGAGAGTCTGTGGAAGTGTCTCTGGTGGATGATGGTGGAGAGTCTCTGGGAGTAGGTGACCCTGGTGGATGATGGTGGAGAGTCTCTGGAAGTAGGTGACCCTGGTGGATGATGGTGGAGAGTCTCTGGAAGTAGGTGACCCTGGTGGATGATGGTGGAGAGTCTCTGGAAGTAGGTGACCCTGGTGGATGATGGTGGAGAGTCTCTGGAAGTAGGTGACCCTGGTGGATGATGGTGGAGAGTCTCTGGAAGTAGGTGACCCTGGTGGATGATGGTGGAGAGTCTCTGGAAGTAGGTGACCCTGGTGGTTAAGTATTTGCTGCAGTGTAGAAAGAAGTGGGCCTCATCCTCTAGGGCCCCCTGCTCACAGTGCCGGCACAGTCGGCTCTCCCGTGGGTCCTAACAGATTGTAGAACATACATCCGATAGATATAGACAGCTCATCAACAGAGAGTCCTATTAGATATATAGAATGGGTACTCTCTCTCCAGGGGGACTTAATGAGATGCTAGAAAACACCAGAGTCTTAACTGTGTCTTATTTGTTGATAGGTCATGTTTATGTGGTATATATATTTGATTTCATTTACTTTTTATTATTTATTTTTTATTTTATATATATTTTTTATAATTTTTTTTATTTTATTTTAACCCCTTAAAGACAGAGCCAATTTTGATTTTTGCGTTTTCGTTTTTTCCTCCTTGTGTATATAAGGCCATACATAGCAGTTGCATTTTTCCACCTAGAAACCCACATGACCCCTTATTTTTTGCGTCACTAATTGTACTTTGCAATGACGGCTGAATTTTTGCATAAAGTACACTGCGAAACCAGAAAAAAATTCAATGTGTGGTGAAATTGAAAAAAAAAAGCATTTTGTTTATTTGGGGGAAATGTGTTTTTACGCCATTCGCCCTGGGGTAAAACTGACTTGTAACGACTTGAGGAACATATATAATGATTACAACGATATGTAACATGTATAACTTATATTGTATCGGATGGCCTGTAAAAAATTCACACCATTGTTAGCAAATATACGTTCCTTAAAATCGCTCCATTCCCAGGCTTATAGCGCTGTTATCCTTTGGTCTATGGGGCTGTGTCAGGTGTCATTTTTTGCGCCATGATGTGATCTTTCTATCGGTACCTTGATTGCGCATATACGACTTTTTGATCGCTTTTTATTACAATTTTTCTGGATTTGATGCGACCAAAAATGCGCAATTTTGCACTTTGGGATTTTTTGGCGCTGACGCCGTTTACCGTGCGAGATCAGGAATGTGATTAATTAATAGTTCGGGCGATTACGCACGCGGCGATAGCAAACATGTTTATTTATTTATTTTTATTTATAACCTGGGAAAAGGGGGGGGGGGTGATTCTGACTTTTATTAGGGGAGGGGGCTTTTTTTTTAACTTTTACACTTATACTAGAAGCCCCCCTGGGGTTAGGGTTATTCCCCCCTGGGGTTAGGGTTATTCCCCCCTGGGGTTAGGGTTATTCCCCCACTGGGGTTAGGGTTATTCCCCCCCTGGGGTTAGGGTTATTTCCCCCCTGGGGTTAGGGTTATTCCCCCCTGGGGTTAGGGTTATTCCCCCCGGGGGACTTCTAGTATAAGTGCACTGATCTCTCATAGAGATCTCCTCCTCCTCTCTGCCCCCTCCATCTCCTCTCGCCCCCCCCATCTTGTGTTAGGGCTGGCTACTACATGGGGCACTAGTGTGTGTGGGGGGGTGGCTACTACATGGGGCACTAGTGTGGGGGGGGGCTGGCTACTACATGGGGCACTAGTGTGGGGGGGGCTGGCTACTACATGGGGCCCTAGTGTGGGGGGGCTGAGTTCTATATGGGGCACCATTGTGGGGATTTATCATGTCATTTATTGTAGTGCAAAGTGCTTGGTGATGCACTCTGACAGTGCCAGGAACGCTGCACACCACTCTGAAAGTTCCACATATGCTGCTTGTGCGTTTCAATGAATATCAAGGTTGGCCCGCGAGTTTTTAATTTCGGCCTACTGTCTATTTGAGTTTGACACCCCTGATGTAGATGTTGAAGAGTGTTGGGCTCAGGCTGCAGCCTTGTCTGACTCCTCGGCCCTGCTGGAAATATGCCGTCCTCTTGCCGTTCACCTTCGCGCTGCATTGGTTCCCAGTGTATGAGCTCTTGATGACATCATACGTCCTCCCTCCTATCCCACTCTGCAGGAGTTTTAGGAACAGGCCCGGGTGCCACAATGAGTCAAACGCCTTCCTAAAGTCCACAACACAGCAGAAGATCTATCTCTATCTCTCTACACTACCGTTCAAAAGTTTGGGGTCACATTGAAATGTCCTTATTTTTGAAGGAAAAGCGCTGTACTTTTCAATGAAGATAACTGTAAACTAGTCCTAACTTACAACCAATCCCCTCTATACATTGCTAATGTGGTAAGTGACTATTGTAGCTGCCAATGTCTGGTGTTTGGTGCAATATCTACATAGGTGTATAGAGGCCCATTTCCAGCAACTATCACTCCAGTCTTCTAATGGTACAATGTGTTTGCTCATTGGCTCAGAAGGATAATTGATGATTAGAAAACCCTTGTGCAATCATGTTCACACATCTGAAAACAGTCTAGCTTGTTACAGAAGCTACAAAACTGACCTTCCTTTAGCAGATTGTGTTTCTGGAGCATCACATTTGTGGGGTCAATTAAACGCTCAAAATGGCCAGAAAAAGAGAACTTTCATCTGAAACTCGACAGCCTATTCTTGTTCTTAGAAATGAAGGCTATTCCATGCCAGAAATTGCTAAGAAATTGAAGATTTCCTACAACGGTGTGTACTACTCCCTTCAGAGGACAGCACAAACAGGCTCTAACCAGAGTAGAAAAAGAAGTGGGAGGCCGCGTTGCACAACTAAGCAAGAAGATAAGCACATTAGAGTCTCTAGTCTGAGAAACAGACGCCTCACAGGTCCCCAACTGGCATCTTCATTACATAGTACCCGCAAAACACCAGTGTCACCATCTACAGGGAAGAGGCGGCTGCCGGATTTTGGGCTTCAGGGCCGAGTGGCAAAGAAAAAGCCATATCTGAGACTGGCCAATAAAGGAAGACTGGAAAAAAGTGTTGTGGACGGATGAATCCAAGTTTGAGGTGTTTGGATAACAAAGAAGAAGGTTTGTGAGAGGCAGAAGAAATGAGAAGATGCTGGAAGAATGCCTGACGCCATCTGTTATACATGGTGGAGGTCATGTGATGGTCTGGGGTTGGTGCTGGTAAGGTGGGAGATTTGTACAGGGTAGAAGGGATTGTGAATAAGGAAGGCGATCTGTCAGACTAACACAGACACAACCAGACAGTGGGCCCTATCTGAACCACCCACTGTCCCTGCCTAATTGCCTCAGCCGACCCTAGGCGGTCGCGGACAACCACGGAGACGTTCCCTGCGCTATATACGTGATACACAAAACAATACGGACAGACGAACACAATAAGGAATAGTAAACCAGGCCGGGTCAAACCACACGGGCAACGTAGTACAAAATCAGTAATCCAAAAGAGTAGTCACAAGTCAGGCAGGAGGTCAGAAAAACGAGTCGAGCAGTAGGAGGGATAGGACGGGGAGCGCAAGAATATACGAGGGAGAGCTGGGACCAGGAATACACCTAATTAGCCAGCGCTGGGACTCAGTCTGTGCTTAGCTTTTATGCTGACCAAGAGCCCGGTCTGGATCCTTATTGGACCGGCGTTCTGATCTTCCAGGTACAGACAGGCAGAGAAACCTGTCAATCACAGCAACAACACAGGTGTAAAATCAAGACCAGGAGCTTCTCAGCTTAACTCCTGCATAGCCAGAAGCTGAGAAGCAATCGGGTGTGGCACACAAAGGCAAAACACCAGGTCCAGTTCACACAGGCTACTGCAGATTCCTGACACTATCACTCTGCACCGCCATGCCATACCCAGTGGGCAGCGCTTGGTTGGAGCCAATTTCATCCTACAACAGGACAATGACCCTAAACACCTCCAAATTGTGCAAGAACTATTTCCAGCAGAAGCGGCAGCTGGTATTCTATCCTAGGGAATGGAGTGGCCAGCGCAGTCACCAGATCACCACCCCATTGTGGGAGCAGCTGGACCGTATGGTACGCCAGAAGTGCCCATCCAACCAATCCAACTTGTGGGAGCGGCTTCTAGAAGCGTGGGGGGCAATTTCTCCAGCTTACCCCAACAGATTAATAGCTAGAATGCCAAAGGTGTGCAATGCTGGAATTGGTGCACAAGGAGGATTCTGGGACGGAAGCAAAGTGTGATGGAAGAACAATGTTATTTCACATACAAATCAGTATTTCTAACCTTGTCAATGTCTTTACTATCTTCTATCTATTTATCTCCTATCTATCTATCTCCTATCTATCTCCTATCTATCTCCTATCTATCTATCTCCTATCTATCTATCTCCTATCTATCTCCTATCTATCTATCTATCTCCTATCTATCTATCTATCTATCTATCTATCTATCTATCTATCTATCTATCTCCTATCTATCTATCTCCTATCTATCTATCTATCTATCTATCTATCTATCTATCTCCTATCTATCTATCTCCTATCTATCTATCTATCTATCTCCTATCTATCTATCTATCTATCTATCTATCTCCTATCTATCTATCTTCTATCTATTTATCTCCTATCTATCTATCTCCTATCTATCTCCTATCTATCTATCTATCTCCTATCTATCTATCTATCTATCTATCTATCTATCTATCTATCTATCTATCTATCTCCTATCTATCTATCTCCTATCTATCTATCTATCTATCTCCTATCTATCTATCTATCTATCTCCTATCTATCTATCTATCTCCTATCTATCTATCTATCTATCTATCTATCTATCTATCTATCTATCTATCTCCTATCTATCTATCTATCTATCTATCTCCTATCTATCTATCTATCTCCTATCTAGTCCCCAAATGTAATAAATACCTGCTCTGGACCCCTGAGCTAGGTAGCTGAGGGGTCCTGAGCAGGTATTTGTACATTACTCAACTGTCCCGGGGTCCTGATCGGCGTCTTCCGGGTTCGCGGCGTCCTCGTCTTCTCGTCGGGTCTTCGGCTTATTACGTGATGTCCCGTTCGGCTTTTTTCGGCTCCAGCGTTGTCTTTTTTCGGATTTTGCGCTCTGCTGCCCTCTAGCGGCTGATAAGTGTAATACAGTTATCAGCAGCTACAGGGATGTTCAGAATGTAGTAAAAGTAGTTTGTTTGTTTTTTCCTTCCCAAATTTTTTTTTTCTATTTTCCGCACCCTATCGCCGCTGAGTGTTGATCAGTATCGCACGAAAGTGCGCTGCTAATCAGGAACTCCTCCTTTTTGGCGTAGGGTGTTTTTTTTCTATATCCTACTGCCACGGTCTGCTGATAAGTGCTGCACATAAGTGCGGCATTTATCAGCAACGCCATTTTTGGCGTAGGTTTTTTTTTAATACTTACTGTAAAAAAAAACACGTAAAAAACACTACATTACACCACACTACACTACATTGAATAAAGTTTGACACTACACCACTACATACCCCATATACCAATCTCCATATAAAAGTGGCCCCCGGCGTGTTTTTGGTATCAGACGCATACGTTATTATTGCCTCCGACACCGAAACAGCCAGTGAGGATGAATGGGGGATCGTTTTTTCCTCCATTCATCCTCATCATCCTCTTCATCCAGTGACGTGTCTGGGGGTAGCGTAGCGTACACTCCCCCCCAGACACGTCTTTTCCGCCAGTACCGTCCCAATAAGAGATGACGGTATGGCGTGAAATTCTCCAAACTCTGTGAGAGTACCTCAGGGTACACTTACAGATTTAGGGTACGTGCACACTGCGGAATGGCGAAGGATAACCCTTTGTGCATTCCGCAGCTGGCACCCACCGGATTCCGTTGTCCGTCCAAAGAATGAACACGTTCATTCTTTGGACAGAGGGCAGAATCCGCCCGTGCATAGAATGGAGTGTGACACGAGAGGAGATGCGCGCCCACATCAGTCCGCCGGTGAGTGCCAGCTGCGGAATGCACAAAGGGTTATCCTTCACCATTCCGCAGTGTGCAGGTACCCTTAGAGTGTATGAAGGAAGGGACACCCAAATCCTGCCCCCAGATGCCCCCACCCCCCATCCTCGGAGTTAGTGGGAAGATCGTTAGGGAACTGATCTTCCCACTGCTGGATAAAGGTCACCACCCGTACGGGGATAACTTTTATACCAGCACCCCCTCTTCCGGTCCCTCGCTGCCCGAGCTACTGTAGCTTGCGGCACGATCCGAACATATCAGAAGCAGTAATAGAGCCCTAATATTTAGCAGCCATGGAGCGGACCCAGCGCTTCTGGATATGAAGGACCCCGTATCGCACCAGGGAAATATTTTCCAGGTGACGTCCCCCACACTGGAGAACGGGAGACCCCAGAAGAAGTGCCGAGTGTTGGGTAACAGGGGGATCAGGAAGGACGCCATTTTCCAGTGTGACGCCTGTCCTGATCGCCCCGACCTCTGCATACTGGATCGCTTCAAGGCGCACCACACGTCATTGGGGTTCTACATTTTCTAAATTCTGTCCCTTATTCCTATTTCAGGGGTCACGTTGATCCGGGGATTATTCTGATCGCCATTATGGAGTCGGGAAGGAATTTTCCCCTGTGATGAGGCTACTGTCGTCTGCCTCACGAGGGTTTTTTGCCTTCCTCTGGATCAACACAGGTTGAATTTGATGGACACCTGTAATTTTCAACCTTATAAACTTCTAATTGGCCTAATACCCCCAAATAAATTAGAATGGTCCCTTTTCCCCAGCTAAATAGGTATGGCCGCCATTCCTATTAGAGGATGCCATGATGCAATTACAAAGCCTCTGTGCGGCCAGGGCAGTAGAAACCCCCCACAAGTGACCCCATTCTGGAAACTACACCCCATAAGGAATCTAACAAGGGGGGCAGTGGGGATATGGCCCCCTGGTGACGGCCACTTGTGCCGTGAAAATGAAAAAAAAATTATTTTTTATTTTCACGGCACATGTTCTACGTAAGTGCCCGTCACCAGTGGGGTCCATATGCTCACTGCACCCCTTGTTGGATTCATTATGGGGTGCAGTTTCCATAATGGGGTCACTTGTGGGGGGTTTCTACTGTCCTGGCCGCACAGGAGCTTTGTAATTGCGACATGGCCTCCATCCTCCATTCCAGCCTCTAAATGGCGCTCTGTCCCTTTGGTGGCTTGCCCTGTGCCCATATGGCACTTTATATCCACATGTGGGGTATTTTCGTACTCAGGGGAAATTACCCTACACGTTTTGCATGTATTTTCTTTTTTTACCCCTTGTGGAAATGGAAAAAATCAAGGCTAGACCAACATTTAGTGTAATTTTTTAACATTTTTACTCTAAATCATTGATCTTGTCATGATTTTTTCATTTTCACAAGGGGCTAAAAGATAAAAAAAAACACAATGTGTAGCGCAATTTCCGCTGAGTACGGAAATACCCCACATGTGGACATAAAGCGTCATGCGGGTGCAGGGTAAGCCTCAAAAGGGAAGGTGCGCCATTTGGCTTTTGGAGGCTGGATTTGGATGGAATGGATTTCGAGGGCCTTGTTGCATTTAAAAGGCCCCTGTGTTGCCAAGAAAGTTGAAACCCCCCACAAGTGACCCTATTATGGAAACTACACCCCTCAGGGAATGTAACAAGGGGTGTAGTGAGCATATGGACCCCACTGGTGACGGGCACAAATGTGGAACAATGTGGCGTGAAAATGAAATATTACATTTTTTACACTGTATTTTTACAATGTTGGTTTAGCCTTAAATTTTTCATTTTCAAAGAAGGTTAATAGAGAAAAAAAACACACAAAATGTGTAGAGCAATTCCCCCTGAGTCCGTAAATACCCCACATGTGGACATAAAGCGCCATGTGGGCGCAGGGCAAGCCTCCGAAGGGAAGGAGCGCCATTTGGATTTTGGAGGTTGGATTTGGCTAGAATGGATGATGAACGCCATGTCGCATTTACAGAGCCCTCGTGCTGCCAAGACAGTGTAAACCTCCCACAAGTGACCCCATTCTGGAAACTGCACCCCTCAAGGAATCTAACAAGGGGGGCAGTGAGGATATGGACCCCTGGATGACGGGCACATTTGTGCCATGAAAGTGAAAAAATGAAATTTTTCCCTTTCACGTCACATTGTTCCACATTTGTGCCCGTCACCAGTGGGGTCCATATACTCACTGCCCCCCTTGTTAGATTCCTTGAGGGGTTTAGTTTCCAAAATGAGGTCACTTGTGGGGGGTTTCCAGTGTTTTGGCAGCACGAGGGCTCTGTAAATTCATTCCAGTGAAATCCAGCTTCCAAAGGCCAATTGGCGCTCCTTCCCTTTGGAGGCTCGTCCTGCGCCCCCTTGGCACTTTATCGCCACATGTGGGGTATTTCTGTACTCGGGAGAAACTGCGCTACACATTTTGTGTTTTTTTTTCCTTTTATCCCTTTGTGAAAATGAAAAATTGAAGGCTAGAACAACGTTTTAGTGTAAAAAATACATTTTTCTTTTTTCATGCCATATTGTTCGGAAAATCTGCAAAGCACCTGTGGGGTCCAGATGCTCACCGCACCCCTTGTTACATTCCTTGAGGGGTGCAGTTTTCTAAATGGTGTCCCTTTAGGGGTGTTTTTTAGGTTTTGGCACCCCAGAGCCTCTGCCAACCTGAAGTGGTACAGTCAGAAATGACCAAATATAACGGAGGCGTTGAAATTCACTAGGCGCTCCCTTATATCTGAGGCTTGTGGTTGCGTCAAATAGCGCAATAGGGCCACATATGGGGTATTTCTATAAACTGCAGAAACCGGGCAATAATTATTGGGGTGCATTTCTATGGTAATAGGTTTATAATTATGAAAAATATTGGATTACAATAAAATATCTGCACAGAAAATTTAAATTTTCAAATTTCTTACACACTTAGCTTTTATTTCTGTGACTCCCCTAAAGGGTTAAACACTTTCTGGATGTGCTTTTGCAGAGTTTGGGGGGTGCAGTTTCTGAAATGGGGTGCTTCGTGGGGCTTTTGTAACACACAGTCCCCTCAAATACACTTTAAACCTGAACAGGTCCCTAAAAATATCTGATTTTGAAATTTTACTGAAAATTTGGAAAATTGTTGCTCATGTTTTATGCTTTCTATTGTCTAAAAAAAATGAAAGATCGTTTAATAAAAGCCGCCAACATAAAGTAGACATGTTGCTAATGCTATTTAATATATAATTTATGTGGCATAACCATTTTCTGTATAAGCAAAAAAGTTTCAAAGTTGGAAAAATGCATTTTTTCACAATTTTTCACATTATTTTGGTTTTATTCATAAAGATTCGTTATGAGTTTCGACTCCATTTTACCAGAAATGTGAAGTACAATATGTCACGAGAAAACAGTCTCAGAATCAGCCGGATAGGTAAAAGCATCCCGAAGTTATTAATGACTAAAGTGACACTGGTCATTTTCATAAAATTTGTCTCTGTCCTTAAGGGGTTAAATAGTGAGTATCTCCATACATCAATAAAATACAATTAGTGCAAAAAGTAATAAGTACAGTGCAAAGATAATCATGGTGAGGTTGTACATGACAATTTCATTCAGAGTACGAGTTCAACAGAAGTGTCATCTATATCATAAAAATCAAAGTCTGTCCTTCTGTCTGTCTGTCTGTCTGTCTGTCCTTCTGTCTGTCTGTCCTTCTGTCTGTCTGTCCTTCTGTCTGTCCTTCTGTCTGTCTGTCCTTCTGTCTGTCTGTCCTTCTGTCTGTCTGTCCTCTATAGACTTCCAAACGCCTGAACCGTTTGACCCCAAATTTGGCCCACAGATACATTGGGTGCCCGGGAAGGTTATAGCGAAGGTCCCGTCCCCGCCAGATGTACAGGAGGGGAGGGGGAGGGGAAAGAGAGGCGCCCCATAGAGATGAATGGGAAAATCTCCTCACTGCAAACACAGGTGATATAATTAGCTGCAGCAGACACGGCAGTTGGAGCCTTAGCAACCAATAGGATTACTGCTTTCATTTTCACAGGGAGCAATGGTTGCTAGGGAAGCTGCCTCACAACATCCACAGTAATAACTGGTAGACCCCCTACTCCATCTATACAGTACAGGTATACAGGACCCCCTACTCCATCTATACAGTACAGGTATACAGGACCCCCTACTCCATCTATACAGTACATGTATACAGGGCCCCCTACTCCATCTATACAGTACATGTATATACAGGACCCCCTACTCCATCTATACAGTACATGTATACAGGACCCCCTACTCCATCTATACAGTACATGTATACAGGACCCCCTACTCCATCTATACAGTACATGTATATACAGGACCCTCTACTCCATCTATAGAGTACATGTATATACAGGGCCCCCTACTCCATCTATACAGTACATGTATATACAGGACCCCCTACTCCATCTATACAGTACATGTATACAGGACCCCCTACTCCATCTATACAGTACATGTATATACAGGACCCTCTACTCCATCTATACAGTACATGTATATACAGGGCCCCCTACTCCATCTATACAGTACATGTATATACAGGACCCCTACTCCATCTATACAGTACAGGTATATACGGGACCCCCTACTCCATCTATACAGTACATGTATACAGGACCCCCTACTCCATCTATACAGTACAGGTATATACAGGAGCCCCTACTCCATCTATACAGTACATGTATATACAGGACCCCCTACTCCATCTACAGTACATGTATATACGGGACCCCCTACTCCATCTATACAGTACATGTATACAGGACCCCCTACTCCATCTATACAGTACAGGTATATACAGGAGCCCCTACTCCATCTATACAGTACATGTATATACAGGACCCCCCTACTCCATCTATACAGTACATGTATATACAGGAAATCCTACTCCATCTATACAGTACATGTATACAGGACCCACCACTCCATCTATACAGTACATGTATACAGGACCCCTACTCCATCTATACAGTACATGTATATACAGGACCCCCTACTCCATCTATACAGTACATGTATACAGGACCCCCTACTCCATCTATACAGTACATGTATATACAGGGCACAACAGGTATACCAAACTGTGACTGGGTAACACTGCCACACCAGACCTGACCAATACCGCCATACTGTGACTGGATAACACCATCATATCAGACCTGCCCAATACCGCCATACTGTGACTGGATAATACCGCCACACCAGACCTGACCAATACCACCATACTGTGACTGGATAACACTGCCACACCAGACCTGACCAATACCGCCATACTGTGACTGGATAACACTGTCATACCAGACCTGACCAATACCGCCATACTGTGACTGGATAACACCATCATATCAGACCTGACCAATACCGCCATACTGTGACTGGATAACACCGCTATACTGTGACTGGATAACACTGTCATACCAGACCTGACCAATACCACCATACCGTGACTGGATAACACCGCCAGACCTGACCAATACCGCCATACTGTGACTGGATAACACCGCCATACCAGACATGACCAATACTGACACACTGTGACTGAATAACACTGCCATATGGGTAAATACAACCCTGCAGGTATACAGGACACTACAGGTATACAGGACCCCAAAACTATACACTACAGGTGCACGGGACCTCCACAAAATTATATACTACAGGTATACAGGACCCCAAACTTTACACTACAGGTATACAGGACCCCAAAACTATATACTACAGGTATACAGGACCTCCACCAACTATATACTTTAGGTATACAGGACCCCAAATATACTACAGGTATACAGGAACTCCACCAGCTATATACTACAGGTATATAGGACCCCAAACTATACACTACAGGTATACAGGACCTCCACCAGCTCTATACTATAGTTATAAAGGACCCTCAAACTATTTACTACAGGTATACAGGACCCCCGAACTATGTACTACAGGTATACAAGACCTCCACCAATTATACACTACAGGTATCCAGGACCCTCAAACTAATACAAGACCTTCACCAACTATACATTACAGGTATACAGCACCAACTATATACTACAGGTAAACAGGACCCCCGAACTATACAGTACAGGTATACAGGACCTTCACCAACTGTACACTGCAGGTATACAGGACCTCCCTCAACTATACACTACAGGTATACAGCCCCTCCCAAATACACACTACAGGTATACAGGACCCCCCCCCCCAACTATACACTATAGGTATACAGACCCCCCCAACTATGCACTACAGATATGCGAGACCCCTAAAAACTATACATTGTGGGTATACAGAACTCCTGCAACTATGCACTACAGGTATACGCTAATTCCACTGATTAACTCAGATGAAACAATACCTTTAGCTTGGCCTCCTGGGCACCTTAGAACAAATCTAATTAACACACTGACGCTTTATACCCGGGCAGCGCCGGGTACATTTTCTAGTATAATATAAAGCATAGTGTACAGTGTATAAATGTGTTAATTATAAGATAATATACATACAGAGCAGCTGGGGAACTCACCACGCGTCATCAGTGAGGAAATAAACAACTGTTAAACATCCATGAGAGTGAGAGACCATAATGAAAAGGTGGAACGCACGCCAGTATACACCGCATTGCTCAGTGGAACGCATGCGCATTAATCACAATCATGGAACGCATATCGCGTCTCATGTGACCAGTGAAGCGCAATGCACGCCCTACAGGGAGCGGACCAATGTTGAGCAGGCAGCTCTGGATATAGAGTAAATGGGCAGGATTATGCAGATGACCATAAGATCTCAGGCTCAATTGGTAAACAAGGTATATGGACACAAGATGTAATTAGCAGTGTAAAATAGTGAGCAACCATTCACACCTAGAGCACAAACACTAAAGCACACCAATTAACACAGGATGCAAAGGATAGCACCAGGAACCCACTGACTCCGGTATCCGAGAACCTCCTCAGCAGAAGTGGATTCCGGACTCCGGTTCCTGTGGGAGCTATAGGGTGTTGTGTCTAGAACCTCATTCATACTACACCGCAAAGCGAGCCTTTTGGAATAGGCTTTGTGAATAAACATAATCCAAAACTCAGGTTATGGTTAAAGTATCTCACAGCCAAGAATGTACATTGTGAATAACTGATGATCAATCTTGGCGATTCCCCATATTGCTGCTCCGAAGAATACGCTTGATTTAGAACTGTAAAAAATGAGAAAATATATTAATATATGATGTTGATAATGTGTTCAATAACTCCTCCAGGGAAGACTAAGGCATATCATTAAACACAGGAGGGTTCACTCAGTTCTAAACACGGCAATATCTTGGTAATATTTTATAGTCAACATTGAGACCTCGAGGTCTCAGAGTCTGAACTTGGAATATCCACGATAATTCCCTCTTTTTTATCATGGAAAGACGATCCCCACCATGTGGCAAAGGTGGGATGTGGTCAACTATCATGGCCCTAAGGTCACTCGCTTTGTGTTTAAACTCAGCAAAATGCTTTGATACTGGTAAATCCATTTTTTGTTTGCGTACTGTATATCGATGCTGTGTAAAACGGGTTTTGAAGTCATATGTACTTTCGCCTACATAAAGAAGATTACAAGGACATGAGAGCACATATATCACCCACTCAATTTAGAAAGAAATTAATCTTAAATGTTTGTCCAGTCTGTGGATGTATGAAATGCTGCCCTCTTTGTATATACCTGCAATTGATACAGCCGCCACATGGGTAGCATCCTAGTTGTCGTGGTCCCAAACATGGCAATCTGGTAGTAGGAGAAGTCTTCACTTCACTGTTCTCCAGTCTATCTCTCAGATTCCTCGCCCTTTTATACGACATGAGGGGTCTATTCTATAATTCCTCTACATCGGGGTAGCTATTTTGCAAGATGGGCCAGTGTCTATTGAGGATTCTAGCGATTTTATCGCTCTGTGAATTATATGTGGACACGAATGGAATTCTCTGGCTCGTCATCCTGTCTGGTCTGGGAGTGAGAAGATCGTCCCTATTCAAAGAAGACACTGTTCTAATGTGTTCATTTATCAGCGCGTGTGGATATCCTCGTTCTGCAAAGTTACTGGCCAACTTTTTAATGGCCCTATCACGTGGCTGGTCGTCATCCACAATCCTTTTTGCGCGCATTAGTTGGCTTTTGGGGAGACTACGTACCATATTGGTGAGATGGTTGGACGTGAAATGTAAAAGTGTGTTTTTGTCTCCTTTGTGAGAAGGTCTGTCTTCAATGTTTGTCCGTCTATATAGACTAGTGTATCCAGAAAAGAAACTCGTTCCCTTGAGTGTGTGATCGTGAATTGAATGTCAGGATCAATGTTATTAAGGTATTCCCAAAAGGCAAGTAGTTCACTTTCCGTGCCTCCCCAGACGAGGAAAACGTCGTCTATGTATCTCCACCAGCCAAGCAGTTTGCTGGCATGGTGGGACACATAGGCAAAGTCCTCCTCAATCTGTTCGACAAATAGATTTGCATATGCTGGTGCCATGTTGCTACCCATGGCTGTACCGCGTAGTTGCAGAAAAAACTCAATCTCAGTCTATGGCTGGCAGTGAAGTATTGTGCTGCTATGGTCGCTGTAGTCTCTTCTTCCCCCAGCAGGATGGGCAGTCTCTCTTCCTCCATGGTGGAGAAGCCTTGGAGGAGATTGGAGAGTCTCCTATAGTGAGTGTCCCTCACTGCTGAGTATTTGGAGCAGTGTAGCAGGAAGTGGGCCTCATGCTCCATGGCCTCCTGGTCGCACTGCTGGCACAGTCGGCTCTCCCTGGGCTTGTACGTCTGTCGTGATTTCCAGTTTCAATGGCCACGTTGTGGGCGCTCAGCCTGTAGCGGCTCAGGGTTGTCCGGTCTCTTGGGTTGGTCAGTTTCTCCAGATATGGGGCCAGTCTGTACTCTGTAGTCTCTGGTATATGGTCAGTCTGTACTCCCTCTGTAGTCTCTGGTATATGGTCAGTCTGTACTCCCTCTGTAGTCTCTGGTATATGGTCAGTTTCTGGGATTCTCTGATGTCGTTCCTCCAGACACTGATGTAATCCTCCTTCCTCTTGTCTTTTGTCTCCTGGATTTGGCTTTTCGTGATGATGTGCTGATTGGTGGCTTGGTCAGGTTGGGTTTGGATGACATATTCCCGGGGTCTTTGTGTTCCTGGAGTTTCTTGGTGCAGCAAGACCTTGTGATGGTAGGAGCTTGGACTGCTGCTGTGTAGGTGGGCCCTGAATGATAGCGTCTTCTTGTGGACAGCTAAGTATAGCGGGAACCTGCCCAGCTCTGCCTGACAGGCGCTGTTTGATGTGCTCCGATGGACCTGGAGAAGGTATTTACAGAATTCTAGGTGGAAGACTTCTGTGGGTCCGGAGTCCCACTTTGACCAGTCTGGGTATATCTCGGGGCCCCAGACTTCACTGACATACAGAAGGATTGGGGCAATGATGGTGTCGAATATTTTCAGCCACACGGTCACTGGTGGTCTAAGATGGTAGAAGCGTCTTCTTATGGCATAGAAGGTTCGGCAGGTTTTGTCTTTTAGGATTTCTGTGGCTTGTTTAAAGCTTATATACAATAGCTCCAATGGACACTCAAACAGTATTGGTCTCACCACCACGGAATCAATTGACCATAACATAACTAGTCCAACATAGTTGATTAGCTTTTAATAAATAACAATTATACCACACAAAGCTAATTTTAAAATATATTAATTTTTATTAACCCTTTAAGGACATGGCCCATTTTCGTTTTTACGTTTTCGGTTTTTCCTCCTTGTGTTTAAAAGGTCATAGCACTTGCATTTTTCCACCTAGAAACCCCCATGACCCCTTATTTTTTGCGTCACTAATTGTACTTTGCAATTACAGGCTGAATTTTTGCATAAAGTACACTGCGAAACCAGAAAAAAATTCGAAGTGTGGTGAAATTGAAAAAAAAAACGCATTTCTTTTATTTGGGGGAAATGTGTTTTTACGCCATTCACCCTGGGGTAAAACTGACTTGTTATGCATGTTCCTCAAGTCGTTACGATTAAAACGATATATAACATGTATAACTTATATTGTATCTGATGGCCTGTAAAAAATTCAAACCGTTGTTAACCAATATACGTTCCTTAAAATCGCTCCATTCCCAGGCTTATAGCACTTTTATCCTTTGGTCTATGGGGCTGTGCGAGGTGTCATTTTTTGCGCCATGATGTGATCTTTCTATCGGTACCTTGATTGCCCATATACGTCTTTTTGATCGCTTTTTATTACATTTTTTCTGGATTTGATGCGACCAAAAATGCGCAATTTTGCACTTTGGGATTTTTTTGCGCTGACGCCGTTTACCGTGCGAGATCAGGAATGTGATTAATTAATAGTTCGGGTGATTACGCACGCGGCGATAGCAAACATGTTTATTTATTTATTTATTTGTTTACTTTTATTTAAAACCTGGGAAAAGGGGGGTGATTCTGACTTTTATTAGGGGAGGGGGCTTTTTACTATTAACAACACTTTATTTTTTTTTTTTTACACATATACTAGAAGCCCCCCTGGGGGACTTCTAGTATATACACTGTGATCTCTCATTGAGATCTCTGCAGCATAGATATGCTGCAGAGATCCATGAGATCGGCACTCGTTTGCTTTCGGCTGCTGCAGCCGGAAGTAAACGAGTGCCGAGCCGAGGACGGCGCCATCTTGGACGCGTCCCCGGCCGGCATCAGTAACGGAGATCGCTCCTCCGGGACAAGGTCCCGGAGGAGCGATCTCCCCCACTAGACACCAGGGAAACGTTGCCTCCGGTAATCGGAGGCAGCTGTCAACTTTGACAGCTGCCTCCGATTAGCTAATTAGCGGGCACGGCGATCAGACCGTGCCCGCTAATAGCGGCGGTCCCGGGCTACACGCGGCACCCGGGATCGCGGCACTTCAAAGCGGGGCCGCCGCGCGGCCCCGCTTTGAAGTGCAAGTGAGGACATAGGACGTACCGGTACGTCCTATGTCCTTAAGAGGTTAAACATGATTAAAAAATCAATAAAACCATTAATCTGTTTCTAGTGCAAAAGGGAATCCAGCAGTAATAGGTCACCAGACCACCATATCTCTAATGATAACTCTAACATATATCACTATATCATATAAACGTCACAATCAATATTCATATAGCCCTGCAGTGTATCTACACAGCCTCGGATCGCTGATAACAATGTCAGCCTATATCCGCAATATAAATGATAGTGTAATGAGACGCTTACCCATCGTGGTGTCTGGTAACCGCAACCCCGACGCACGTTTCGCCTTTAAATCGCTTTATCAAGGGGCGTTTTTGGCTTGTTTAAAGCTCCCTGATTGGCTGATTTCCAGGCCCAGGTAAGTGTACCGGTCTGTTTCTGCGAGTGGGCGGTTGTGCAGCAGGAAGGTAAGAGGCCTGTCTGGTTTACGTTTTCTCCTCTGGAACACCATGACGTTGGTTTTCTTCGGGTTGATGGGCAGAGGCAACGTAGTGCTGAATTTCTCCAGGATGAGGAGCTGGTCTTGGAGACCTTTCTCTGTTGTGAGAGGAGGAGAAGGTCGTCTGTTTACAAGAGAAATCTCACCTGGGTGTCGTGGAGGGTGAGGCCTGGTGCCGAAGAGGACTCCAGGGCTGCTGCCAGCTCATTGATGTAGATGTTAAAGAGAGTAGGACTGAGGCTGCAGCCCTGTCTGACTCCTCGGCTCTGCTGGAAATAAGCCGTTCTCTTTCCATTTACCCTCACGCTGCATCTGTTCTCAGTGTACGAGCTTCTGATTCAAAGGCCTTTTTGATGTCTACAAAGCAGGCATAGATCTTTCCGTTCTTTGTATCATGGACGTGGCTCTTGATGAGTTGTTGCAGGGTGAAGATGTGGTCGGTGGTGCGGTGATTTGGCATGAACCCTGCTTGGCTCTTGCTGAGAACGTTGTGCTCGGTGAGGAACTGAGGATCCTCTTATTTAGGACACTATGAAAGAGTTTCCCCAGGTTGCTGCTGACGCATATCCCTCTGTAGTTGGCCGGGTCGTACCTGTCTCCACTCTTGTGTATGGGGGTTATTAGGCCGTTGTTCCAGCTCTGGGGGAAGGAGCCGGCACTCAGCACAATGTTAAACAGCTTTGCTATGGCTGTCAGGATTACTGGCGGGCTGTATTTTATCATTTCTGGGAGGATCCCATCTGGGCCGCTGGACTTTCTCCCCTTTATTGATGGGATCCTCTTAGTTATCTCCTGCACTGTGATCGGTGTATCTAGTGGCTCCTCTCTGTAATCTCCTGCACTGTGATCGGTGTATCTAGTGGGTCCTCTCAGTTATCTCCTGCACTGTGATCGGTGTATCTAGTGGGTCCTCTCAGTTATCTCCTGCACTGTGATCGGTGTATCTAGTGGGTCCTCTCTGTAATCTCCTGCACTGTGATCGGTGTACCTAGTGGGTCCTCTCAGTTATCTCCTGCATTGTGATCGGTGTATCTAGTGGGTCCTCTGTAATCTCCTGCACTGTGATCGGTGTATCTAGTGGGTCCTCTTAGTTATCTCCTGCACTGTGATCGGTGTATCTAGTGGGTCCTCTCAGTTATCTCCTGCACTGTGATTGGTGTATCTAGTGGGTCCTCTCAGTTATCTCCTGCACTGTCATCGGTGTATCTAGTGGGTCCTCTCAGTTATCTCCTGCACTGTGATCGGTGTATCTAGTGGGTCCTCTCAGTTATCTCCTGCACTGTGATCGGTGTATCTAGTGGGTCCTCTCTGTAATCTCCTGCACTGTCATCGGTGTATCTAGTGGGTCCTCTCAGTTATCTCCTGCACTGTGATCGGTGTATCTAGTGGGTCCTCTCTGTAATCTCCTGCACTGTGATCGGTGTATCTAGTGGGTCCTCTCAGTTATCTCCTGCACTGTGATCGGTGTATCTAGTGGGTCCTCTCAGTTATCTCCTGCACTGTGATCGGTGTATCTAGTGGGTCCTCTCAGTTATCTCCTGCACTGTGATCGGTGTATCTAGTGGGTCCTCTCTGTAATCTCCTGCACTGTGATCGGTGTATCTAGTGGGTCCTCTCAGTTATCTCCTGCACTGTGATCGGTGTATCTAGTGGGTCCTCTCAGTTATCTCCTGCACTGTGATCGGTGTATCTAGTGGGTCCTCTCTGTAATCTCCTGCACTGTGATTGGTGTATCTAGTGGGTCCTCTCAGTTATCTCCTGCACTGTGATCGGTGTATCTAGTGGGTCCCTGTCTGTAATCTCCTGCACTGTGATCGGTGTATCTAGTGGGTCCTCTCAGTTATCTCCTGCACTGTGATCGGTGTATCTAGTGGGTCCCTGTCTGTTATCTCCTGCACTGTGATTGGTGTATCTAGTGGGTCCTCTTAGTTATCTCCTGCACTGTGATCGGTGTATCTAGTGGGTCCTCTCAGTTATCTCCTGCACTGTGATCGGTGTATCTAGTGGGTCCCTGTCTGTTATCTCCTGCACTGTGATCGCTGTATCTAGTGGGTCCTCTCAGTTATCTCCTGCACTGTGATCGGTGTATCTAGTGGGTCCTCTGTTATCTCCTGCACTGTGATCGGTGTATCTAGTGGGTCCTCTCTGTAATCTCCTGCACTGTGATCGGTGTATCTAGTGGGTCCTCTCTGTAATCTCCTGCACTGTGATCGGTGTATCTAGTGGGTCCTCTCTGTAATCTCCTGCACTCTGATCGGTGTATCTAGTGGCTCCTCTCTGTAATCTCCTGCACTGTGATCGGTGTATCTAGTGGGTCCTCTCAGTTATCTCCTGCACTGTTATCGGTGTATCTAGTGGGTCCTCTCAGTTATCTCCTGCACTGTCATCGGTGTATCTAGTGGGTCCTCTCTGTAATCTCCTGCACTGTTATCGGTGTATCTAGTGGGTTTTGGAAATCTTTGATTGTCTTCTCCATGTCCTTTAGCTTTTTCTCGATCTCCTTTTTGTTCTGGGCTTAGGTCTTCCTTTGGGATGTTTTTGTACAGGTCACTGAAGTATTGGAGCCAGATACCTTCATTTTGGATGTGAAGGTTGTTGTTATTACATTGTGGGCCCGTTTGGTTCCATAATTCCCAGAACGAATTGTCTTAAATGACGTCTTGGAGTTGAAGGAGTTTGGTGGAGATGTGGCCTTGATTTTTCCTTCTGAGGATGGCTTTGTATTGTTGGATGGTATAATAGGCCTCTCTCAGCTCGGGGTTGTTGGGGTCTCTGTGTTTTTTATTTGAGGCGGTTCTTAGGGCCTTCCTTACAGTTTTACATTCCTTGTCGAACCAGCTGTTGGGATGTTGTCTTCTTGTTCTTTTGTTAAATTTTCTCAGCTCGGCCATTTCTGCCATGGTATGGAGTATGTCGGTCAGGTTTTACCGCTAGGTTTACTCCTTCTGGGTTTGGCTCATACACATTATTGTGGAAGCTGTGGAGCATCTCTCTGATCTCTGTCCTGTTGATGGTCTCTATGTATTTCGGGCCGATATCTTGGGCCATTTGAAAGTTGGAGTCCGGTCTGTGGGGTCTGTGTGGGTGGCTTGCCTCCCGCCAGCCCAGGAGTAAGCAGCGCTGAACATGAGCTCCTAAGTTTCCAGCAAATTATACCTTATAATGGGCACCTTTTAAGACAAAACCTGGACAATACCATCTCCATAGAAGGCAGAAGTGAGCAAGAACTGAATACCATCAAGAAAAAGGCAAAATAACAACATAAAGAGGACTTAAAGCACAAGAGTAGAATCCTACCTACAGGATAGACTATAAGCCACAGGGAGCAAACACCAAGCCCACAGCTGAGCATCCAAAGGTAAGGCCACCTGGCTGCTGCTACACTACAATAGCATCCCATAGACACCGCGCCCCATAGACACCGCACCTCATAGAAAGAAGAAATATGGAGAGCCACCAGAAAATGGGATTATTAGAAAATAATAATTTGGAACAAGAAGTTCCCAACAATGCTATTGACTGTAACACAGAGCTGGGGTCCCTGGGCTCAGCAGACAGCAGGGGGTCAGACGTCCTGGAGATCACATACTGGGAGGACCAAAGAAGCAACCAAGGGAGAAAAGCCATAAAACACAACAGAATTAGAGAGAATCCAGAAACCCTCTTTGCTGACTTTACCCTCAAAGAGGAAGATAAGAGAAAAACCAATGTCCTGTTCTACAGCGAGCAGCCGGACGCCTGGCATACAGCTATATCCAATTATTATAAGAATGTCACAAAGGGCGGCATCAACAGGGGCCGACAAATAAGAGTCAAGGACCCGCAAAATGGCAACGACATTGTACTCACCTGTAACCTGTACAATAATGGCACCATTGTCATACAGGGCAGTGAGGACAGACTGGGCCAGTTTGAAGTTTATTCAGTTCAAAGAAGTCTGGGTGACAACAATGTAAACAAACAAATAGCCAAACTGAGGTGTGAACAGGAGTCAGCTCTGCAGGAAATAAGATGCAGATTTCAAGAACTGCAACAAGAGAACTCCGAGCTGAGAAGAGAGATAGCCAAGCTAAAATCCCAAATACACCCCCCAACCCAGGCAGGGGGCTCAGCATCAGGAAATAATAGGGGTGCAGAGAAAATGAAAGACCCCACCACATCAAGCACCTGCCAAATGGAGATCATAGGAAAGCACAAAACAATAGAATAATACAAGAAGGGTCAGAGCCGAGCAACACCACAACCCCAAGAGCCACACCACAACCCCAAGAGCCACACCACAACCCCAAGAGCCACACCACAACCCCAAGAGCCACACCACAACCCCAAGAGCCACACCACAATCAACAACAATATTACCAGAGAACAGCAGCCAGGACCGGGACATGAGACAGAACGGGAGCAGGAAACCATCATGTCCTGACACCGTCCTGATCATAGACGCTAATGGCAAATACCTCAAAACAAGGCGACTCTTCCCAGGATAAAGAGTCACCAAAATCCTCCTGTCATCCCTGCTCCCAAGAAGCCGCCGACTTCCAGGCCCTGGGCAATGTCCTCCTCTATGGAGACTTCAATGTAAGAACCGGGAGAGAAAGAGACTACTGCACCACTGATATCAGACAAAAAGAGAGAGAAAGCGGCTAGACTAACCAGGAGTAATGCACACTCAATAGGTTAAATAATGAAAAATAGTTTATTAACAACAAACAACAGCAGATATGTTAAAACCACTTAAAAAGGCCTAATAGACCATGATGTAACTACACACGTGCCCTTACAATACACAGGGCAACAAGTAATGTGCCAGACGAGGGAAAACCCTCACAATAACTATCCTGCCAATATTGCACTACATATATTAGAAAGCATAATAGAAAAAAGGAAAAATTCTAAATATATACAACAAATGGTCAAGGAAATCAAATGATACAACAATAATCTACCCTGGCACAAAGCAACTACACCCCATGCGTTCCGTTATGCCACCATAACTTCATCAGGAGTTGTGATGATAGACTGCTAGGGTCGGTATGTATATATATATGCTGTTACATAATTAATTTCATGAATACCTGCTGAGGATCCCGTCCGGCCATGGAGCGCACGCCACGGTGAAACACACGGAACCGGAAGTGACGAAAGTCCAGTCACGTGAGCGCAATACCCAACATAAATATATAAATGATATAAGGGTCAAAAAATGTGCGAAAGTTACGGCGCCTGCCCGGAATCAGACGGCGAAGTTATCCAATGTAATACCCTTGTGAAAAATCAAGCCAATAGACTCAGTACATGTTAATAGAGCGATCACGTGATCTCTGCGTCATGCTGCCTTGATCACAAGGGAGGCCGGTCACCAATTGTAATCACGTGACCAATGTGTCATCAGTTACGTGGTAAAAATAAAACAAAAATCCCTTACAAATGATCACCGACCGGCTGCCCAAATCATATAAATGACGATCACACAATAAACCCTGCCCCATTCGGCATAAAATAGGGACTAGTGATCATCACAAACTTCAAGTGTCAATTGCGCATGCGCAAAAATTATTACATCATTAAAGCAAGAAGAGTACTGATGCTAATAATTATCACAGGGCAAAAAGTCCATGTAAATAATGCAGGGAAATGGAAGCAGTCCAGGGGGAAACGTCCAAGAACAAAGTCCACAGATCCCAGGAGTGTCACGTGGCACAGAACTCCCAAAGAGGGGGACCATCGATCCACCAATATAGATGTCCAAACCACAAGGAATGTAAGATCCAAAGGTCACCACATATAGTAATCCCATCAAGGGGTCGTGGCTGGAAAGAGGGCAGTGTTGCCATGAAGTGGACGAAGACGGATAGGTGAGTATACATCCCATTCCAATCAAAGCAAGTTCTCTAATAGACAGTGAGGAAATGTACAAAAGGGTAAATACGCCTAATTATTAAGGCCTGAAAACAATTGGTAAAAAAGATATATAAGTGAAGACCAAACCCCACTTGTCACCGTGATGAAAAGATCTGCAGACCATAACGGTCTGAAAAATAAGTGAAACCTGTTAGACAAAGAGTAATAATGTGACAACCATTGTGTAATAATCATATAGGTGTGCAAATAAAAATTAATAGAAAAACGTGAAAATGTATAAAAAGTAGTATTGTAAAAAAAACAATATGTGACATGCAAACTGCACCCGGATGAGTGCAACCTTACTAAACTAAAACGTGACAGTAACGAGACGAAGAGTTTTTATACTACCAAGGCCATAAAATAAATACTACCCATAGTGTAACAAGAGGGGAAATACAGTTAAAAGATTATTCTCGATCTATCTCACCACACATTAGTAACCCACAAAGCCAGTGAACAACAGCTCCTCTTTCAGTCCAGAAGGTGCCTCTGAGCGCAGTTGGTAAATCCATCTCCATTCCTTCCTTAAAAGCAAGGGTTTGCCATTATCACCCCTGATATCCATCTTAATCCCTTCAAGCCCCACAACCTGCAAACCAGCCAACTTACCACCGTGATACATCAAGAAATATGCTGCAACCGAGGTCAGCTTTTTTCCTTGTTGTTGATCACGTTTGGCTAGTGAAATGGTAGAGATGTGCTTTTGTACCCTCTTCCTAAGTTCTTGTGTCGTTTGGCCCATGTATACCAAATGAGCGCATCAATGACATTCCGTGTCTTACAATTAATCTATTCCTTGATAGGGAAATTTGCCGAGTCAAGTGGATTGACAAAAACTCTTGTGGGCTGTACAAACTGGCAAATACTACCAGCACCACAGGCAAATGAGCCCGCAAACGTATTTCTGTTTGTACCACAGTTGGTCCTGGTGAAGTGGCTTATGGTCAACTTGTCACGTAAATTTGGTGCCCTTCTAGCGACCAACTAATGGGAACATCTACATACTAGGAGCAGGCAGTGACTGTGACAGCTCAATCCAGACCGAAAGAAACAGCTATGACAGCACAGTCAATAAAAGTAGCAGAAAGCTGCTCAATCTATGTGGAAGCCTCGGACTTCACATTCTTAATGGCCGGACAAAGGGAGACTCTTTAGAAAGACACAGCATGAACTCCCATGTAGGCAGCAGTGTGGTAGACTACGCCATCACTGACATGGATCCTACAAACATTGGCGGCTTCACAGTCACCCCTCAATCTCACCTGTCAGATCACAACCAATTGCTCCTATACATCAAATCTACAAACAAGCCACCCACACAGACCCCACAGACCGGACTCTACAGCCTACCCCCAACCTTCAAATTGCCCAAGATATCGGCCTCAAAATACATAGAGACCATCAACAGGACAGAGATCAGAGAGATGCTCTACAGCTTCCACAATAATGTGTATGAGCCAAACCCAGAAAGCGTAAACCTGGCGGTAAAAGACCTCACCGACATACTCCATACCATGGATGAAATGGCCGAGCTGAAAAAATGTAACAACAGGCGGCCAAGAAGGCAACATCCAAACAGCTGGTTAAACAAGGAATGTAAAACTGTAAGGAAGGCCCTAAGAACCGCCTCAAATAAAAAACACCGAGACCCCAACAACCCCGAGCTGAGAGAGGCCTACTATAACATCTATATCAATGAGCTGGCAGCAGCCCTGGACACCTCCTCGGCACCAGGCCTCACCCTCCTCGGCACCAGGTCTCACCCTCCATGACACCCAGGTGAGATTTCTCTTGTATGCAGACGACCTTCTCCTCCTCTCACCAACAGAGAAAGGTCTCCAAGACCAGCTCCTCATCCTGGAGAAATTCAGCACCACGTCGCCTCTGCCCATCAACCCGAAGAAAACCAGCGTCATGGTGTTCCAGAGGAGAAAACTGAAACCAACCGGGCCTCTTACCTTCCTGCTGCACAACCGCCCACTCGCAGAAACAGACCGGTACACTTACCTGGACCTCGGGAAGCTTCAAACAAGCCACACAAATCCTAAAAGACAAAGCCTGCCGAACCTTCTATGCCATAAGAAGGCGCTTCTACCATCTTAGACCACCAGTGACCGTGAAGCTGAAAATATTCGACACCATCATTGCCCCAATCCTTCTGTACGGTAGTGAAGTCTGGGGCCCCGATATATACCCAGACTGGTCAAAGTGGGACTCCGGACCCACAGAAGTCTTCCACCTAGAATTCAGTAAATACCTTCTCCAGGTCCATCGAAGCACATCAAACAGCGCCTGTCAGGCAGAGTTGGGCAGGTTCCCGCTTCACTTTGCTGTCCACAAGAAGGCGCTATCATTCAGGGCAGTGGCGTAGCTACCATGAAGGCAGGGAAGGCAGTTGCTATGGGGCCCTGCACTACAGGGGGCCCGGGAGCCCGCCTGGCCTGTCTCCCCTGTCTTCAAGGTAGCTACGCTACTGATGGTTAAGCACCCTGCCAGAGACGCAGAAGGGAGCGTCTGCAATCCCCTCTGAAACACCTCCGCACCTCCCCCTGACACAGGCTCAGAGCGACCTGCACCAGTGTCCCCCTCTCCACAAGTGGAACAGTCCCGGGATGTTCCGCTTAGCCCCGCCCCCATCGCGGCAAGCCCCGCCCCCAGCGCCCACCGCGGGTGGGATATTCTCATCGCACAGGGCCTGAGGAGGAGACACAGCAGGAAGATGGTAACTATCACTGCCAGCTGGAAGTCACTAGCTTCCCTGGCATCCTGTATAATGGGGTCACTCAGCTTCCCTGGCATCCTGTATAATGGGGTCACTCAGCTTCCCTGGCATCCTGTATAATGGGGTCACTCAGCTTCCCTGGCATCCTGTATAATGGGGTCACTCAGCTTCCCTGGCATCCTGTATAATGGGGTCACACAGCTTCCCTGGCATCCTGTATAATGGGGTCACACAGCTTCCCTGGCATCCTGTATAATGGGGTCACTCAGGCTCAGCTTCCCAGGCATCCTGTGTAATGGGGTCACTCAGCTTCCCTGGCATCCTGTATAATGGGGTCACTCAGCTTCCCTGGCATCCTGTATAATGGGGTCACACAGCTTCCCTGGCATCCTGTATAATGGGGTCACTCAGGCTCAGCTTCCCAGGCATCCTGTGTAATGGGGTCACTCAGCTTCCCTGGCATCCTGTATAATGGGGGTCACTCAGCTTCCCTGGCATCCTGTATAATGGGGGTCACTCAGCTTCCCTGGCATCCTGTATAATGGGGTCACTCAGCCTCCCAGGCATCCTGTATAATGGGGTCACTTAGCTTCCCTGGCATCCTGTATAATGGGGTCACTCAGCTTCCCTGGCATCCTGTATAATGGGGTCACTCAGCTTCCCTGGCATCCTGTATAATGGGGTCACTCAGCTTCCCTGGCATCCTGTATAATGGGGTCACTCAGCTTCCCTGGCATCCTGTATAATGGGGTCACACAGCTTCCCTGGCATCCTGTATAATGGGGTCACACAGCTTCCCTGGCATCCTGTATAATGGGGTCACTCAGGCTCAGCTTCCCAGGCATCCTGTGTAATGGGGTCACTCAGCTTCCCTGGCATCCTGTATAATGGGGTCACTCAGCTTCCCTGGCATCCTGTATAATGGGGTCACACAGCTTCCCTGGCATCCTGTATAATGGGGTCACTCAGGCTCAGCTTCCCAGGCATCCTGTGTAATGGGGTCACTCAGCTTCCCTGGCATCCTGTATAATGGGGGTCACTCAGCTTCCCTGGCATCCTGTATAATGGGGGTCACTCAGCTTCCCTGGCATCCTGTATAATGGGGTCACTCAGCTTCCCTGGCATCCTGTATAATGGGGTCACACAGCTTCCCTGGCATCCTGTATAATGGGGTCACTCAGCTTCCCTGGCATCCTGTATAATGGGGTCACACAGCTTCCCTGGCATCCTGTATAATGGGGGGTCACACAGCTTCCCTGGCATCCTGTATAATGGGGGTCACCAGCTTCCCTGCATCCTGTATAATGGGGTCACTCAGCCTCCCTGGCATCCTGTATAATGGGGTCACACAGCTTCCCTGGCATCCTGTATAATGGGGTCACTCAGCTTCCCTGGCATCCTGTATAATGGTGTCACTCAGCTTCCCTGGCATCCTGTATAATGGGGTCACTCAGCTTCCCTGGCATCCTGTATAATGGGGTCACCAGCTTCCCTGGCATCCTGTATAATGGGGGTCACTCAGCTTCCCTGGCATCCTGTATAATGGGGTCACTCAGCTTCCCTGGCATCCTGTATAATGGGGGTCACTCAGCTTCCCTGGCATCCTGTATAATGAGGTCACTCAGCTTCCCTGCATCCTGTATAATGGGGGTCACTCAGCTTCCCTGGCATCCTGTATAATGGGGTCACTCAGCTTCCCTGGCATCCTGTATAATGGGGTCACTCAGCTTCCCTGGCATCCTGTATAATGGGGTCACTCATCCTCCCCGGCATCCTGTATAATGGGGTCACTCAGCTTCCCTGCATCCTGTATAATGGGGTCACTCAGCTTCCCTGGCATCCTGTATAATGGGGTCACTCAGCTTCCCAGGCATCCTGTATAATGGGGGTCACTCAGCTTCCCTGGCATCCTGTATAATGGGGTCACTCAGCTTCCCTGGCATCCTGTATAATGGGCTCACACAGCTTCCCTGGCATCCTGTAAAATGGGGTCACCAGCTTCCCTGGCATCCTGTATAATGGGGTCACTCAGCTTTCCTGGCATCCTGTATAATGGGGTCACTCAGCTTCCCTGGCATCCTGTATAATGGGGTCACCAGCTTCCCTGGCATCCTGTATAATGGGGGTCACTCAGCTTCCCTGGCATCCTGTATAATGGGGTCACTCAGCTTCCCTGGCATCCTGTATAATGGGGGTCACTCAGCTTCCCTGGCATCCTGTATAATGAGGTCACTCAGCTTCCCTGGCATCCTGTATAATGGGGTCACTCAGCTTCCCTGGCATCCTGTATAATGGGGTCACTCATCCTCCCCGGCATCCTGTATAATGGGGTCACTCAGCTTCCCTGCATCCTGTATAATGGGGTCACTCAGCTTCCCTGGCATCCTGTATAATGGGGTCACTCAGCTTCCCAGGCATCCTGTATAATGGGGGTCACTCAGCTTCCCTGGCATCCTGTATAATGGGGTCACTCAGCTTCCCTGGCATCCTGTATAATGGGCTCACACAGCTTCCCTGGCATCCTGTAAAATGGGGTCACCAGCTTCCCTGGCATCCTGTATAATGGGGTCACTCAGCTTTCCTGGCATCCTGTATAATGGGGTCACTCAGCTTTCCTGGCATCCTGTATAATGGGGGTCACTCATCCTCCCTGGCATCCTGTATAATGGGGTCACTCAGCTTTCCCAGCATCCTGTATAATGGCGGTCACTCATCCTCCCTGGCATCCTGTATAATGGGGTCACTCAGCTTCCCTGGCATCCTGTATAATGGGGTCACTCAGCTTCCCTGGCATCCTGTATAATGGGGTCACTCAGCTTCCCTGGTATCCTGTATAATGGGGTCACTCAGCTTCCCTGGCATCCTGTATAATGGGGTCACTCAGCTTCCCTGGCATCCTGTATAATGGGGTCACTCACCTTCCCTGACATCCTGTATAATGGGGTCACTCACCTTCCCTGGCATCCTGTATAATGGGGTCACTCACCTTCCCTGACATCCTGTATAATGGGGTCACTCAGCTTCCCTGGCATCCTGTATAATGGGGTCACCAGCTTCCCTGGCATCCTGTGTAATGGGGTCACTCAGCTTCCCTGGCATCCTGTATAATGGGGTAACTCAGCTTTCCCGACATCCTGTATAATGGGGTCACTCAGCTTCCCTGGCATCCTGTATAATGGGGTTCACCAGCTTCCCTGGCATCCTGTATAATGGGGATCACTCAGCCTCCCTGGCATCCTGTATAATGGGGTCACACAGCTTTCCCAGCATCCTGTATAATGGGGGTCACTCAGCTTCCCTGGCATCCTGTATAATGGGGTCACTCAGCTTCCCTGGCATCCTGTATAATGGGGTCACTCAGCTTTCCTGGCATCCTGTATAATGGGGTCAGTCAGTCTCCCTGGCATCCTGTATAATGGGGTCACTCAGCTTCCCTAGCATCTTGTATAATGGGGTCACCCAGCTTCCCTGCATCCTGTAAAATGGGGTCACTCAGCTTTCCTGGCATCCTGTATAATGGGGTCACTCAGCTTCCCTGGCATCCTGTGTAATGGGGTCACTCAGCTTCCCAGGCATCCTGTATAATGGGGTCACCAGCTTCCCTGGCATCCTGTATAATGGGGTCACTCAGCTTCCCTGGCATCCTGTAAAATGGGGTCACTCAGCTTTCCTGGCATCCTGTATAATGGGGTCACTCAGCTTCCCTGGCATCCTGTATAATGAGGTCACACAGCTTCCCTGGCATCCTGTATAATGGGGTCACTCAGCTTTCCTGGCATCCTGTATAATGGGGTCACTCAGCTTCCCTGGCATCCTGTATAATAGGATCACTCAGCCTCCCTGGCATCCTGTATAATGGGGTCACTCAGCTTCCCTGGCATCCTGTATAATGGGGTCACTCAGCTTCCCAGGTATCCTGTATAATGGGGGGTCACTCAGCTTCCCGGCATCCTGTATAATGGGGTCAGTCAGTCTCCCTGGTATCCTGTATAATGGGGTCAGTCAGTCTCCCTGGCATCCTGTATAATGGGGTCACTCAGCTTCCCTAGCATCTTGTATAATGGGGTCACTCAGCTTTCCTGGCATCCTGTATAATGGGGTCAGTCAGTCTCCCTGCATCCTGTATAATGGGGTCACTCAGCTTCCCTAGCATCTTGTATAGTGGTCAGTATAATGGAGATCACCCCCTGAACTCAGAGCTGCCCCAACCAGCAGGGACTCCAAACGGCCTGCTACCACTCACCCCCCCCCCCCCCCCCCAGGGCACAGCGTCTCAGAGCTGCCAAATGCAGGGGGACAGCTCCATATCGCTGGTACAGGTAATATGTTGGGGGGGCCCCATACCAGGGCCGGGACAAAGAGTAGGCAGGGGTAGGCGATGGCCTAGGGCGCAAAACTACAGGGGGCGCAGTCTGGATGGGTAATTAATTTTCTTACCCATCCATCCTGTCCCCCGCTCGCTCGCCCGCCCACCCTGCACTGTAACCAGGGCCGCAGTGACGGGAGTGCTGTAGGGGCCAGGTGACTCACAGAGAGGGGACGGTGCTGCTGGCTGTACACTGCATTGCTTATGGCCCTATTCCACGGAACGATTATCGTTCATTTTCGGACGATATCGACCGCTACGGACGATAATCGTTCCGTGGAATAGAGTGCAACGATCAGCCGACATCGTTCATGTCGGCTGATCGTTGCAGTCGCTTGTTGTACAACATGTTGAAAAACAAGCGACTGATATAGCAGCGATCTGCTGCCGTCGCTCCGTTGAATAGGAGAATCGGCAGCAGACGCTGCTATATCCTATGGGCTGCCCGGACGATCAGCGATCCCCCGGGCAGCCCCCCCGCAGCTCCCCGCCGCCCCTCCCGCACTCACCCGCTCGCTGCAGCCGCGTTGAATAGCGGCGGCAGCGAGCGGGGAACGAGGAGCAAACGAGCGCTAATAGCGCTCGTTTGCTCCTCTAAAACGGCCCGTGGAATAGGGGCATTAGTGAGAAGAACAGACTATTACAGAGCTGTCCTTCTCACTAGGATGCAGTCTGGGGTCGTGCTCCCTCCCCTGTCAGCAGTCTGTAGGTCTCACCGGCTCTCACCTCATGGCTTCAGTCTCCTGTCTGTGCAGGACAGGAGGGGGAGGGGCGGGAGAGCATAGTGCCGGTGAGGAGGACGACAGAGGAGCTGCAGGTGCTGGGAAGATAGAAGGAGATCCCTCATGAAGTGTAAGTGCCTGCATGGGAATGTGTGTGTGAGAGTGAGTGTATGCATGTATGTGTGAGAGTGAGTGAGTGAGTGTATGTGTGTGTGAGAGTGAGTGAGTGAGTGTATGTGTGTGTATCCCTCCAGTACTTGCTGGCAGTTGTAGTGTTGTCACAGGTTAGCTGTCAGCCTGTGACAACACTACAACTCCCAGCATGTACTGACAGCTTGCCTGTGACAACACTACAACTCCCAGCATGTACTGACAGCTAGCCTGTGACAACACTACAACTCCCAGCATGTACTGACAGCTAGCCTGTGACAACACTACAACTCCCAGCATGTACTGACAGCTTGCCTGTGACAACACTACAACTCCCAGCATGTACTGACAGCTAGCCTGTGACAACACTACAACTCCCAGCATGTACTGACAGCTTGCCTGTGACAACACTACAACTCCCAGCATGTACTGACAGCTAACCTGTGACAACACTACAACTGCCAGCAAGTACTGACAGCTTGCCTGTGACAACACTACAACTCCCAGCATGTACTGACAGCTAGCCTGTGACAACACTACAACTCCCAGCATGTACTGACAGCTTGCCTGTGACAACACTACAACTCCCAGCATGTACTGACAGCTAGCCTGTGACAACACTACAACTCCCAGCATGTACTGACAGCTAGCCTGTGACAACACTACAACTCCCAGCATGTACTGACAGCTTGCCTGTGACAACACTACAACTCCCAGCATGTACTGACAGCTAGCCTGTGACAACACTACAACTCCCAGCATGTACTGACAGCTAGCCTGTGACAACACTACAACTCCCAGCATGTACTGACTCCCAGGATCCCAGTGCATGCTGGGATTTGTAGTGTTGCCACAGGTTTGTAGTGTTGCCACAGGTTGCCAGTACATGCTGGGAGTTGTAGTGATGTCATAGGCTGTCAGTGCATGCAAGGAGTTGTAGTGTTGTCACAGGTTAGCTGTCAGCCTGTGACAACACTGCAACTCCCAGCATGTACTGACACAACACTCATCCATACCGGTACTACTACACCCCTTATCTGTACCTGAACTATTACACCCCTTATCCACTCTACCTCCACTACTACACCCCTTATCTATACCTGAACTACTACACCCCTTATCTGTACCTGAACTACTACACCCCTTATCCACTATACCTCCACTACTACACCTCTCATCTATACCTGTACTACTACACCCCTTATCCACAATACCTCCACTACTACACCTCTCATCTATACCTGTACTACTACACCCCTTATCCACAATACCTCCACTACTACACCTCTCATCTATACCTGTACTACTACACCCCTTATCCACAATACCTCCACTACTACACCTCTCATCTATACCTGTACTACTACACCCCTTATCCACAATACCTCCACTACTACACCTCTCATCTATACCTGTACTACTACACCCCTTATCCACAATACCTCCACTACTACACCTCTCATCTATACCTGTACTACTACACCCCTTATCCACAATACCTCCACTACTACACCTCTCATCTATACCTGTACTACTACACCCCTTATCCACAATACCTCCACTACTACACCTCTCATCTATACCTGTACTACTACACCCCTTATCCACTATACCTCCACTACTACACCTCTCATCTATACCTGTACTACTACACCCCTTATCCACTATACCTCCACTACTACACTTCTCATCTATACCTGTACTACTACACCCCTTATCCACAATACCTCCACTACTACACCTCTCATCTATACCTGTACTACTACACCCCTTATCCACAATACCTCCACTACTACACCTCTCATCTATACCTGTACTACTACACCCCTTATCCACAATACCTCCACTACTACACCTCTCATCTATACCTGTACTACTACACCCCTTATCCACAATACCTCCACTACTACACCTCTCATCTATACCTGTACTACTACACCCCTTATCCACAATACCTCCACTACTACACCTCTCATCTATACCTGTACTACTACACCCCTTATCCACAATACCTCCACTACTACACCTCTCATCTATACCTGTACTACTACACCCCTTATCCACAATACCTCCACTACTACACCTCTCATCTATACCTGTACTACTACACCCCTTATCCACAATACCTCCACTACTACACCTCTCATCTATACCTGTACTACTACACCCCTTATCCACAATACCTCCACTACTACACCTCTCATCTATACCTGTACTACTACACCCCTTATCCACAATACCTCCACTACTAAACCCTACCTAAATGGAGGCACAAAGAAGATCTCCTATACTGTATGGGGGCACATATTTGGCAAACCAATTTATATGGGGTGCTTTGGGGGCTTGTCTACTACATGGGGGCACAGGGGGAGCACTGGCACAGTGGGAAGCAATACAGTTGCTGTCTCAAACCTTCCCCGCTGCTGTGTGATCCCGTGTCTTGCTAAAAAACATTTTTATCCCAGGGAGGTGGGTCTGTGGTGGGCAATTTGGGTCTGAGGTGGGCAATTTGCCTTCTCTGCCTAGGGCACCAAAACTCCTTGTCCCGGGCCTGCCCCATACACTTTTTTGCTATGGGGCCCCATGAATCCTAGTTACGCCCCTGATTCAGGGCCCAGCTACACAGCAGCCGTCCCAGCACAAGGCCTTGCTGCATCAAGAAACTCCAGGAAAACAAAACCCCCGGGAACAAGACACCCAAACCCAACCTGACCAAGCCGCCAACCAGCACAGCATCACGAAAAGCCAAATACCAGAGCCTACAGAGTACAGACTGACCATATACCAGAGCCTACAGAGTACAGACTGACCATATACCAGAGCCTACAGAGTACAGACTGACCATATGCCAGGGGCTACAGAGTACAGACTGACCATATACCAGAGCCTACAGAGTACAGACTGACCATATACCAGAGCCTAGAGAGTACAGACTGACCATATGCCAGGGGCTACAGAGTACAGACTGACCATATACCAGAGCCTACAGAGTACAGACTGACCCCATATACCAGAGCCTACAGAGTACAGACTGACCATATGCCAGGGGCTACAGAGTACAGACTGACCATATGCCAGGGGCTACAGAGTACAGACTGACCATATGCCAGGGGCTACAGAGTACAGACTGACCATATGCCAGGGGCTACAGAGTACAGACTGACCATATACCAGAGCCTACAGAGTACAGACTGACCATATACCAGAGCCTACAGAGTACAGACTGACCATATGCCAGGGGCTACAGAGGGAGTACAGACTGGCCCCATATACCAGAGACTACAGAGTATAGACTGACCCCATATACCAGAGACTACAGAGGGAGTATAGACTGACCCCATATACCAGAGACTACAGAGGGAGTATAGACTGACCATATACCATAGACTACAGAGTACAGACTGACCATATACCAGAGACTACAGAGGGAGTACAGACTGACCATATACCAGAGACTACAGAGGGAGTACAGACTGACCCCATATACCAGAGACTACAGAGTACAGACTGACCATATACCAGAGCCTACAGAGTACAGACTGACCATATACCAGAGCCTACAGAGTACAGACTGACCATATGCCAGGGGCTACAGAGTACAGACTGACCATATGCCAGGGGCTACAGAGTACAGACTGACCATATACCAGAGACTACAGAGTACAGACTGACCCCATATACCAGAGACTACAGAGTACAGACTGACCATATACCAGAGCCTACAGAGTACAGACTGACCATATACCAGAGACTACAGAGTACAGACTGACCATATGCCAGGGGCTACAGAGTACAGACTGACCATATGCCAGAGCCTACAGAGTACAGACTGACCATATGCCAGGGGCTACAGAGTACAGACTGACCATATGCCAGGGGCTACAGAGTACAGACTGACCATATGCCAGGGGCTACAGAGTACAGACTGGCCATATACCAGATCCTACAGATTACAGACTGACCATATACCAGAGCCTACAGAGTACAGACTGACCATATACCAGAGCCTACAGAGTACAGACTGACCATATACCAGAGCCTACAGAGTACAGACCGACCATATGCCAGGGGCTACAGAGTACAGACTGACCATATGCCAGGGGCTACAGAGTACAGACTGGCCATATACCAGAGCCTACAGAGTACAGACTGACCATATACCAGAGCCTACAGAGTACAGACTGACCATATGCCAGGGGCTACAGAGTACAGACTGACCATATACCAGAGCCTACAGAGTACAGACCGACCATATGCCAGGGGCTACAGAGTACAGACTGACCATATGCCAGGGGCTACAGAGTACAGACTGACCATATGCCAGGGGCTACAGAGTACAGACTGGCCATATACCAGAGCCTACAGATTACAGACTGACCATATACCAGAGCCTACAGATTACAGACTGACCATATACCAGAGCCTACAGAGTACAGACTGACCATATACCAGAGCCTACAGAGTACAGACTGACCATATGCCATGGGCTACAGAGTACAGACTGACCATATACCAGAGCCTACAGAGTACAGACTGACCATATGCCAGGGGCTACAGAGTACAGACTGGCCATATACCAGAGACTACAGATTACAGACTGACCATATACCAGAGCCTACAGAGTACAGACTGACCATATGCCAGGGGCTACAGAGTACAGACTGACCATATACCAGAGACTACAGAGTACAGACTGACCATATACCAGAGCCTACAGATTACAGACTGACCATATACCAGAGACTACAGAGTACAGACTGACCATATGCCAGGGGCTACAGAGGGAGTACAGACTGACCCCATATACCAGAGACTACAGAGTACAGACTGACCATATAGTCCAAATAGTCTGTGCCTCGGCCCCAGTGTGTGCCTCCAAATAGTCTGTGCCTCAGCCCCAGTGTGTGCCTCCAAATAGTCTGTCCTCTGAGCCTCATATTATAGGCTTTCTCTTATAGTATAGGTCCCCCTGTGTAGCAGCCCCTATATAGTATACTAGAAAATGTACCCGGCGCTGCCCGGGTATAAAGTGTCAGTGTGTTAATAAAATTTATTCTAAGGTGCCCAGGAAGCCAATCTATGCCCTTGTTTTTTGTTTTTTTTTTTGTTTAAGGGGAAATCGCCAGTAGCCCTATATACCTGACAGTTCTGCACTGTTTATGTAAATTGTAGCTTATGCTCATTAGAAATAAACTAAAAACTTCAAACATCCGTCCTGTATACCTGTAGTGTATAGTTGAGGGGGTCCTGTATATCTATAGTGTGTAGTTGGGGGGCTGTATACCTGTAGTGTATAGTTGAGGGAGGTCCTGTATACCAGTAGTGTATAATTGGGGGGGTTGTATACCTGTACTGTATAGTTTGGGAAGTACTGTATACCTGCAGTGTATAGCTGGTAGATGTCCTGTGTACTTGTACTGTATAGTTGGGGTCCTGTATACCTGTAATATATAGTTGGTGAAGGTGCTGTATACCTGTAATGTATAGTTGGTGGAGGTCTTCTATACCTGTAGTTTATAGTTAGGGGGTCCTGTATACCTGTAGTGTATAGTTTGGGGGTCCTGTGTATCTGTAGTTTATAGTTGGTAGAGGTCTTGTATACCTGTAGTGTAAAGTTTGGGGGTCCTGCATACCTGTAGTATAAAGTTGGTGGAGGTGCTGTATACCTGTAGTATATAGTTGGTGGAGGTCCTGTATACCTGTAGTGTATAGTTTGAGGGTCCTGTATACCTGTAGTGTATAGTTTGGGGTCCTGTATACCTTTAGTATAGAGTTGATGGGGGTCCTGTATACCTGTACTATAGAGTTGGTGGAGGTCCTGTATACCTGTAGTGTATAGTTTGGGGTCCTGTATACCTGTAGTATATAGTTGATGGAGGTCCTGTATACCTGTAGTGTATAGTTTTGGGTTTCTGTATACTTGTAGTGTATAGTTTTGGGTTCCTGTATACATGTAGTGTATAGTTTGGGGTCCTTTATACCTGTAGTATATAGTTGATGGAGGTCCTGTATACCTGTAGTGTATACTTTCGGGGTCCTGTGTACCTGTAGTACAGAGTTGGTGGAGGTCCTGTATACCTGTAGTGTATAGTTTTGGGGTCCTGTATACCTGTAGTATATAGTTCGTGGAGTTTCTGTATACCTGTAGTGTATAGTTTGGGGTCCTGTATACCTGTAGTATATAGTCTGTGGAAGTCCTGTATACCTGTACTATAGAGTTGGTGGAGGTCCTGTATACCTGTAGTGTATAGTTTGGGCTCTTGTATACCTGTAGTATATAGTTGGTGGAGGGCCAGTGCACCTGTAGTGTACAGTTGGGGGTCCTGTATACCTGTAGTGTCCTGTATACCTGCAGGGTCGTATTTACCATTAGGCACTCGTGGTCTACCTAGGGGGCCCTGTATACCTGTGCTGTGTAAATGGAGTAGGGGGCCCTGTATACCTGTACTGTATAGTTGGGGTAGGGGGTCTACCAGTTATCTCTATGAATCTGTTGTGAGGCAGCCGCCCTAGCAACAACAGCTTCCTGTGAAAATGAAAGTAGTAATCCTATTGGTTGCTGGGGCTGCCATTACAGCTGGAGAGCTGCAGCTAATTATGTCACCTGTGTGTGCAGTGTAGAGATTCTCCCATTCATTTCTATGGGGCGCCTCTCTTTCCCCTCCCCCTCCCCTCCTGTACATCTGGCGGGGATGGGACCTTCACTCTAACCTTCCCGGGCACCAATGTATCTGTGGGCCAAATTTGGGGTCAAACGGTTCAGGCGTTTGGAAGTCTATAGAGGACAGACAGACAGACTTTCATTTTTATGATATAGATGTTATGCCCGGGTATAAAGTGTCAGTGTGTTAATTAGATTTGTTCCAAGGTCGCCCAGGAGGCCGATCTATACCCTTGGTTTTTTTTTTGTTTAAGTACAACATTGGTAGTGTTAGGCTTAGCCTGGTTTTTTATAACATTGGCAGTGTTATACAGTATACAGCCTGGTTATATACAACAATAGCAGGGTTATACTCAGCCTGGTTATATACAACATTGGCAGTGTTATATACAGCCTGGTTATATACAACATTGGCAGTGTTATATACAGCCTGGTTATACACAACATCGCCAGTGTTATATACAGCCTGGTTATATACAACATTGGTAGTGTTAGGCTTAGCCTGGTTTTTTATAACATTGGCAGTGTTATACAGTATACAGCCTGGTTATATACAACAATAGCAGGGTTATACTCAGCCTGTTTATATACAACATTGGCAGTGTTATATACAGCCTGGTTATATACAACATCGCCAGTGTTATATACAGCCTGGTTATACACAACATTGGCAGTGTTATATACAGCCTGGTTATACACAACATCGCCAGTGTTATATACAGCCTGGTTATATACAACATTGGTAGTGTTAGTGGAGGTCCTGTATACCTGTGGTATATAGTTGGTGGAGGTCCTGTTTACCTGTAGTGTATAGTTGTGGCATCCTGTATACCTGTAGTGTGTAGTTTGGTGGTACCCCCCGCCGACTGCAAACCATAAGTAAGGTGTGTGTGCAGAAAACCTGCAGCCTATAATAATAAGTGCATACACAATCCTGCATCATCATAATCTGTATACACTCCCCCCCCCCCCTGCAGGTAGCCTCCGTACTGTATACACTCCCCCCCCTTGCAGATACTCCTATACTGTATACACTCCCCCCCCCTTGCAGATACTCCTATACTGTATACACTCCCCCCCCTTGCAGATACTCCTATACTGTATACACTCCCTCCCTGCAGGTAGCCCCCATGTTGTATACCCCCCCCCCCCGCAGGTAGCCCCTATACTGTGTAAACCCCCCACCACTGCGGGTAGCCCCCATACTCTATACACCCCCTTGCCCTTGCAGGTAGTCCCTATATTGTATACACTCCACCCCCGCAGGTAGCCCCCATACTCTATACACTACCCCCCTATTCTTGCAGGTTGCCCCCATACTGTATACACTCCACCCCACAGGTAGCCCCCATACTGTATACACTCCCCACCCCTGCGGGTAGCCCCCATACTGTATACACCCCCCACCCCTGCGGACCGTATACATCACCTGTTCCTTGCTCTGGCTTCCTTCAGGGATTCCCGGCATGTCCCACTCAGCCAATCAGTGCGCTGTCCCCGGCTGAGCGGGACGTGAAGACACCGGGAGCCCTGAAGTAGGCCGGAGCGGGGAGCAGGTGATGCATACGCTCTGGTGGCGGGGGGTTAACGGGGAGGGCTGCTGACAAACTCGCAGCGGGATGTACAGGGCAGAAATCTGCTGCGGATACGCCCAGTGTGTTTGTATCCTTACTGTATTTATTTCTGTGGATCTGATGTGAGGCAGCCGCCCAAGCAACCAATCAGATTCCAGCTCCCTGTGAAAATGAAAGCAGTAATCCTATTGGTTGCTAAGGCTCCCAACTGCCATTACTGCTGCAGCTAATTATATCACCTGTGTGCAGTGAGGAGATTCTCCCATTCATCTCTATGGGGCGCTCTTTCCCCTCCCCCTCCCCTCCTGTACATCTGGCGGGGGCGGGACCTTCGCAATAACCTTCCCGGGCACCCAATGTATCTGTGGGCCAAATTTGGGGTCAAACGGTTCAGGCGTTTGGAAGTCTATAGAGGACAGACAGACAGAAGGACAGACAGACAGACAGAAGGACAGACAGACAGAAGGACAGACAGACAGAAGGACAGACAAAAGGACAGACAGACAGACAGAAGGACAGACAGACAGACAGAAGGACAGACAGACAGAAGGACAGACAGACAGACAGAAGGACAGAAGGACAGACAGACAGAAGGACAGACAGACAGAAGGACAGACAGACAGAAGGACAGACAGACAGACAGAAGGACAGAAGGACAGACAGACAGAAGGACAGACAGACAGAAGGACAGACAGACAGAAGGACAGACAGACAGACAGAAGGACAGAAGGACAGACAGAAGGACAGACAGACAGAAGGACAGACAGACAGACAGAAGGACAGACAGACAGAAGGACAGACAGACAGAAGGACAGAAGGACAGACAGACAGAAGGACAGACAGACAGAAGGACAGACAGACAGACAGAAGGACAGACAGACAGAAGGACAGACAGACAGAAGGACAGACAGACAGAAGGACAGAAGGACAGACAGACAGAAGGACAGACAGACAGAAGGACAGACAGACAGACAGAAGGACAGACAGACAGAAGGACAGACAGACAGAAGGACAGACAGACAGACAGAAGGACAGAAGGACAGACAGACAGAAGGACAGACAGACAGAAGGACAGACAGACAGAAGGACAGACAGAAGGACAGACAGAAGGACAGACAGACTTTGATTTTTATTATATAGATATTTTAATATGTATAGACCCTTTAGTGTAGTATCCCCTCCATGAAGAACAGCCCCCTCTGTGTAGCATCCCTCTATGATAAATAGCCCCCCCCCCCCATGTAGCATCCCCCCATGAATAGCCCCCGTGTAGCATCCCCCCATGAATAGCCCCCGTGTAGCATCCCCCCATGAATAGCCCCCCTGTAGCATCCCTCCATGAATAACCCCCCATGTAGCATCCCTCCATGAATAACCCCCCTGTAGCATCCCTCCATGAATAGCCCCCCTGTAGCATCCCCCCATGAATAGCCCCCCTGTAGCATCCCCCCATGAATAGCCCCCCTGTAGCATCCCTCCATGAATAGCCCCCCTGTAGCATCCCTCCATGAATAGCCCCTGTGTAGCATCCCTCTATGATAAATAGCCCCCTGTAGCATCCCTCCATGAATAGCCCCTGTGTAGCATCCCTCTATGATAAATAGCCCCCCTGTAGCATCCCTCCATGAATAACCCCCCTGTAGCATCCCTCCATGAATAGCCCCCCTGTAGCATCCCTCCATGAATAGCCCCCCCATGTAGCATCCCCCCATGAATAGCCCCCATGTAGCATCCCCCCATGAATAGCCCCTGTGTAGCATCCCTCTATGATAAATAGCCCCCCTGTAGCATCCCCCCATGTAGCATCCCCCCATGAATAGCCTCCCTGTATAGCATCCCCTCATAAATAGTCCCTCTGTATAGCATCCCCCATGAATAGCCCCCTGTGTAGCACCCCCATGAATAGCCCCCCTCCCCCTGTGTAGCATCCCCCCAGGAATAGCCCCCCCCCCCCTGTATAGCATCCTCCCATAAATAGCCCCTCTGTATAGCATCCCCCATGAATAGCCCCCCTCCCCCTGTATAGCATCCCCTCATAAATAGTCCCCCCCCTCCCCCTGTATAGCATCCCCCCATAAATAGCCCCTCTGCTTTGCAGCCCCCAGTGGGAAAAACAAAATAAAAATGTACTCCCCTCTCACAACGCTCCCCAGCAGCATCTCTCCTGCAGCAGCATGGTGAGGGACTCCGCTTTTGGCTCCTCTCGCTCCTCCGCGCCGGCGCCTCCAGGAAGTGACGTCAGCGGTCAGAGGACGCTCTTGCAGCTGCGCCTTTGTGCGGCACGTCTGCTGGAGCGTAGTTTAAAGGGGCAGTAAGGCTGCATGCAAATCTGGCGGCCTCGGTCCCTCAGTGCACACAGTGGACCGGGGCGGTTCCCCAGATTGCCCTCATTATAATCCGCCTATGACTGTTCTACCTGAATCATCCTGCAGTAAAGTATTATATTTTTATTTACACGCACAGGACTCTGGTCTACTGTCAGCACCTGCACCCACACACCACCGGATACTTGGGTTATCCTCTATTTTGTACCAACAACCGTGACAAGAGCCCAAGTGACCCTAAACACTCCCGGAGGTTACCGACCATTGTGGGAAGCCAAGGGCACTAACATTTAGTTTTACCGAGTAATCTAGGCTAAGGCCAAAAGGAAATGATAGGAGCCAAGTATAATCCCTCCATATAGAATGTCGCATCCCACAGCGCAGAGAGTCCCACACGGCGCAGAGTCCCACACGGCGCAGAGAGTCCCACACGGCGCAGAGAGTGCCACACGGCGCAGAGAGTCCCACACAGCGCAGAGTCCCACACGGCGCAGAGAGTCCCACACGGCGCAGAGAGTCCCACACGGCGCAGAGAGTCCCACACGGCGCAAAGAGTCCCACACGGCGCAGAGAGTGCCACACGGCGCAGAGAGTCCCACACGGCGCAGAGAGTCCCACACGGCGCAGAGAGTCCCACACGGCGCAGAGAGTCCCACACGGCGCAGAGAATCCCACACGGCGCAGAGAGTCCCACACGGCGCAGAGTCCCACACGGCGCAGAGAGTCCCACACGGTGCAGAGAGTCCCACACGGCGCAGAGTCCCACACAGCGCAGAGTCCCACACAGCGCAGAGAGTCCCACACGGTGCAGAGAGTCCCACACGGTGCAGAGAGTCCCACACGGCGCAGAGAATCCCACACGGCGCAGAGAGTCCCACACGGCGCACAGAGTCCCACACGGCACAGAGAGTCCCACACGGCGCAGAGAATCCCACACGGCGCAGAGAGTCCCACACGGCGCAGAGAGTCCCACACAGCGCAGAGAGTCCCACACGGCGCAGAGAGTCCCACACGGCACAGAGAGTGCCACACGGCGCAGAGAGTGCCACACGGCGCAGAGAGTCCCACACGGCGCAGAGAGTCCCACACAGCGCAGAGAGTCCCACGGGGCGGTCCCACACAGCATAGAGTTGTATCCCACCACGGGTGTTGTTAAATATATACCCCAGTAAGTCATGCAGTGGTGGATGAAGTACCTTAGTTTCCCCACTAGGTGTCACTATTATTTATTTGTATTTCTATTCACAGCTGAGTTAATGGGTTAATTGTTTGTCATGTGTTTGTGTGCTGGCCACTAGTAGGTCTGTAGGAGGAGTTAGCTTCATGTGGGAGGAAGTACAGAGAGTTAGTGGTTGGAGGTCCAAGAGGACAGATGTGAGACCAGCTCAGCTAGAGATTGCTTCTACAGGAGCAACCACTATTTCTAATGTGCAGTGCTAAGTCCAAGTAGGGGAGAGCAGCCACTTAGGAATACCCTAGCCCACGCCAGGAACCTCTCAAAAATGTGCAGGGCGTTCTCCTGTTACTAGAGCCACCGATCCCAGTAGGACAAAGCTACCAGAGTGAAAATGTCTACGTATCCTACTGCACAGTGCAGGGCAACTGGGAAGTTTCGGGAACCTGCTACACCCAGATAACCGACGACTGGGCATGTGCGATCCACCTAGGATGGGTTCTACGATACTAGGGGGCAGAAGGCGGTCAGACATTGTCTAAACGTAGGTACTGGTATCACTTATCTACCTCTATACACCACAGTTCTGACAGAGTACAGGATCTACACTGGGCAAGGGCTCCTTTGTCTACTCCTCTTCTTTCTACCTCTACAAGGCACTACTACTTCTACCAAAGTTCTTACTACCTTCCAGCACCTATTCCTGAAAGTACCAAGTCTACTTCATTGTCAGCACCCAAGTTTGTGTCAAGATTTGCACTAACTGCATAGCGTGTACTGTCTATTTGCACAGTTATACAGTGAACTGTTTTATTTTTGTACGAAACACACAGGACTTCCTCTGCTTCCTCTGTTTGCACCTGCTCCTATATACACACCACCGTCTTCCCTTATCGTCGCCCGGCGTCTTCTCTCTTGTTGTCGCCTGGCAATGTCTCGTTTGTCGCCCGACGTCTTCTCCCTTATCGTCGCCCGGCGTCTTCTCCCTTATCGTCGCCCGGCGTCTTCTCCCTTATCGTCGCCCGGCGTCTTCTCCCTTATCGTCGCCCGGCGTCTTCTCCCTTATCGTCGCCCGGCGTCTTCTCCCTTATCGTCGCCCGGCGTCTTCTCCCTTATCGTCGCCCGGCGTCTTCTCCCTTATCGTCGCCCGGCGTCTTCTCCCTTATCGTCGCCCGGCGTCTTCTCCCTTATCGTCGCCCGGCGTCTTCTCCCTTCTTGTCGCCCGGCGTCTTCTCCCTTCTTGTCGCCCGGCGTCTTCTCCCTTCTTGTCGCCCGGCATCTTCTTCCTTATCGTCGCCCGGCGTCTTCTCCCTTATCGTCGCCCGGCGTCTTCTCCCTTATCGTTGCCTGGCATCTTCTCCTTTCTCGTCGCCCGAAGTCTTCTCCCTTATCGTCGCCCGGCGTCTTCTCTCTTATTGTCGCTTGGCGACGTCTCATTTGTCGCCTGACGTCTTCTCCCATTTCGTTGCCCGGCTTCCTACTGCCTCTCCTTTCGCACAGTCAGTATGATCTAAAGGCCGCCACAGTGTGTCAATCTTGGACGGTGAATCTGCCTGATTCAGTCTTATTCCTTCTCGACGCCCGACGTCTTCTCCCTTATCGTCGCCCGGCGTCTTCTCCCTTATCGTCGCCCGGCGTCTTCTCTCTTATTGTCGCCTGGCAATGTCTCGTTTGTCGCCTGACGCCTTCTCCCTTATCGTCGCCCGGCGTCTTCTCCCTTATCGTCGCCCGGCGTCTTCTCCCTTATCGTCGCCCGGCGTCTTCTCCCTTATCGTCGCCCGGCGTCTTCTCCCTTGTCGCCCGGCGTCTTCTCCCTTATCGTCGCCCGGCGTCTTCTCTCTTGTTGTCGCCTGGCAATGTCTCGTTTGTCGCCCGACGTCTTCTCCCTTATCGTCGCCCGGCGTCTTCTCCCTTATCGTAGCCCGGCGTCTTCTCCCTTATCGTAGCCCGGCGTCTTCTCCCTTATCGTCGCCCGGCGTCTTCTCCCTTATCGTCGCCCGGCGTCTTCTCCCTTATCGTCGCCCGGCGTCTTCTCCCTTCTTGTCGCCCGGCGTCTTCTCCCTTCTTGTCGCCCAGCGTCTTCTCCCTTATCGTCGCCCGGTGTCTTCTCCCTTATCGTCGCCCGGCGTCTTCTCCCTTATTGTCGCCCGGCGTCTTCTCTCTTATTGTCGCCCCCGGCGTCTTCTCCCTTATCGTCGCCCGGCGTCTTCTCCCTTATTGTCGCCCGGCGTCTTCTCCCTTATCGTCGCCCGGTGTCTTCTCCCTTATCGTCGCCCGGCGTCTTCTCCCTTATCGTGGCCTGGCATCTTCTCCTTTCTCATCGCCCGAAGTCTTCTCCCTTATCGTCGCCCGGCGTCTTCTCTCTTATTGTCGCTTGGCGACGTCTCATTTGTCGCCTGACGTCTTCTCCCGTTTCGTTGCCCGGCGTCCTACTGCCTCTCCTTGCGCACAGTCAGTATGATCTACAGGCCGCCCCAGTGTGTCAATCTTGGACGGTGAATCTGCCTGATTCAGTCTTATTCCTTCTCGACGCCCGACGTCTTCTCCCTTATCGTCGCCCGGCGTCTTCTCCCTTATCGTCGCCCGGCGTCTTCTCTCTTATTGTCGCCTGGCAATGTCTCGTTTGTCGCCTGACGTCTTCTCCCTTATCGTCGCCTGGCGTCTTCTCCCTTATCGTCGCCCGGCGTCTTCTCCCTTATCGTCGCCCGGCGTCTTCTCCCTTATCGTCGCCCGGCGTCTTCTCCCTTATCGTCGCCCGGCGTCTTCTCCTTTCTCATCGCCCGGCGTCTTCTTCCTTATCGTCGCCCGGCGTCTTCTCCCTTGTCGCCCCGGCGTCTTCTCCCTTATCGTCGCCCGGCGTCTTCTGCTTTTTCGTCGCCCGGCGTCTTCTCCCTTATCGTCGCCCGGCGTCTTCTCCCTTGTCGCTCGCCGTCTTCTCCCTTATCGTCGCCCGGCGTCTTCTGCCTTATCGTCGCCCGGCGTCTTCTCCCTTATCGTCGCCCGGCATCTTCTCCCTTATCGTCGCCCGGCGTCTTCTCCCTTATCGTCGCCCGGCGTCTTCTCCTTTCTCGTCGCCCGGCGTCTTCTCCCTTATCGTTGCCCGGCGTCTTCTCACTTGTCGCCCGGCGTCTTCTCCCTTATCGCTCGGCGTCTTCTCCCTTATCGTCTCCCGGCGTCTTCTCCCTTATCGTCGCCCGGCATCTTCTCCCTTGTCGCCTGCCGTCTTCTCCCTTATCGTCGCCCGGCGTCTTCTCCCTTGTCGCCTGCCGTCTTCTCCCTTATCGTTGCCCGGCGTCTTCTCTCTTATTGTCGCCTGGCAATGTGTTGTCTGTCGCCCGACGTCTTCTCCCTTATCGTCGCCCGGCGTCTTCTCCCTTATCGTCGCCCGGCGTCTTCTCCCTTATCGTCGCCCGGCGTCTTCTCCCCTATCGTCGCCCGGCGTCTTCTTCCTTATCATCGCCCGGCGTCTTCTCCCTTATCGTCGCCCGGCGTCTTCTTCCTTATCATCGCCCGGCGTCTTCTCCTTTCTCGTCGCCCGGCGTCTTCTCCCTTATCGTCGCCCGGCGTCTTCTCCCTTATCGTCGCCCGGCGTCTTCTCCCTTATCGTCGCCCGGCGTCTTCTCCCTTATCGTCGCCCGGCGTCTTCTCCCTTATCGTCGCCCGGCGTCTTCTCCTTTTTCGTCGCCCGGCGTCTTCTCCCTTATCGTCGCCCGGCGTCTTCTCCCTTGTCGCTCGCCGTCTTCTCCCTTATCGTCGCCCGGCGTCTTCTCCCTTGTCGCTCGCCGTCTTCTCCCTTATCGTCGCCCGGCGTCTTCTCCCTTATCGTCGCCCGGCGTCTTCTCCCTTATCGTCGCCCAGCGTCTTCTGCCTTAGGCTACGTTCACACAGAGCAAAAGGAGCAAGGAAATATTTCCGCCTGAAATCAACTGACGCTGAATTCCGAGCAGAATATAAGCAGAATGTAAGCAGAATCCCTGCGTATTCTGCTAGGAAAGTGTTCAGCTCGTAATCAGCTCTTGACAAATTCAGCGCGGAATACTCGAGGAATCCGCGCTGAATTCGCATGCATTCAGCGCTGAAATTCAGCGAGTATTTGGTGAGTAAACTAGACTATACCAGAATATATACTAGAATCCTCCTCCCCCCCCCTTTTCCCCATTTCCGCGCTGATTCAGCGAGTAATTTTCGCTTGTATTCCGCGCTGAAACAGAAAATCAGAGCCCCATTGATTTGTATAGGCTTCCGCTAGCGGAAGAATGAACATGATCATTCTTCTGGCGGAAAGCGGATTAGTTCAGTGTGGAAATTCCACTGTGTGAACTGCAGAGCAGAATTTCTATTCAACACAATGGAAATGAGCTCTGCACCTATTTTAACGGCTGAAATTTCAGCGCTGATTCAGCGCAGAAATTCAGCTGCTTTTGCTCAGTGGGAACGAGCCCTTATCGTCGCCCGGCGTCTTCTCCCTTATTGTCGCCTGGCAACGTCTCGTTTGTCGCCTGACGTCTTCTCCGGTTTCGTCGCCCGGCGTCCTCCTGCTTCTCCTTGCGCACAGTCAGTATGATCTACAGGCCGCCCCACTGTGTCCATCTTGGACGGTGAATCTGCCTGATCAGTTTGCAGTAAAGCGGATGAGGCCTGTATAGACTGCTGTATATTAGTGACTAGTCTCCAGGATACGTACACCTATCGGATGTAATTACGTGGCCAGTATGTAGAGAGCTCTGTGGACTCCACATCGGGCCGTGTCAGGGGCCCAGCATCTTCCCTGTGGTGCAGGAGGCCCACGGTAAGGAGATGGTGGCAGGTACATGGGGGAGGAGGGTGGGAGCTCCATTGCTGCGTCCTGGGACTTTTGGTTGCCGTGGAGGAGATATAGGAACCCCCACATGGTAGGTTACTTCTGTAGACCCTGCTGGCAGGATTTGTTGTGGCAGGGATAAAATGTCAGTCTGTCGGGGGGCGGCAGGTGCGGGATTGTAATACTCACGGCCCACCAAGTCAGCGCCGTAACTGGAAGTTTGAAAGGGATGGATGAATGCTTATGGAGCAATGATTACAGCCTGTAGTTCACACTTCAGCCACCAGACGGCGCTAGAAATGTAAGGATCTGTGCAGGGTGTGAAAAAGTAGTCTACCATAGTGGCTTCTATCCTCCTGCAGTAACGAAAGCTCCGAAACATGGGGTATCGGGGTTATAGTTATTGCCCCAGGGAGTTTCCCAGGTGGTCTCTATCAGGAGGGAGATGGGACAGAGGTTATAAGCACAGTCCAATATACACAGTCTATTATGGTATACACAGTCCAGTATGGTATACATAGTCTAGTATACACAGTCCAGTATACACAGTCCAGTATGGTATACATAGTCCGGTATACACAGTCCAGTATGGTATACACAGTCCAGTATACACAGTCTAGTGTGGTATACATAGTCCAGTATGGTATACATAGTCCGGTATACACAGTCCAGTATGGTATACACAGTCCAGTATACACAGTCTAGTGTGGTATACATTGTCCAGTATGGTATACATAGTCCGGTATACACAGTCCAGTATGGTATACACAGTCCAGTATACACAGTCTAGTGTGGTATACATAGTCCAGTATGGTATACATAGTCCAGTATGGTATACATAGTCCAGTATACACAGTCCAGTATGGCATACATAGTCCGGTATACACAGTCCAGTATGGTATACACAGTCCAGTATGGTATACACAGTCCAGTATACACAGTCCAGTATGGTATACATAGTCCGGTATACACAGTCCAGTATGGTATACATAGTCCAGTATACACAGTCCAGTATGGTATACACAGTCCAGTATACACAGTCTAGTGTGGTATACATAGTCCAGTATGGTATACATAGTCCGGTATACACAGTCCAGTATGGTATACACAGTCCAGTATACACAGTCTAGTGTGGTATACATTGTCCAGTATGGTATACATAGTCCGGTATACACAGTCCAGTATGGTATACACAGTCCAGTATACACAGTCTAGTGTGGTATACATAGTCCAGTATGGTATACATAGTCCAGTATGGTATACATAGTCCAGTATACACAGTCCAGTATGGCATACATAGTCCGGTATACACAGTCCAGTATGGTATACATAGTCCAGTATACACAGTCCAGTATGGCATACATAGTCCGGTATACACAGTCCAGTATGGTATACACAGTCCAGTATGGTATACACAGTCCAGTATACACAGTCCAGTATGGTATACATAGTCCGGTATACACAGTCCAGTATGGTATACATAGTCCATTATACACAGTCCAGTATGGTATACACAGTCCAGTATACACAGTCTAGTGTGGTATACATAGTCCAGTATGGTATACATAGTCCAGTATACACAGTCCAGTATGGCATACATAGTCCGGTATACACAGTCCAGTATGGTATACATAGTCCGGTATACACAGTCCAGTATGACATACATAGTCCGGTATACACAGTTGAGTATGGTATACATAGTCCAGTATACACAGTCCAGTATGGTATACATAGTCCGGTATACACAGTCCAGTATGGCATACATAGTCTGGTATACACAGTCCAGTATGGCATACATAGTCCGGTATACACAGTCCAGTATGGTATACACAGTCCAGTATGGTATACATAGTCCGGTATACACAGTCCAGTATGGTATACATAGTCCGGTATACACAGTCCAGTATGGTAAACATAGTCCGGTATACACAGTCCAGTATGGTATACATAGTCCAGTATACACAGTCTAGTGTGGTATACATAGTCCAGTATGGTATACATAGTCCAGTATACACAGTCCAGTATGGCATACATAGTCCGGTATACACAGTCCAGTATGGTATACATAGTCCAGTATACACAGTCCAGTATGGCATACATAGTCTGGTATACACAGTTGAGTATGGTATACATAGTCCAGTATACACAGTCCAGTATGGTATACATAGTCTGGTATACACAGTCCAGTATGGTATACATAGTCCGGTATACACAGTCCAGTATGGCATACATAGTCTGGTATACACAGTTGAGTATGGTATACATAGTCCAGTATACACAGTCCAGTATGGTATACATAGTCCGGTATACACAGTCCAGTATGGTATACATAGTCCGGTATACACAGTCCAGTATGGTATACATAGTCCGGTATACACAGTCCAGTATGGTATACACAGTCTAGTATGGTATACACAGTCCAGTATGGTATACATAGTTCAGTATACACAGACCAGTATGGTATTACATAGTCCAGTATACACAGTCCAGTATGGTATACACAGTCCAGTATGGTATACACAGTCTAGTATGGTATACACAGTCCAGTATGGTATACATAGTTCAGTATACACAGACCAGTATGGTATACATAGTCCAGTATACACAGTCCAGTATGGTATACATAGTCCGGTATACACAGTCCAGTATGGTATACATAGTCCAGTATACACAGTTCAGTATGGTATACATAGTCCAGTATGGTATACATAGTTCAGTATACACAGACCAGTATGGCATACATAGTCCAGTATACACAGTCCAGTATGGTATACATAGTCCGGTATACATAGTCCAGTATGGTATACACAGTCCAGTATGGTATACACAGTCCAGTATGGCATACATAGTCCGGTATACACAGTCCAGTATGGCATGCATAGTCCGGTATACACAGTTCAGTATGGTATACACAGTCCAGTATGGCATACATAGTCCGGTATACACAGTCCAGTATGGCATACATAGTCCGGTATACACAGTCCAGTATGGTATACACAGTCCAGTATGGCATGCATAGTCCAGTATGGTATACACAGTCCAGTATGGTATACATAGTCCGGTATACACAGTCCAGTATGGTATACACAGTCCAGTATGGTATACATAGTCCGGTATACACAGTCCAGTATGGTATACACAGTCCAGTATGGTATACATAGTCCGGTATACACAGTCCAGTATGGTATACACAGTCCAGTATGGTATACATAGTCCGGTATACACAGTCCAGTATGGTATACACAGTCCAGTATGGTATACATAGTCCGGTATACACAGTCCAGTATGGTATACACAGTCCAGTATGGTATACACAGTCCAGTATGGTATACATAGTTCGGTATACACAGACCAGTATGGTATACACAGTCCAGTATGGTATACATAGTTCGGTATACGCAGTCCAGTATGGTATACACAGTCCAGTATGGTATACACAGTCCAGTATGGTATACATAGTCCGGTATACACAGTCCAGTATGGTATACACAGTCCAGTATGGTATACATAGTCCGGTATACACAGTCCAGTATGGTATACATAGTTCGGTATACACAGACCAGTATGGTATTACATAGTCCACTATACATAGTCCAGTATACACTGGCCTGTTCTGCTGGTGCTGTATGGGCTGGAGCTCCAGGCTTCTCCTCACAAGACCAGGTCCTGGGGTTCCCTGTAAGATTGGGCGTCCAGGGCTATGTGGGTGCAGTGTCCCAGCACAGAGGTTCTTTCTCTTTATACAGATATCCTGCTTGGTGTACTGCTGGAAAAGTTTAATGGCCACTGCAAAAGCTTGTTTTATGTTACCCCCCAGTGTTTAAAGGGGTATTCCCCCCAAGAGCTAAAAAAATAAAATGCTCCCAAACCTAGCTCGTCCTACTCACCAAGTCCCCCTGAGTATTTTGAGCCGTCTCCCGTCTTTCTAGCTGCTTCCGTTCCATAGTTACAAGTTTTTAAAAAAGCTGATCTATATCCAACATGGCGCCGGCCAGAAAGCTACATTTCCCATCATGCAATGCTTATGTCTAACTGGTACATGATGTAGCAGAGCTAATATGCAGTAGATATATCAGAGTTGAATGAGCGGCATAGCAGAGTTGAGCGAACGGCATAGTAGAGCTGAATGAGTGGCATAGTAGAGTTGAATGAGCAAAATAGCAGAGTTGAATGAGCGATACAGCAGAGTTGAATGAGCGGCACAGCAGAGTTGAGTGTGCGACCTAGCAGAGTTGAATGATCGGCATAGCAGAGTTGAGCGAGTGGCATAGTAGAGCTGAATGAGCAGCATAGTAGAGCTGAGTGAGCGACATAGCAGAGTTAAATGAGCGGCATAGCAGAGTTGAGTGTGCAGCATAGCAGAGTTGAGTGTGCAGCATAGCAGAGTTGAGTGTGCAGCATAGCAGAGTTGAGTGTGCAGCATAGCAGAGTTGAGTGCGCGGCATAGCAGAGTTGAGTGAACGACATAGCAGAGTTGAGTGAGCGGCATAGCAGAGTTGAGTGAGCGGCATAGCAGAGTTGAGCGAGCGGCATAGTAGAGTTGAATGAGCAGCATAGTAGAGTTGAATGAGCAGCATAGTAGAGCTGAATGAGCGACATAGCAGAGTTGAGTGAGCGACATAGAGTTGAGTTAGCGGCATAGCAGAGTTGAGTGAACGACATAGCAGAGTTGAGTGTGCAGCATAGTATAGCTGAATGAACAGCAGGGGGCGTATGGATGTCGGGTGCTGCGGGTGATGACTTGGAGGGGGGGGGAGTGTCGGGTGCTCCAGGCGGCCACAGCTCATCAGTTCAGGGGGGGGGGGGGGGGGGGGGGATGTCGGGTGCTGTGGGCGGCCACCACTCATCAGTTCAGAGCTGGGGGGGTGCTTTCGGAGAGGGAGACAGTGATCAGCAGCAGCTGTCACTGTGTCACTGTCCTCCCTCTTTTCAATGTGCTGGGTTAGAAGCGATATCCCGGCCCATTGAAGAGACTGAGGACATGTGATGCCGTCTCGGAGGGTGGGGGCCAGGAGCAGGGAGCGTGTCGGAGTGGACTGAGAGCTGATGATTCTATGCAATCCGTGGGGGTGAATGCATCTAGATAACAGCAAAACTGTGCAGAATCCATAATAACTTTATATTGGAAAGATGGAAAGCTTTGGGTGGGCAATGTATTAATGCAAAAATAATTTTGGGGGGGAATACCCCTTTAAGTCTAGTATTGCATCTTATATTATCATAATGCTGTTATGTATATTGATTTGTTGGTCATGTGGTGTGGTGATGCAAGAGGCCTAGTATCTTAGTGTTCCTCCCTAGTCTTCCAGGGAGAAGGTCGCTTTCTCTCTGTGTAGAGAAGGTCCGGTGCCCCCAGCCTCGTGGTGCGGACGCTTCGCTACCTCTCCTCTGTCAGATATCCCTAAACTCATTCCGGCCCAGTCCAGACCTGGCGTATTCTTCAGGATTCCTGTATATTCTAAGATCTGGGTTCATCTTCTAAGTCTCCATATTCTCCCCATCGCTAACTGCAAGTATTCTCCTCCTCATTACTACACCCAGCATCATTATCTCAAGGGAACTACTACTCCCATCCTCAAGAAAGATTGTTCTAACTAAAGAGACATTTATAGATATATGCGGCCTATTACCCCCCCATCACCTCAGTTATCACCAGTTCTGCTCATCACCGAGTTGACTATACCCGGTCGCATCCAGAGACTGTTACTACTCGTGTTGCTGTTCCAATAAACATACAACTCCCGTTGTTTCCGAACCCTGGCATTGGTCTCATGGTGGCCCATGTGGGCCGTGACCATACCATCTGGCATAGTGCTAACACGGGGCCTGTTTCCTCCCCGCGTGGCCTACCGCATGGGGACCCATTGGGGTGGATGAGTGCTGGAGGTTGCTAGAGGCTGGGTGGCATGAAAATCCAGACCCTGGCTTCTGCAGATGCACTAGGCCTCAATTCTCAAAGTTTTCAGATCAGACGATTTGGGTCCTGGCCGTTCAGGGGGAAACGGAGCTTCTGCACCAAAGATGACGGATGATTAGGGGCGCCCCCGGGTCATGTGACATCACTAGAGTGTAATAGCTGACACGATGGCCCCGGGGTCATGTGACATCACTGGAGTGTAATAGCTGACACGATGGCCCCGGGGTCATGTGACATCACTGGAGTGTAATAGCTGACACGATGGCCCGGGGTCATGTGACATCACTGGAGTGTAATAGCTGACACGATGGCCCCGGGGTCATGTGACATCACTGGAGTGTAATAGCTGACACGATGGCCCCGGGGTCATGTGACATCACTGGAGTGTAATAGCTGACACAATGGCCCCCGGGGTCATGTGACATCACTGGAGTGTAATAGCTGAGATGATGGCCCCGGGGTCATGTGACATCACTGGAGTGTAAAAGCTGACTCGATGGCCCCGGGGTCATGTGACATCACTGCAGTGTAATAGCTGAGATAATGGCCCCGGGGTCATGTGACATCACTGGAGTGTAATAGCTGAGATGATGGCCCCGGGGTCATGTGACATCACTGGAGTGTAATAGCTGACACGATGGCCCCGGGGTCATGTGACATCACTGGAGTGTAATAGCTGACACGATGGCCCCGGGGTCATGTGACATCACTGCAGTGTAATAGCTGAGATGATGGCCCCGGGGTCATGTGACATCACTGGAGTGTAATAGCTGAGATGATGGCCCCGGGGTCATGTGACATCACTGCAGTGTAATAGCTGACACGATGGCCCCGGGGTCATGTGACATCACTGCAGTGTAATAGCTGACACGATGGCCCCGGGGTCATGTGACATCACTGGAGTGTAATAGCTGACACGATGGCCCCGGGGTCATGTGACATCACTGGAGTGTAATAGCTGACACGATGGCCCCGGGGTCATGTGACATCACTGGAGTGTAATAGCTGAGATGATGGCCCCGGGGTCATGTGACATCACTGGAGTGTAATAGCTGACACGATGGCCCCGGGGTCATGTGACATCACTGGAGTGTAATAGCTGACACGATGGCCCCGGGGTCATGTGACATCACTGGAGTGTAATAGCTGAGATGATGGCCCCGGGGTCATGTGACATCACTGGAGTGTAATAGCTGACACGATGGCCCCGGGGTCATGTGACATCACTGGAGTGTAATAGCTGACACGATGGCCCCGGGGTCATGTGACATCACTGGAGTGTAATAGCTGAGATGATGGCCCCGGGGTCATGTGACATCACTGCAGTGTAATAGCTGACACGATGGCCCCGGGGTCATGTGACATCACTGCAGTGTAATAGCTGACACGATGGCCCCGGGGTCATGTGACATCACTGGAGTGTAATAGCTGAGATGATGGCCCCGGGGTCATGTGACATCACTGCAGTGTAATAGCTGACACAATGGCCCCCGGGGTCATGTGACATCACTGGAGTGTAATAGCTGAGATGATGGCCCCGGGGTCATGTGACATCACTGGAGTGTAAAAGCTGACTCGATGGCCCCGGGGTCATGTGACATCACTGCAGTGTAATAGCTGAGATAATGGCCCCGGGGTCATGTGACATCACTGGAGTGTAATAGCTGAGATGATGGCCCCGGGGTCATGTGACATCACTGGAGTGTAATAGCTGACATGATGGCCCCGGGGTCATGTGACATCACTGGAGTGTAATAGCTGACACGATGGCCCCGGGGTCATGTGACATCACTGCAGTGTAATAGCTGAGATGATGGCCCCGGGGTCATGTGACATCACTGGAGTGTAATAGCTGAGATGATGGCCCCGGGGTCATGTGACATCACTGCAGTGTAATAGCTGACACAATGGCCCCCGGGGTCATGTGACATCACTGGAGTGTAATAGCTGACACGATGGCCCCTATCATGTGTGATACTTTCAGCTGAGCTGCTGTATCTAATCCTATCATGTGTGATACTTTCAGCTGAGCTGCTGTATCTAATCCTATCATGTGTGATACTTTCTGCTGAGCTGCTGTATCTAATCCTATCATGTGTGATACTTTCAGCTGAGCTGCTGTATCTAATCCTATCATGTGTGATTCTGTCTATCCATATGTGTGGTACTGTCTGCTGTGTATCTAAGCCTCGCATGTGTGGTCCGGTCTGTAGCTAAGCTCTCCGCAGGGAATGACCAGACAACTGCAGTTCCTCTTTACTTTTTTCTTTCTTTATTATTATCAGATTATGTAATTAGTGAATGTTGAGCCTGGCCCCGCCCCCTCAAAGTGGGTGTGTAGACTCCTCCACACAGCCCCGCCCCCTAAAATGGGTGTGTAGACTCCTCCACACAGCCCCGCCCCCTCAGAGTGGGTGTGTAGACTCCTCGACACAGCCCCGCCCCCTCAAAGTGGGTGTGTAGACTCCTCGACACAGCCCCGCCCCCTCAGAGTGTGTAGTTTTCTCCACATCACCTGGCCCCTGCTCAGCAGACATCTGATCTCCTCCACCCCGCCCCACTCAGCAGACACATGATCTCTCCCACATGGCCCCGCCCCCACTAAGTAGGCATGTGATCTCCCCCGTGCAGCAGATACGTGATCTGCCCCCATCACCCCACCCCCGCTGAGCAGGCATGTGATCTCCCCCAGACAACCCCGCCCCCGCTCAGCAGACGTGTGATCTCTCTCATCACCCTGCCCCCGCTCAGCAGACGTGTGATCTCTCTCATCACCCCGCCCCCGCTCAGCAGACATGTGATCTCTCTCATCACCCCGCCCTCGCTCAGCAGGTATGTGATCTCTCTCATCACCCCGCCCTCGCTCAGCAGGTATGTGATCTGCCCCCATCACCCCGCCCCCGCTCAGCAGACGTGTGATCTCTCTCATCACCCTGCCCTCGCTCATCAGACGTGTGATCTCTCTCATCACCCCGCCCCCCCTCAGCAGGTATGTGATCTCTCTCATCACCCCGCCCCCGCTCAGCAGACATGTGATCTCTCTCATCACCCTGCCCTCGCTCATCAGACGTGTGATCTCTCTCATCACCCCGCCCCCCCTCAGCAGGTATGTGATCTCTCTCATCACCCCGCCCCCGCTCAGCAGACATGTGATCTCTCTCATCACCCCGCCCCCGCTCAGCAGACGTGTGATCTCTCTCATCACCCCGCCCCCGCTCAGCAGACGTGTGATCTCTCTCATCATCCCGCCCCTGCTCAGCAGACGTGTGATCTCTCTCATCCCCCCGCCCCCGCTCAGCAGGTATGTGATCTCTCTCATCACCCCGCCCCCGCTCAGCAGACATGTGATCTCTCTCATCACCCCGCCCCCGCTCAGCAGACATGTGATCTCTCTCATCACCCCGCCCCCGCTCAGCAGACGTGTGATCTCTCTCATCATCCCGCCCCTGCTCAGCAGACATGTGATCTCTCTCATCACCCCGCCCCCTCTCGGCAGGTATGTGATCTCTCTCATCACCCCGCCCCCTCTCGGCAGGTATGTGGTCTCTCTCATCACCCCGCCCCCTCTCAGCAGACGTGTGATCTCTCTCATCACCCCGCCCCCGCTCAGCAGACATGTGATCTCTCTCATCACCCCGCCCCAGCTCAGCAGACGTGTGATCTATCTCATCACCCCACGCTCGCTCAGCAGGTATGTGATCTCTCTCATCACCCCGCCCTCGCTCAGAAGGCATGTGATCTCCCTCATCGCCCCATCCCCTCTCAGCAGGTGTGTGATCTCCCTCATCGCCCCGTCCCCTCTCAGCAGGCGTGTGATCTCCCTCATTGCCCCGCCCCCTCTCAGAAGGCATGTGATCTCCCACACACAGCCCCACCCCCGCTCAGTAGGCGTGTGATCTCCCTCATCGCCCCACCCCCGCTCAGCAGGCAGGTGATCTCCCTCATCGCCCCGTCTCCTCTCAGTAGGCATGTGATCTCCCACACACAGCCCCCCCCCCACTCAGTAGGCGTGTGATCTCCCTCATCGCCCCGTCCCCTCTCAGTAGGCGTGTGATCTCCCTCATCGCCCCGTCCCCTCTCAGTAGGCATGTGATCTCCCTCATCGCCCCGTCCCCTCTCAGTAGGCATGTGATCTCCCACACACAGCCCCCCCCCACTCAGTAGGCGTGTGATCTCCCTCATCGCCCCGTCCCCTCTCAGTAGGCATGTGATCTCCCACACACAGCCCCACCCCCGCTCAGTAGGCGTGTGATCTCCCTCATCGCCCCGTCCCCTCTCAGTAGGCATGTGATCTCCCACACACAGCCCCACCCCCGCTCAGTAGGCATGTGATCTCCCACACACAGCCCCACCCCCGCTCAGTAGGCGTGTGATCTCCCTCATCGCCCCGTCCCCTCTCAGTAGGCATGTGATCTCCCACACACAGCCCCACCCCCGCTCAGTAGGCGTGTGATCTCCCCCACATCACCCCGCAGGCGTGTGTCATAGCCCCGCTCCCGCTCAGCAGGTGTGGGATAGTTGGCTGGTTAAGCTCTTCAGAGACAGGAGCATGCAGGGGCCCCGCCGGCTCTATGTACATGCGTGTGTTCATGCGTGTTGTGTGCATCTTGTGTCGTCCTCTGAGGTTCACATGTATAAAAAGGAAGACGGGCGTTCACCCTAAACACAAAGAAGAGTGCATAAAAAGTGTACTGTGCACGGACAGGATGTCCCCGGGGGAGGGGAGGAGACAGTGGGTCCAGCCCGGATGGAAGGAAACAGAGGATGAAGAGACAAGAACACCGGTCCCGGGGGCCCCATGAGTCCAGGTGATGGCGGGAGCCTTCCGCAGGTCCAGCCTCCGGGCAGAGTCACTCCGCTTTGGTGAATCCCCCGATGGTGACCCTGCGCTCATGCTTGATAGACACCAGCTCCTGTAACTGAAGGGCCCCTCCCCCGATAAAGCAGAAGGCGGGGCACACCGGGCCCGAACAGTCCACACTGCCCTCCCACAGGCTGCGGTGCGACACCGCATCAAAGAAACCTACACGCCCCTTCTCATAGTCAAGGCAGACGCCCAGCCGCGGCGGCAGAGGAACTGTGCAGCCCGAGGGGTCCCGCGAGGTCGGAGTCGTTCCATGAGGCTGAAGGATCTTCCCCATCCCGATGGTCAAGAAGCAGAAGGACGGAGACATGTCCATGGTCGCATCTTCTGCCCCCGAGTCATGGCCGCTGTCCGGGTCATACCTACTGCACACAAGAAGGAGAAGATGGGACCCAAACACCATCATGGGGGCCACACTACCACAGCACAACACACTGACCACTACCACAGCACGACACACTGACCACTACCACAGCACGACACACTGACCACCACCACAGCACAACACACTGACCACCACCACAGCAAGACCGGACACACTGACCACCACCACAGCACAACACACTGACCACTACCACAGCACGACACACTGACCACTACCACAGCACGACACACTGACCACTACCACAGCACGACACACTGACCACCACCACAGCACAACACACTGACCACCACCACAGCAAGACCGGACACACTGACCACCACCACAGCACAACACACTGACCACTACCACAGCACGACACACTGACCACTACCACAGCACGACACACTGACCACTACCACAGCACGACACACTGACCATTACCACAGCACGACCGGACACACTGACCACTACCTCAGCACGACACACTGACCACTACCACAGCACGACACACTGACCACTACCACAGCACGACACACTGACCACTACCACAGCACGACACACTGACCACTACCACAGCACGACACACTGACCACTACCACAGCACGACACACTGACCACTACCTCAGCACGACACACTGACCACTACCACAGCACGACACACTGACCACTACCACAGCACGACACACTGACCACCACCACAGCAAGACCGGACACACTGACCACCACCACAGCACGACACACTGACCACTACCACAGCAAGACCGGACACACTGACCACCACCACAGCACAACACACTGACCACTACCACAGCACGACCGGACACACTGACCACTACCACAGCACGACACACTGACCACTACCACAGCACGACACACTGACCACTACCACAGCACGACACACTGACCACCACCACAGCACGACACGCTTATTACTACCACAGCACGAGACACTGACCACTACCACAGCACGACACACTGACCACCACCACAGCACGACACACTGACCACTACCACAGCATGACCGGACACACTGACCACCACCACAGCACGACACGCTTATTACTACCACAGCACGACACACTGACCACTACCACAGCACGACACACTGACCACTACCTCAGCACGACACACTGACCACTACCACAGCACGACACACTGACCACTACCACAGCACGACCGGACTCACTGACCACTACCACAGCACGACACACTGACCACTACCACAGCACGACACACTGACCACTACCACAGCACGACCGGACACACTGACCACTACCACAGCACGACACACTGACCACTACCACAGCACGACACACTGACCACTACCACAGCACGACACACTGACCACTACCACAGCACGACCGGACTCACTGACCACTACCACAGCACGACCGGACACACTGACCACTACCTCAGCATGACACACTGACCACTACCACAGCATGACACACTGACCACTACCACAGCACGACACACTGACCACTACCACAGCACAACACACTGACCACTACCACAGCACGACACACTGACCACTACCACAGCACGACACACTGACCACTACCACAGCACGACACGCTTATTACTACCACAGCACGACACACTGACCACTACCACAGCACGACACACTGACCACTACCACAGCACGACGGGACTCACTGACCACTACCACAGCACGACACACTGACCACTACCACAGCACGACACACTGACCACTACCACAGCACGACACACTGACCATTACCACAGCACGACCGGACACACTGACCACTACCTCAGCACGACACACTGACCACTACCACAGCACGACACACTGACCACTACCACAGCACGACACACTGACCACTACCACAGCACGACACACTGACCACTACCACAGCACGACACACTGACCACTACCACAGCACGACACACTGACCACTACCACAGGACGACACACTGACTACCACCACAGCACGACACACTGACCACTACCACAGCACGACACACTGACCACTACCACAGCACGACTGGACACACTGACCACTACCACAACACAACACACTGACCACTACCACGGCACGGCCGGACACACTGACCACTACCACAGCACGACACACTGACCACTACCACAGCACGACACACTGACCACTACCACAGCACGACCGGACTCACTGACCACTACCACAGCACAACACACTGACCACTACCACACTATGACCGGACACACTGACCTCTAACCCGGCAGCAGGACTGGACACACTGACCACTACCACAGCACGGCCGGACACACTGCATGCTTCCTCTCACCTGGGACTGATCACGTCCTGGGGCATCTGGAACAGCTCCTGCAGCTTACTCTCTTGCCCCACGCCCACTTTGACCACGTAGGAGCTGGGATCCACGGAGCACTCCCAGTAGTATCGCCCCTGTGTGATGGCAACGTCCCCCAGCACAAGCTCCATGGACACGTGACAGCTGGTCATCAGCCGCTCCGCAGCAAAGAGCATGGGCACCCCGGGCACGCTACGCACCGCCCTGCGATCCTTACTGACCACCAGCCGATCCCGGGGAAAACCACAACTGCTGTCCAGGAAGAAGTTCAGCACTGGAGGGAGAAGAAGACCACAGTCAACACAAGTGCACAGGAGCAACATACAGTACCAAGTGACCTGCTGACATGTGTACAGGAGGATACCATGTGACCTGCTGGCATCTGGTGTCCCACTATTAGTGTTCTTTGCACCTGTCATAAAGCTTTCTGTCAGGTTAAGTGGTGGATGAGGTATTTACAGTTTTCCAAGAGGTGTCAGTGTTTCTTTTACTTATATGTATTATAATAATAATAATTATGCTGTTATTTGTATAGCGCACACAGATTCCGCAGCACTTTACATAGTTTTTGCCAATTATTGCTCCCTGTCCCCATTAGGGCTCACAATCTAAATTCACCTATCTGTATGTTTTGGGTGTGGGAGGAAACCGGAGTACCTAGAGGAAAACCACGCAAACACGGAGAGAACATACAAACTCTTTGCAGTTGAGGAAAGTTAGGGGTTAATGTCTGTTGTGTACCATGTGATTTATGCTGACCAATAGGAAGTGCTCTCTCTCAACCTATCCTGGCTCTCTACACACATTCACCCCCTGTAGGAGGAGTTAGCTCCGTGTGGGAGGAAGTACGCAGTTGAGTTGAGTCTAGCCACGAGTGTGAACAGATGCAGTTAGAGACTAACAGTTCTTCTACCACTACTATGATATATACTATGCAGTGCTAAGCACACAGCAGGGAGAGTAGTCACCAAGAAACACCCTGACCCACACCAGGAACAAGTCTAAACAGAGCAGGGCAGTGTTCTAAACAAGATAGGAACTAACTTCAGTAGGACAAAGCAACCAGTATATAAAGGTCTACGTATCCTACTGTGCAGTGAAGGTAACTAGGAAGACTTGGACACCCAGATAACCACAGCTGGGGCTCATGCTACCCTACTGGGACAGGTTTTACGCTCCCAGGGGACAGAAAGCGGTCAGACAGTGTCTATAAGCAAGTAACACTTCACTCAAGATACATCTACTAAAAGTCCTGGCAGAGTACAAGGCTACACTTGGTTGGGGCTCGTCTGGCAAACTCCTCTCAAAGTACCGCTACAACTACCTCTATTACTTCTCTCAAGCACTTCCTACAAGCATTAAAGCGTACCTGTCATTTCAGGGTAATTTTTCTGAAAACAATAAATATCTATAGTACACGCGATTTTAAGAAACTCTGTAATAGGTTTTATTTACCAAAAGAGTTTCCTTCTGAAATGAAAAAGCTGTTTTTCTAGCTCCCCCCCTTCAGAAGAAGCAGGATTTCTGTGTCCATTATGCTCTATGGAGAGGGGAGGGGCTGAGAGAAGTGAGTGAGCACGGAGCAGTCCTGCACAGCACAACACCCTGCAATCTTCTCTCAGTAAGTTCATAGATAAGCACTGACCTTTCTGACCCCTGAATCCAGCATTTTAGGTGCCCAGACAGTCTACAAACAGCTGACCTTCATGTCTCTTCTGTCTGCTCACTCATCTCCCTTGGCCCCTCCCCCTCCATAGGATATAATGGACACAGCAGAACCTGTCTTCACTGGCTTCTCTGTAATGAAGACGGCTTTGCCTGATACTGCAGAGATAAGAAGTGAGGGGGGAGGCTGGGAAATTGCTTTTTGAGTACAGAAAGAGGCTTTTTTGCCTAATAAACCCTATTATAGAGTTTCTTAAAATCGCTTATACTACTGATTTCTGCAAAAAAAAAAAAAAAAAAAAAAGACAGTTCCACTTTAAAGTGAAGTGTACCAAGATTTCTTTTATTATTTGTGAAACCGTGTACGGTTATACTGAGAAGCCTGACAGTAAAGCTGTTGTGTTTCTATCACTGGTCATCTTCTGTCCACACCAGCACCTGTACACACACAGCACCGCACACCGTGCCGACGTGTGTACAGGAGGATCCCATGGGACCTGCCGACGTGTGTACAGGAGGATCCCATGGGACCTGCCGACGTGTGTACAGGAGGATCCCATGGGACCTGCCGACGTGTGTACAGGAGGATCCCATGGGACCTGCCGACGTGTGTACAGGAGGATCCCATGGGACCTGCCGACGTGTGTACAGGAGGATCCCATGGGACCTACCGACGTGTGTACAGGAGGATCCCATGGGACCTGCCGACGTGTGTACAGGAGGATCCCATGTGACCTGCCGATGTGTGTACAGGAGGATCCCATGGGACCTGCCGACGTGTGTACAGGAGGATCCCATGTGACCTGCCGACGTGTGTACAGGAGGATCCCATGTGACCTGCCGACGTGTGTACAGGAGGATCCCATGGGACCTGCCGACGTGTGTACAGGAGGATCCCATGTGACCTGCCGACGTGTGTACAGGAGGATCCCATGTGACCTGCCGACGTGTGTACAGGAGGATCCCATGGGACCTGCCGACGTGTGTACAGGAGGATCCCATGGGACCTACCGACGTGTGTACAGGAGGATCCCATGGGACCTGCCGACGTGTGTACAGGAGGATCCCATGTGACCTGCCGACGTGTGTACAGGAGGATCCCATGGGACCTGCCGACGTGTGTACAGGAGGATCCCATGTGACCTGCCGACGTGTGTACAGGAGGATCCCATGTGACCTGCCGACGTGTGTACAGGAGGATCCCATGTGACCTGCCGACGTGTGTACAGGAGGATCCCATGTGACCTGCCGACGTGTGTACACCATCACCAGCAGCATCCACCACAACCATGACCATCATCCACCACCCCCCTCATCATCATCATCCAGCCCTGTCCCCTCAGTATAATCTCTCCTGCCCCTTGGATATGTTTGCCCCCTCCTGCCCCATGATGGGGGGCACTCACCTGGTGCTGGGGGTGTCTGGAGGTAGATGTCCTCGCTGTACTCCCCGTATCCGGCCTTGTTGTAGCCCCTCACCCTCAGCACATACACGCTGTCTATGTCGGGACCCTCTAAGATGGTGCTGAGGTTCCACACCTCCTCCCGCCGCTGCCACAGCTTGAGGGTCTTGTGCTTGGGGTCTATTCTCCGGTACTCTATGGTGTAGTGCCAGGCGGGTGCTGAGTCCTGGGGGAGGCGCCAGCTCAGGAAGATCTGATCATAGGCGTATGTCCTCTGCGTGTCAATGACCGGAGCGTCTGGAGCTGCAGTACAAGAAACGAGGGTCAAAGAGGAAGATGGGAGGACCGAGGAAAGAGGAGGGACGCGGGGGGCTTCCATGCTAAGAGAGAGGGAAGAGAGAGACCCCCAAGCTGCAGATCAGAGAGCGAGCAGGAGGAGGACGAGGCAGAGGAGGATGGAGGGATGAAGAGGCAGGAGGGACAGGCGCTGGTCCCAGCACAGGGGGCACACAGATGGGGGAGGGGGGCTCCGGGCAGGAGGGCGGGTGGTCACTTGCCTCTGCTATCTCCTGGACAGCCCTACAAACAGAGAGAGGGACGTGTGGGTGTGAGGAGGGCCGGGCGGCTATGAGAGACCCTCCAGGAGCTCGCCGGGTCTCCACTACTACAGACATGGAGGCTCCGCGCGTCGACATCAAACACCTTGAAATGAATGGAAGTGAATGACAAAGCGTTAACATTCAGCACATGCAGCAGAACTCCTGCCCCTCCGGGCCCAGCGGCCCACCGGGTGAGACCAAAGGGACGCACCGCCGGCCAGGAGGCGGCCCACCAGGTGAGACCAAAGGGACGCACCGCCGGCCAGGAGGCGGCCCACCAGGTGAGACCAGAGGGACGCACCGCCGGCCAGGAGGCGGCCCACCAGGTGAGACCAAAGGGACGCACCGCTGGCCAGGAGGCGGCCCACCAGGTGAGACCAGAGGGACGCACCGCCGGCCAGGAGGCGGCCCACCAGGTGAGACCAAAGGGACGCACCGCCGGCCAGGAGGCGGCCCACCAGGTGAGACCAAAGGGGCGCACCGCCGGCCAGGAGGCGGCCCACCAGGTGAGACCAGAGGGACGCACCACCGGCCAGGAGGCGGCCCACCAGGTGAGACCAAAGGGACGCACCGCCGGCCAGGAGGCAGCCCATCAGGTGAGACCAGAGGGACGCACCGCCGGCCAGGAGGCGGCCCACCAGGTGAGACCAAAGGGACGCACCGCCGGCCAGGAGGCGGCCCACCATGTGAGACCAAAGGGACGCACCGCCGGCCAGGAGGCGGCCCACCAGGTGAGACCAAAGGGACGCACCGCCGGCCAGGAGGCGGCCCACCAGGTGAGACCAAAGGGACGCACCGCCGGCCAGGAGGCGGCCCACCAGGTGAGACCAAAGGGACGCACCGCCGGCCAGGAGGCGGCCCACCAGGTGAGACCAAAGGGACGCACCGCCGGCCAGGAGGCGGCCCACCAGGTGAGACCAGAGGGACGCACCGCCGGCCAGGAGGCGGCCCACCAGGTGAGTCCAGAGGGACGCACCGCCGGCCAGGAGGCGGCCCACCAGGTGAGACCAAAGGGACGCACCGCCGGCCAGGAGGCGGCCCACCAGGTGAGACCAAAGGGACGCACCGCCGGCCAGGAGGCGGCCCACCAGGTGAGACCAAAGGGACGCACCGCCGGCCAGGAGGCGGCCCACCAGGTGAGACCAAAGGGACGCACCGCCGGCCAGGAGGCGGCCCACCAGGTGAGACCAGAGGGACGCACCGCCGGCCAGGAGGCGGCCCACCAGGTGAGACCAAAGGGACGCACCGCCGGCCAGGAGGCGGCCCACCAGGTGAGACCAGAGGGACGCACCGCCGGCCAGGAGGCGGCCCACCAGGTGAGACCAAAGGGACGCACCGCCGGCCAGGAGGCGGCCCACAGGTGAGACCAGAGGGACGCACCGCCGGCCAGGAGGTGGCCCACCAGGTGAGACCAAAGGGACGCACCGCCGGCCAGGAGGCGGCCTACCAGGTGAGACCAAAGGGACGCACCGCCGGCCAGGAGGCGGCCCACCGGGTGAGACCAGAGGGACGCACCGCCGGCCAGGAGGCGGCCCACCGGGTGAGACCACAGGGACACACCGCTAGCAAGGAGGCGGCCCACAAGGTGAGACCAGAGGGACAGCAGAACTCCAGGCCCAGCCAGGAGGCGGCCCACCGGGTGAAGCTTAAGAGACAGCAGAACTCCTGCCCCTTCAGGCCCAGGAACCCACTGCCAACCAGGAGGCGATCAACTGAGTCAGGCAGTGGGAAAGCAGAGTTCCAACCCCCCAGGCTCAGTGACCCACCGTGAGCCAGGAGGCAGCCCACCAGGTGAGGCCAGGGGGACAGCAGTGCCACTGTCGGCGGGAGGGATGGGCTGCCATGATGAAGATGACCCTGGAGATGAGGAAGACCCCCCACACAACACATTTACCTCTGACAAAGTTCAGCTCTGTGAGAAGCTTCAGTTCTCTACTGACGTCCAGCTTGACCGGGGGTAGAGGGGCGCAGGCTGCAGACCGGAACCCCTGGACAGAGTCTATAGCACGTATGATGCTGGGGGTAAATAATGGTGAAGATTACTGACAGGCCCTCTACCTAACACCCCCTGTATGGGCCAACACCCGGGGTCTCCACATATCTCTACAGACCCTCCCCATCCCCCATCCATGGCTCGTACCCTCTGTATGACCCTAAATACCACCAGAGGTCTCCACATGTCCCTCCCGAGCCCACCCCCCGTCCATGGCTCGTACCCCCTGTATGACCCTTCAGATACCACCAGAGGTCTCCACATCTCCCTCCACACACCTCCATCCATGGCTCGTACCCTCTGTATGACCCTACATACCACCAGAGGTCTCCACATGTCACTCCACACACCTCCATCCATGGCTCGTACCCCCTGTATGACCCTTCAGATACCACCAGGGGTCTCCACATGTCCCTCCACACCCCCTTCCCCACCCATCTATAGCTCGTACCCCCTGTATGACCCTACAGATACCACCAGGGGTCTCCACATGTCCCTCCACACCCCCTCCCCCACCCATCTATGGCTCGTACCCCCTGTATGACCCTTCAGATACCACCAGGGATCTCCACATGTCCCTACACACACCCTCCCCCACCTATCCATGGCTCGTACCCTCTGTATGACCCTACTTACCACCATGGGTCTCATCATGTCCCTACAGACACTCTACCCCCTCTGTCCATGGCTCGTACCCCCTGTATGACCCAACAGATACCCCCAGGGGTCTCCTCATGTCCCTCCACACCCCCCGTCCATGGCTCATATCCCCTGTATGACCCTACAGATACCACCAGGGACTCCACATGTCCCTCCCAACCCCACCCCCCCGTCCATGGCTCGTACCCCCTGTATGACCCTACAGATACCACCAGAGGTCTCCACATGTCCCTCCCCAACCCGTCCATCGCTAGTACCCCCTGCATGTCCCTCCTGATCCCATCCCCCGTCCATGGTTCGTACCCCCTGTATGACCCAACAGATACCACCAGGGGTCTCCACATATCCCTCCTGACCTCACCCTCCGTTCATGGCTCGTATCCCCTGTATGACCCTACACATGCCATCAGGGGTCTCCACATGTCTCTTCCCAACCCCCGTCCATGGCTCGTACCCTCTGTATGACCCTACAGATACCCCCAGGGGTCTCTACATGTCTCTCCACCCCCCCCATCCATGGCTCGTACCCCCTGTATGACCCTACAGATGCCACCAGGGGTCTCCACATGTCTCTCCACAATCCCCCCCCCCCCCCCCCCCGTCCATGGCTCGTACCCCCTGTATGACCCTACAGATACCTCCAGGGGTCTCCGCATGTCCCTCCTGACCCTCCCCCGGCTCGTACTCCCTGTATGACCCTACAGATACTACCAGGGGTCTCCACATGTCCCTCCACCCCCCCCCCCCCCCCCCCGTCCATGGCTCGTACCCTCTGTATGACCCTACAGATACCACCAGGGGTCTCTACATGTCTCTCCACCCCCTCCCCCCCCCATCCATGGCTTGTACCCTCTGTATGACCCTACAGATACCACCAGAGGTCTCCACATGTCCCTCCTGACCCCGCCCCCTGTCCATGGCTCGTATCCCCTGTATGACCCTACAGATACCACCAGGGGTCTCCACATGTCCCTCCACACCCCCCGTCCATGGCTTGTACCCCATGGATGACCCTACAGATACCACCAGGGGTCTCCACATGTCCCTTCTGACCCCACCCCCTGTCCATGGCTCGTACCCCCTGTATGACCCTACAGATACCACCAGGGGTCTCCACATGTCCCTCCACCCCCCCACCCCCGTCCATGGCTCGTACCCTCTGGATGACCCTACAGATACCACCAGGGGTCTCCACATGTCCCTCCACACCCCCTGTCCATGGCTCGTACCCCCTGTATGACCCTACAGATACCACCAGGGGTCTCCACATGTCCCTAAACCCCCCCCCCCCCCTCCATGGCTCGTACCCTCTGGATGACCCTACAGATACCACCAGGGGTCTCCACATGTTCCTCAACATCCCCCGTCTCTTACCGCTCATGTAGCTGTTTCGCTGCGAGGACAAAACATGGCTGCTCGGTTTCCTTCATCACCTCGTGGGCGTAGCTGACCAGTCCCGAATTCTCTAACAAGGACTGTCGCTCCCACACCTGAGCCTCCAGGAGGCAGCGGCGCTCACGTTGTCGCTCGGTGATGTCCCGCGTTAGTGCCACCTGCTTCTCATCCAGGGCGGAGCGCAGTGCACCGATCAACTGCAGAACCTCCTCCTGAGCTTTGGCTCCATTCAGCTGTGGGCAGGATTATGGGGGATGACCTCAATGACTCTGTGGGGTATCGGGCTGTCAGCTAAGGGGCGGAGTCACTGTGTAACTAAGTGAGGAACCTAGGGTTGGAGAGTCAAGATGTGGGAGGGGCCTAGAGTCAGGAGGAGGGAAAGGGGGCTAGAGTCAGGAGGTGGGAGGGTATAGCGAGAGGAGGTGGGAGGGATTACAGTCAGGAGGTGGGATGGAATAGAGAGGTGGGAGGGGTTACAGTCAGGAGGTGGGATAGGATAGAGCGAGGAGGTGGGAGGGGCCTAGAGTCAGGAGGTGGGACGGGCCTAGAGTCAGGAGGTGGGAGGGGCCTAGAGTCAGGAGGTGGGAGGGGCCTAGAGTCAGGAGGTGTGAGGGGCCTAGAGTAAGGAGGTGGGAGGGGCCTAGAGTCAGAAGGTGTGAGGGGCCTAAAGTCAGGAGGTGGGAGGGGCCTAGACTCAGGAGGTGGGAGGGGCCTAGAGTCAGGAGGTGTGAGGGGCCTAGAGTCAGGAGGTGGGAGGGGCCTAGAGTCAGGAGGTGGGAGGGGCCTAGAGTCAGGAGGTGGGGGGGGCCTAGAGTCAGGAGGTGGGAGGGGCCTAGAGTCAGGAGGTGGGAGGGGCCTAGAGTCAGGAGGTGTGAGGGGCCTAGAGTCAGTAGGTGGGAGGGGCCTAGAGTCAGGAGGTGTGAGGGGCCTGGAGTCAGGAGGTGTGAGGGGCCTGGAGTCAGGAGGTGTGAGGGGCCTAGAGTCAGGAGGTGTGAGGGGCCTAGAGTCAGGAGGTGTGAGGGGCCTAGAGTCAGGAGGTGTGAGGGGCCTAGAGTCAGGAGGTGGGAGGGTATAGAGAGAGGAGGTGGGAGGGGTTACAGTCAGGAGGTGGGAGGGGCCTAGAGTCAGGAGGTGTGAGGGGCCTAGAGTCAGGAGGTGGGAGGGTATAGAGAGAGGAGGTGGGAGGGGTTACAGTCAGGAGGTGGGATGGAATAGAGAGGAGGTGGGAGGGGTTACAGTCAGGAGGTGGGATAGGATAGAGCGAGGAGGTGGGAGGGGCTAGAGTCAGGTGGTGGAAGGGGATAGAGTGAGGGGGTGGAGGGGTTACAGTCAGGAGGTGGTAGGGGTTACAGTCAGGAGGTGGGAGGGGATAGATTGTGGGGGTGGGTGGGGTCACAGTGAAGAGGTTGGAGGGGTTACAGTCAGGAGATGGGAGGGGTCACAGTCAGGAGGTGGGAGGATTTACAATCAGGAGGTAGCAGGCGATAGAG